>OZ010615.1:30704212-30786712 GCA_963932145.1 Acanthosepion lycidas | reverse complement strand
TTTACTATAGGAATGCATTGAAAATCAGGAAGAAAGGGATATTCAGTGGTCAGGAATGAATGCATGCATTACTGATAGAATAGGGCTATTATATGTATAATGTAAATGCATTGCTAATGATTTTACTATAGGAATGCATTGAAAATCAGGAAGAAATGAATTGTCAGTGGTCAGGAATGAATGCAAGCATTACTGATAGAATAGGGCTATTATATGTATAATGTAAATGCATTACTAATGATTTTACTATAGGAATGCATTGAAAAGGAGGAAGAAAGGGATTGTCCGTGGTCAGGAATGAATGCAAGCATTACTGATAGAATAGGGCTATTATATGTATAATGTAAATGCATTGCTAATGATTTTACTATAGGAATGCATTGAAAAGGAGGAAGAAAGGGATTGTCCGTGGTCAGGAATGAATGCAAGCATTACTGATAGAATAGGGCTATTATATGTATAATGTAAATGCATTGCTAATGATTTTACTATAGGAATGCATTGAAAAGGAGGAAGAAAGGGATTGTCCGTGGTCAGGAATGAATGCAAGCATTACTGATAGAATAGGGCTATTATATGTATAATGTAAATGCATTGCTAATGATTTTACTATAGGAATGCATAGAAAATCAGGAAGAAAGGGATTGTCAGTGGTCAGGAATGAATACAAGAATTACTGATAGAATAGGGCTATTATATGTATAATGTAAATGCATTGCTAATGATTTTACTATAGGAATGCATTGAAAATCAGGAAGAAAGCGATTGTCAGTGGTCAGGAATGAATGCAAGCATTACTGATAGAATAGGCATGTGTTATGTATAGAATTTAAAACCTCTGGGTGGTGTTCAACCTCATTAAATAAATTTCATGCTTGTGAGTGATATCTACACCCATTTCCCGTCGGGAATCCTTCGTTTGTTTTATTTGTTTTTTGGGTTTTTTTTTTTTTTTTTTTTTTTTAACTGAATATCTGAGACATGAAATTAAAAATAAAGTAATGGAACCTAAAGCTGCAGGTGGAACTCTTGTACCAATGTTATTATAATCTCCAAGTAATTGTACAAACTTTTGGGAATGGTACCACTTGAATTAGGGCTGACGAATGAAAAGGAAGTCGAAGCTATAGTTCGCCATGTAAATAGTCAGCGAGATCATAAAACAAAACAAAAAAAAATTTAAAAACGTGAACGAAACCCGGGGTGTTGGCCTCGCCAAATTCTCCTCCCATTAAAATGCCGTTGCACAAAGCAAGGCAAACTTAAAGAAAACACACACACACATACACACACACATACACACACACACAGACACACAAAAGCGAAAAACGAAGAAACATTATCATGTTACGGGGATAAATTCTTATTTCTTTTTTAATATATTTTTCGTTTCTTGTTTAATGTTTTAAACAAGTTTCTTTTTCAGTTTTATTCAGGTTTTATTTATATCTTAGAAGTAATGGCTAATGCAATTACCATTTGGGCTTTTGAGGGCTGACAAGGGACGGAAGTTAAGAGTGAAATAGAAAGATGGATTTTTTTCGGTTCAATTCAGACCGAATCATGAAAAGTTATTATCACAAATATTAATTCATTCTAATAAATTAAAAATTTTAAAACAAAATTCGAATGCTGTTTATTATTAAATTTTGACAATTATAAATTTTAAAATTTGTGTGTTTTTTTTTTATTATAAAATTTTTGATAGTTCTTTGCAATTCTAAATTTTAAATCAAAATTTGAATGTTTTTTTCTATTATTAAATTTTTGACACTGATTTGCAATTATACATTTCTGGCCTCTTGTTTTTCAAATTAGGTCATCAAAAATGTAAATATAATGTCAATCGTTATATTCTGTCTTATTAATTTCTATCTTCTATTGTTCTCTGTCTATAATATATATATATATATATATATATATATATATATATATATATATATATATATATATATATATATATATATATGTGGGGGGGGGGTAAAAATATATAGAAAATAAGAAAGAACTGGTTAGGTAAATAATCCAAAGTTCTTTAGTATTTTTGTTATTATTTTTTAAAAATAGTGCTCGACACAAAAGTAGAGCATAAATATAATTGTTCATTTAAAAATATGATTCCAACGCTACATAAGAGTTCTCATGTTTCAAAACAAGATCTGAAAACTTCAATATAATTATTTGAATTAAATTGAATTAAAGTACTAAGCTCTGTTCCATCTTCAAGCGAAATTTTTTTTGGAATAACTTATAAACGCGTAAATTTCAGGAATAAGTTATTCCAAAAAAAAATTTCGCTTGAAGATGGAACAGAGCTTAGTACTTTAATTCAATTTAATTCAAATAATTATATTGAATGTTTCGGATCTTGTTTTGAAACATGAGAAATCTTATGTAGCGTTAGAATCATATTTTTAAATAAATATTTATATATATATATATATATATATATATATATATATATATATATATATATATATATATAAATAATAATCGTTTGGAAAAACAACAACAGATAGCTCAACTTGTAGGTATGTCAAAACAACTCGGTACCCGAGAAAAAAAATTGGAAAAAAAAAGAAGGAACTAAAATTATAAAAAGAGAGCGAAACAAATCGTCCAGTGCCTTAAATCTTTAGTCCAAATAAAAAAAAAAAAAAACAGGCGAATAGTAACAGTGCTCAATACGTTAAGTAGAGCGAGAATAAATAAAATATTAGGTTGGTGCAAAAATAATGACGTAATAATGTCGTTTTTTGACGTTGAAAAATACGTCAAAAAACATTATTACGTCATTATTTTTGCACCAACGTAATAAATCCTAAATAAAGAGCCAGGAAAATCTACCTAGGTTTCACCTAAACGGATCTTCATGTCGGCTTACCTTGAAGAGCCGTTTAGTTGAAACCTAGGTAGGTTTTTCTGGCTTTTTAGGATATATATATATATATATATATATATTACATGAATCATTCGTACAAAAAATTGAATTGCACCACATACTTGATATTAAAATAACTGACCCGACGGGTAACTTTCGGATAATAACTGTGACATTCCTGTATTTATTGAACAATTTAGTTCATGCCACATTGACTGAAAAACCTACCCGTACAAAAGAATTCACCTATTACCATATTAGTACAAAAACGCACAATCTTAAATTTAAAAATTCAACCTCAGCGTTGCGACCGCACGCACCAAAAAAAATTCTTACAGTTAACAATAACACATTTCTAAAAACATATTTCGGATTACATCTATATTTTCGTTGTCCTGTTATTACCGAGAAGTAAAAAACAAAAACAAATCTATTTCCATACCTGAAGATGTCTGTAGGAACAGTCGAAAGCTTGTAAAAAACTAAAAAAGAACTCATGCAACTGGAATTTATAAACAGGGGTCATATCATTCATATACAGGTTCGGGGTTGGTGTAACTTATTGAAATTGTTTGCGAAGATGTATTCTTGCCATTTAAATCATTAACTTCTATATCTGTTTTTTGTATGAATGATTCATATAATGTAAATTGAACTGCACCACATACTTGAGATATATATATATATATATATATATATACATACATAGACGCACACACACACACACACACATATATATATATATATATATATATATATATATATATATATATATATATATAAGAAATATAGTCTTAAGGTGTGCTATATTTATGGAATAAAGTGCTCAATATCAGAGATAGAGCGTATGTAAATATAAAAGTGAACATAGAAGTCAACACTTAGAGGCGACAGTCTGTTTCATGCTATATGCAATCGTCAGGCACACGTGGCCTGACGATTGCATATAGCATGAAACAGACTGTCGCCTCTAAGTGTTGACTTCTATGTTCACTTTTATATTTATATATATATATATATATATATATATATATATATATATTTCTGTTATTCTTTCACGTTCAGTAACACCTATGAATTTAAGCGGAGTACAAGATTGACGGCACTACCAGATTGTACAGTTGAAATGGCTAGATATAACCGTAGGTTCTATATTGACAATTTCTTCATTCGCACTTCTCTCTGGTGGAAATCTCTTCTGTCATCTGACGGTGAATGTCTTTTGAAATGTTCCTTTTTCAATCAATAAGTATTGAATTATTAGTCGAACTTAATTGGCCATTCGCTTCTACATATTTTTCTCCCACTAGGCACCCTTCCTCGTTAAATAGTAATCCTTGATCTAATGGATACGATTTATCGCTAAAGATTTTGGGGAAAAAAAAATGCCCTACTCCTTTTAACTCTCCTGATAGTACCTGCTACCTCATGACATGCTCTATCATTACAACTGTCAGACCAGACCAAAACGGGATCATTGCTGATACATCTGAACTTTACCGCTTCCGACACGGCCTTCTGGGTGATGAATACCACTCCAGACGTTCACAGCCAGGACCCACCATACTATGTACCCTCAGTCGACTCATCTATATTCCCATTATAATCTTTTTGTCAGGATGATGTGCCCCTCAGGTAGCTTCTTCTTCTCCACAACTCCATTATGGAACTCAATCCCAAGAGAGTATTTACCTGATCACTATATGGCTTTTAAAAATTCGAGGTCAACTGTTATCTCTCCTTCATGTCCTCATAATATGCATCCTAGCTCCCTTCCTGTACGCCCTTACGTGCCGACCCTAATCGGTATCATCGAATCAATGCGAACGATTCTTTCCTTAACTGTATAGCATGTGCATTGCCAGGGCTACATAGTTTTGAATTCATACTTTTCTTTCTCCTAGACCGGTTGCCATCAAAGGCTATAGAACCAAGTCCGTTCTATTATTTATCCATATATATATATACCTAAAATATATCCTAAAAAGCCAGGAAAACCTACCTAGGTTTCAACTAAACGGATCTTCAAGGTAAGCTTACATGAAGATCCGTTCTACTATTTATCCATAGCTGGGGGGAGAGATGAGTTGTATTCATACATTTCTCAATAGTATTAACACTCAAGTGAATATAATGCACTCGACTAGAATTCGAACTCCGCTCTCCGATTCCTCGACTCGGGCCGTAATACATAACTCTACCGTGTCCTTATATCATTCTTATTTTATAGTCCTCTACATTGAGTGGCTCTTGAATCTTGAAGTAGATGAACTATATTATTAAAAAAAAAAAAAGTGGCAATATTAAAAACTTAAAAGAAATTTGTGATACGCGTTTTGGTGAACAAACAGTAAAATCCTGACCCCTGCACGTAAAGAAATTAGTATTGAGACTCACATTCGGGAAACAAACTTTCATTTCATTATTGGTCGCGCCATTTTGATCTCTCCTTGAAATTCTACTGAAATCTGCGTGCCTGCTGACCACAAGCGTATCCACTTTCCCGCGCTTTTCGCGAATCGTGCCTTTTATGCCGAAGCAAGATGGCGTGTGATTGGCAACCGCTCGAATCCCTTATCTCGTTATTGGCCCTTAAAGAACAGGTAAGAATTATTAAACAGAACGCTGGCGCCAGCACAACAGAAGGTGAAGTCAACGGACAAAAGGAACCGCCCCCACGCGCCCTCTTCGAACGGAACGATTTCGATTCTTGTCTTGGCAAAGAGTGCCGGCGCGTAAAATAAAAGAAAGACGTTAACGATGTTAGAGGAACAATACGTTGGCTCCAATCATGCCTTTCTACGCGCCACTACGCTCCGTTGTACCCCTATCTATTTATCTATCTATCTATCTATCTATCTATCTATCTATCTATCTATCTATCTATCTATCTATCCTACTCTGTTCATATTCATCAATCTAAGCCTTTTCATATCTATCTATCTATCTATCTATCTATCTATCTCAGTCTGTTCATATCTATCTATCTATCTATCTATCTATCTATCTATCTATCTCAGTCTGTTCATATCTATCTATCTATCTATCTCAGTCTGTTCATATCTATCTATCTATCTATCTATCTATCTATCTCAGTCTGTTCAAATCTATCTATCTATCTATCTATCTATCTCAGTCTGTTCATATCTATCTATCTATCTATCTATCTATCTATCTATCTCAGTCTGTTCATATCTATCTATTCTATCTGTCTGTCCGTCAGTCTGTCTTCTGTCTGTCTATGTATCTATCTCAGTCTGTTCCTATCTATCTATCTCAGTCGGTTCATTATCTATCTCATTCTGTTCAAATCTATCTATCTATTTTAGTCTGTTCATATCTATCTATCTATCTATCTATCTCAACTTCTTCATATCTATCTATCTATCTATCTATCTATCTATCTATCTATCTATCTATCTATCTATCTATCTCTCTCTCTCTCTATATATATATATATATATATATATATATATATATCACTTTGAAGCACCTGTTCCAGTACAATCTTCGAAGTTAGTTCGATCGTCTGGTCAGTCCGTAAATGTGTAAATTCTTGTGACTAATGCAGGTTCGGGGGATGTAATAGATAATCGTTCGTAATGGTTAATCGGAGAGTCACGTTACAATTTCTTTTGTGTTTCTTATATTATTCCCTTACGCACAAATACCATTGGGAAAAGCATGAATTCAACACACCTCCCCATCAGCTATGGGTAAATTAGTAAGACTAGACTTGTATCTCTAAATCATTATTATCTCATTAAAAGTTTCTTACAATCTGAAAATACTTGCATAAGGTTGATAAGACTTCTGAGCGAACCAGTCAATTACTCCAGTTGTCACATATATATATATATATATATATATATATATATATATATATATATATATATATATATATATATATATATATATATATATATATATATATATATATATATATATATATATATATATACACACACACACACACACATACACACACATTAAGAAATGGACAAAGTCCGACAATTTTTATGAAAATTTCTTGGACATTCAGCCCGGTAAATGTTATTTAAGACTGTTTATTATAAACAGAGCATTGACTTAAATACTTTTTAACATAAATAGTAAATACTATTGTCGACCTATACCAGAATTCGAACCTGCATCCTATACGGAACCGTCATTTACGCTGACGGTTCCGTATAGGATGCAGGTTCGAATCCTGTCGAAGGACGAATATTTTCTATGAAAATTTCTCGGACATTCAGGCCGGTAAATGTTATTTAAGACTGTTTATTATAAACAGAGCATTTACTTAAATACTTGTATCTATAAAAAGAACGTTAAACATTAAAAAAAATGTCTTTAAAAAATAAATATATATATATATATATTCAGAAATGGCCGAAGTCCGACAATTATTTTAAGACGTTTTTATGTTTATACATTGTTTTTATAGATACAAATAGATACAAATATTTAAGTAAATGCTCTGTTTATAATATTTGTATCTGTAAAAAGAATGTATAAACATAAAAATGTCTTAAAATAATTGTCCATTTCATAATGTGTGACGTCATTCGTTTACATTTGGATACGCCTTGAGCAGATATGAATGCATGTGAGAGATTCATAGAAGATTGTAGTATAAAGCAGTGAAATCGACCTTGCTAAAAGAAAGTTCCCGCGTGGCTCAATCGGTTAAGGCACGCCAGGCTATATGACGGTTCCGTATAAGATACAGGTTCGATTCCTGTCGGAGGACGCATATTTTCTATAAAAATTTCTCGGACATTCAGGCTGGTAAATGCTATCAATACTGTTTGTTATAAACAGGGCATTTATTTAATATTTGTATCTATAAAAAGAATGTATAAACATAAAATGTCTTAAAATATATATATATATTAATGAATATTTATACTATTTACCGATCTTAAATATATATATATATATATATATATATATATATATATAAGTATAGGATCGGTGTATACGGAATAAATTCGAATAACCAACAAATATTATTCTCAAAAGAGTGCTCAATACAGAACAGAGAAAATTTAATAATTCATTCTAAAATTATAATATAAATATGTTATAAAATCACTACAAAAATAGCCATTTTGTTTCAACACTTCTAGCGTCTTATCAGGTGATGCTGTTTAATGTAGAATAAAGGTTTTAAAATGTTCAAATCTATTTTAAAAGGAATATTCTACATGTGGCAACAATTGTGGCAACAAAAATAAAACAACTGATGTCATCTATTGAAAATACTAATATTGTGAAATTTTATATTGGATCTACTAAAAATCAACTTAAATTAAGATGGAGCCAACATTTGTCTTTCTTCGATAATATTAAGTATCGCAACCAAACATCCCTATCAAAATATTTTTGGCATTTAAAAGAAACAAATAAACACACATACAGTAAAAATAGAAATTAATAAAACGGGAGCATGTATATCTTTAAGTGACCGCTGTTCTTTTGTGCTTACATGAAAAGTTATATATTATTAAGTTTCTGAAAAATAATGATTTACTAAATCAAAGAAATGAAATATCATTTTTTGTAGACATTGTCACATATTTTCTTTTAAGAATAACTGTAAAAATAATTTGCATCATTAGATATCTATTATTTGATCATAAATAAAATAGTTTATAAATGCGTAATTAATTCCTAATATTTTAATTTTACAATACCATATATTTGTTAATAAACATAATAAAAATATTATTTTAGATCTTTATAAATAAAATGATAAATAGGACAATGATAAAATGATAAATACAAATTATATGACTTCATCATATTTGAAAATCCGTTTAAGTAAATCTCGGTGTAGTTTAAAAAATAAGTTAATAAATAAAAAATAAATAAAAATGCCAATTGTATTTTAGTGTTAACCAAAAACACAGACTGTGATGATACGTTCGCATAAAAGGAAGTCAGTATCAACAGACAGATATTTCAAACCGCCACCTACCCTTAATCGATTTTCGCTTTGCCACATAAAAATATACTTTTATCATCATTCATCAAACAAGCCAACACACCCTTAATAAATAAAATGAATTCTCATTCCCGACCAACTTAAAATATATAATAGTATTAGGTTTATAAATAGAGTAAATCATTTTCTTATTAAGGTTGTCCTCCATCGCTTGAAAATAGAACTGAACTTTAAATTTTAAGTTTAATTTAAGATTTAGGTTTTGCTTTCGAGAGAAGATAATTTTTGTGCCGCGATGAATAAATATTTTAAATAATAATTATAATATTATGCTCTACTCTGAATCGAGCACTTATTTTAAAAATAAATGCTAAAGAACTCTGAATTATAAATCTGACTATTCTATATATATATATATTCGACTCTCCCGTCGAATTCGACGTATGAGGGCCAAGCAGATCAGTTCCTAAGAAACCGACAGCCCGACAACAGCACATGAGTTTTGATTATAGTGGTGAAGGTTTCGCGCAGGACCATCCACACTTTTTGAAGGGCCGAATACAGAGACCTGGTGCACTACGTGCCACAAGGTCCCTAAACAACCCTCCGCAGGTTTTGAATTCAGAGTTGTCCTTCTCCTAGACCAGTTGCCATCCAAGGCTATAGAACCCAGTCTGTCCTGTTATTTGCCCATAGCTGGAGGGAGAAGAAGAGGATTCATACCTTTCCCAAGGGTATTAACACGTAAGTGAATGTTACTGGATTCGAATATATATATATATATATATATATATATATATATATATATATATATAGCCTGAATCTTGCTTCATATGTGACCTCCTTTGTAAATCACTAGCGGGTCTTAAATACCACTTATTATTCTCGCTCAAATTTCATAACTGAATCAACTAATCTGTCAGATCCTCATACGTCAAAATCGACGGGAGAGTCCATTATTATTATTATTATTATTATTATTATTATTATTATTGTTGTTGTTATGGTCCGGTTCCTTGTACCACGGTGATAGTCCAAGGTGTAACCAATAAAGAAGAACGCGAACACAGGTATGGAATAACACAGATATATTACAAACAGGGATATATACAGAGAGGTAGAAAGTGTTAGTGTTATAGTCAGGTTCCTTGTCCCACGATGATAGTCCAAGGTAGAACCAATTATGAAGAACTCGAACACGGATATGGAATAACACAGATATATTACAAACAGGAATATATACAGAGAAGTAGAAAGTGTTAGTGTTATGGTCCGGTTCCTTGTACCACGGTGATAGTCCAAGGTAGAACCAATAAAGAAGAACTCGAACACAGATATGGAATAACACAGATATATTACAAACAGGAATATATACAGAGAAGTAGAAAGCGTTAGTACGAACAATCAAGTTTAGTAGTAATTGTCTGAACGCGACTCTGTCGGTCTGCCTTTGACTCGACTGACTGACTTGCTCGCTCTGACTGACAGATTCCTGACGGACCTCACATCAGACTTCAGACCTAACTCCAGACTTCAAACAGAACTCCCTGTTTCCTCTTGAGGCGCAGTATTTATTACGTATGGAATAGTCCATTATGTTATTATGGGTAAAGTCTCCTAACAGCCCACTCCCGAAAATTTTGCGTAGCAGAGGTTTTTTAATATCTTTTTTTCTTTGGATCTATTTCCAAAGGTTCAGTAAATTTTCTTCTTCTAGACGATTTTCTTGGTTCTGGCATTATTTGATGTCTTGTTATATCGAATGTGTCGAAAATCGTGGCCAATACCTCTTCTTGAGGCGAACCGTTAGCATCCTGTAACGGTCTCTTCCTTATTTGGTTTACGTGTCTTCTGTGTGAGATTTTTTTCCTTGAACTGTGTACATCATATTGCCAATTCTTTTCTCAATTATCCCTTGTCCCCAGCAAGAGGAATTATTTTTGTATGCCTTAAAAAAAACTTTTTCCCTGGGAGGAATTTTCTTTTTGCTGTGTAGGATTGTGTTACTTGTTTTGTTTTAATTGGTAGTAATTTATCGAACGCAGGTCTGATTTTCTCAGCAAACATGATATCTGCTGGTGATAATGTTGATGGTGTCGCTTTATTTGGCGTTATTCTGTATACCTGTAGGAATTGCTGCACATCGTACGTTTTTCGTAATGCTCTTTTCAGAGTATCCACGAATCTCTCCGTTTGTCCATTTGATCTTGGATGGTAAGGCGGGGATTTTATATGCTTTACTTGATAGATTTCGCAAAACTCTTGGAAATCTGCTGACGTGAATTGTGTTCCGTTATCTGTTACTAAACAGTCCACTACACCAAACCGAGCGAATAGCTCGTGGAGGAAATTTATGGTCGTTTCTGTAGTAGGACTTTTGCACCGAAACACCTCCGGCCATTTACTGTAGCTATCAACAATGATTAAATAGTAGAACCCGTCAATTGGTCCTGCATAATCTGAGTGTATTCTTGACCATGGACGATCAGTTTCAGGCCAAGGCTTATGTATGATTGGCGGTGCTTTAGATGTTAAATTACAACCCTTGCACATTTCCACCATTTGAGAGATATCCTGGTCCATATTCTTCCAATATACATAGCTTCGCATTAGCGACTTCATTCTATTTTTACCCGGGTGTCCTCTGTGGAAATCCTTTAGTATCCGTTTTTGTAAAGTTTTGGAAATTACAACCCTTTCGTTGTAAAGTAGCACATTATCGCATAGAGAAAAGCTGTCCGAAATTTTCTCATTTTTTTCTGCTATTTTTGCTTTTGTATCATTAATAAATTCGTCATTTTTGGCTTCATTTTTATGTCTTGCAATGTGACTGGTAGGTTTCTGACTGTACAACATAGTACTGTTCTTATGTCTTCTTCATTTCTTCATTACCATATCTTTCAATGGCTCTGTCTTTGTTGGTATAACTTTCAACAGACCATCCGCGTTCCCGATTCTTTTCGTTGGTAAATATTCCAATCTGAAATTATAGTTCAGAAGAATCGTTCCCCATCTAAGTAGCCTATTTGCCGTGTACACCGGTAGACCTTTTTTTGAACCAAAATTTTTTTATTAACGGTTTGTGATCCGTCTGCAGAATAAAGTGTCTACCATTGATGTACCTATGGAATCTTGTTACTGCGAAGATAATTGCTAGAGCTTCCTTCTCAATTTGAGAATAGTTTTTCTCCGCTGGTAGTAGGGTTCGAGAAGCATGTGCGATAGGTTTTATTGTCCCATCTGGCATTTTATGCAATATACACGCCCCGACACCGTAGGCGCTCGCATCACTTGCTACAATAATCTCTAGTTTAGGATCATAGTGTTCCAAAAATAAATCCGATGTTAATGTCTTGATTATTTTTTCAAATGTTTCCTGGCATTGATCTGTCCACTGCCAAACTTTTTTTCTTTCTTTAGCAGTTCGTTCAGTGGTGCGCAAAGTTTATGCATTTGAGGTATGAATTCCTCGTAGTAATTCACTAATCCAAGAAAACTTTGTAGTTCTGTTATGTTCTTAGGAACTGGCATCTTTTTTTTATTGCTGTAGACCTTTCAGGGTCTGAACGTCTACCTTCTTGGTCTATTGTATGGCCAAGATATTGAATTTCCTCCATGAAAAAAATCACACTTATTTTCTTTCACTTTGAATCCGTAGCTTTGAATTCTCTTAAACACTTCTTGTACATGTTGCCAGTGTTGTTCAACGCTTTAGCTATTAATCAATACGTCATCCAGATATGTTATTGTGTATTCTAGTCCTGCCAGCATCGTATCCATTGTCTGCTGGAAAATAGCCGGCGCTACTTTAATTCCAAATGGTAGTCTTTGGTATCTGTACAATCCCTTGTGTGAGTTTATGCATAATAGTTTTGAACTTTCTTCATCGACTGGAATTTGCAGGTAGGCCTCACTTAGATCGATCTTTGAAAAATATTTTCCGCCATTTAATTTAGTGAATACTTCTTCAGGACTAGGTAACGGATAGTGGTGGTCCTTTATTGCTGCGTTCAAACCTGTAGAAAAATCAGCACAAACTCGAATTTCTCCCGATTTCTTTTTAATGTAGACCGTCGGTGCGGCCCATTTGCTGTACTCTACTTTTTTCAATATGCCCGTATTTTCGAATCTAGATAATTCTTGGTCAATCTTTTCTATTGACGCAAACGGTACAGTCCTTTTTTTCTTAAAAATAGGTTGAACGTTATCCTTTATTTTGATATTAGCTGCCATTTTTTTTCATCTTCCCAGACCTGCCGAAAATACTTCGGGGAAACTCGTTTTTAGTTTTCCTTTTAATTTGTCTGCCTCGGCTGATAAGCTTTTTACATTCTGGCAGTAGGTGCTAATAGGTAGATCCCATAATTCGAATTTGCATCCAGTCTGTCCCGAATAGGTTTTCGGTATTTCTTAAGACCTACGTTTTTAGTTTTTTCGTCATTCCGTTAAATGTTACGTTTGTGATTACTTCACCCTCAAATTTTATCTTTCTCCCCGTAACTGATCTCGCAATTTTATCCGTTTTTAACATGACAGGTTTGTTCAGTTTTCTCCATGTTTGTAGATTTATGATAGTTAAGTCTGAGCCAGAATCCAGCTATAACCTAACTTTTCTGTTTTGCATTTCAACTTGTACATATTTTCTTATATTAGTCTCATCTGTTCGGTGGGTCCTCGTAATTCTTATTCTGCTTTCTTTTCGATACCAACAGTGAGAACTTTTGTGACCAATTTTTTTTTACATTATAAACAAGTTTTAGCACGATATGTACAGTCTTTAACCCAATGCCAAGACCCACAACGATAGCATGGACATGGTGGTAGTTTCTTTTTATGCTGATTATAATTAGAAAAAAAATTTTTACCTTTTCTTGAGGCGGGAAAATCAGTTCGGTTTGTTTGTGAGGAGGGAAAATTTATTTGCTTTGTTTGTGAGGAGGGAAAATTTGTTTGTCTTCGTACTTTGCGTATGTATGCTATGCCAGCTTGTTCTATGTCATTGCAATCTTTTTTTACGCTGACGCATCTCTGGCAGTCTTCGGATAGTTTTTGAAGTGTCCGATCTTGTTCATTTTCCAACTTAGTAAGTATTCTATGTCTCATTTCTGCATCTTTGATTGAAACCAGACATTGGACATAAATTAAGCATTTGAAGTTGTCAGCGCTGAGTTCCGATAATTTGAAGTCGTCACAATATTTATTAACAATGGATGCGAAAGTTACGTAATCTTCGCTACCCTTTTTCGTGGTGAAATATTATGTCTGTTCCGTTACAAATTTTATAGATTCTTTGAACATTAACTCGCTTGTTTTTCTGGGAAGTATATAATCAACGAATTTGGTATATTCGCCTGTGCCTAATTTTCTTAATAAAAGGCGTACTTTACGTGCGTCTGACCAATCTTTCCAGTCAAAATCATATAGATCTTCATACCTTCGAGAAGTAATTTGCAAAAGTTTTATCTTCGTTGGGTGCGCACTTGAAGTCTTCGATATTACTCCAAATAGCCTCTTGAGAGAGAACTGAATCGTTCTCGGGTTTTTGCTGCTTATTTGCCATTGCACGTATCAATAATTCTTGCGTTTCTAGATGTTTTTGTTCGTACCTTTGTTGTTGTTCAAACAGGATTTTGATAAGTTCCATAATGGTTGACTTAAGATCTTCCATGTTAACATTTTTTTTTTTTGTGTGTAACCTGATATTCTGTAGCCTGTGCTCGCAAAAAAACTTTCTTTTGTTGTCAGTAAAATTTGATATCAAGAAAAGAAATTTTTTTTTTTTTTTTTTTTTAGAATTTAATCGTCGTCCACTGTTACGTACTATGGATAGCAAAAAAAATTATGTCCTCCGAGTAGGGAGTTTATTTTTCTTTTTAGGGGTTTCTTCGTCGTCACTTGTTATGTTGACGAGAGAAGATTTTATTGTTTGTTCTTCACGTGAGAGTTCGAATCTTCGTCACCACTTGTTATGCGCGACGGATAGCAAAAAAAAGGTATGTCCTACGCGTAGAGAGTTGGTTTCCTCGTTGCCACTGTTATGCTGCGGCGAACAATTTTTTTTTTCTTCCACCGAATGAATTCGAATCGCTCGTCGCCACTGTTATGGTTCAGTTCCTTATACCACGGTGATAGTCCAAGGTAGAACCAATAAAGAAGAACTCGAACACGGATACGGAATAACACAAATATATTACAAACGGGAATATATACAGAGAAGTAGAAAGTGTTAGTGTTATGGTCCGGTTCCTTGTACCACGGTGATAGTCCAAGGTAGAACCAATAAAGAAGAACTCAAACACGGATATGGAATAACACAGATATATTACAAACAGGAATATATACAGAGAAGAAGAAAGTGTTAGTGTTATGGTCCGGTTCCTTGTACCACGGTGATAGTCCAAGGTAGAACCAATAAAGAAGAACTCAAACACGGATATGGAATAACACAGATATATTACAAACAGGAATATATACAGAGAAGTAGAAAGTGTTAGTGTTATGGTCCGGTTCCTTGTACCACGGTGATAGTCCAAGGTAGAACCAATAAAGAAGATATCAAACACGGATATGGAATAACACAGATATATTACAAACAGGAATATATACAGAAAAGTAGAAAGTGTTAGTGTTATGGTCCGGTTCCTTGTACCACGGTGATAGTCCAAGGTAGAACCAATAAAGAAGAACTCAAACACGGATATGGAATAACACAGATATATTACAAACAGGAATATATACAGAGAAGTAGAAAGTGTTAGTGTTATGGTCCGGTTCCTTGTACCACGGTGATAGTCCAAGGTAGAACCAATAAAGAAGATATCAAACACGGATATGGAATAACACAGATATATTAAAAACAGGAATATATACAGAAAAGTAGAAAGTGTTAGTGTTATGGTCCGGTTCCTTGTACCACGGTGATAGTCCAAGGTAGAACCAATTATGAAGAACTCGAACACGGATATGGAATAACACAGATATATTACAAACAGGAATATATACAGAGAAGTAGAAAGTGTTAGTGTTATGGTCCGGTTCCTTGTCCCACGGTGATAGTCCAAGGTAGAACCAATTATGAAGAACTCGAACAGGGATATGGAATAACACAGATATATTACAAACAGGAATATATACAGAGAAGTAGAAAGTGTTAGTGTTATGGTCCGGTTCCTTGTAC
This sequence comes from Acanthosepion lycidas, assembly GCA_963932145.1. Lineage (NCBI taxonomy): Eukaryota > Metazoa > Mollusca > Cephalopoda > Sepiida > Sepiidae > Acanthosepion > Acanthosepion lycidas. Next base: position 30,770,704 of record OZ010615.1, on the reverse strand, counting down.
CACGGTGATAGTCCAAGGTAGAACCAATAAAGAAGAACTCAAACACGGATATGGAATAACACAGATATATTACAAACAGGAATATATACAGAGAAGTAGAAAGTGTTAGTGTTATGGTCCGGTTCCTTGTACCACGGTGATAGTCCAAGGTAGAACCAATAAAGAAGAACTCAAACACGGATATGGAATAACACAGATATATTACAAACAGGAATATATACAGAGAAGTAGAAAGTGTTAGTGTTATGGTCCGGTTCCTTGTACCACGGTGATAGTCCAAGGTAGAACCAATAAAGAAGATATCAAACACGGATATGGAATAACACAGATATATTACAAACAGGAATATATACAGAAAAGTAGAAAGTGTTAGTGTTATGGTCCGGTTCCTTGTACCACGGTGATAGTCCAAGGTAGAACCAATAAAGAAGAACTCAAACACGGATATGGAATAACACAGATATATTACAAACAGGAATATATACAGAGAAGTAGAAAGTGTTAGTGTTATGGTCCGGTTCCTTGTACCACGGTGATAGTCCAAGGTAGAACCAATAAAGAAGATATCAAACACGGATATGGAATAACACAGATATATTAAAAACAGGAATATATACAGAAAAGTAGAAAGTGTTAGTGTTATGGTCCGGTTCCTTGTACCACGGTGATAGTCCAAGGTAGAACCAATTATGAAGAACTCGAACACGGATATGGAATAACACAGATATATTACAAACAGGAATATATACAGAGAAGTAGAAAGTGTTAGTGTTATGGTCCGGTTCCTTGTCCCACGGTGATAGTCCAAGGTAGAACCAATTATGAAGAACTCGAACAGGGATATGGAATAACACAGATATATTACAAACAGGAATATATACAGAGAAGTAGAAAGTGTTAGTGTTATGGTCCGGTTCCTTGTACCACGGTGATAGTCCAAGGTAGAACCAATAAAGAAGATATCAAACACGGATATGGAATAACACAGATATATTACAAACAGGAATATATACAGTGAAGTAGAAAGTGTTAGTGTTATGGTCCGGTTCCTTGAGCCACGGTGATAGTCCAAGGTAGAACCAATAAAGAAGAACTCAAACACGGATATGGAATAACACAGATATATTACAAACAGGAATATATACAGAGAAGTAGAAAGTGTTAGTGTTATGGTCCGGTTCCTTGTACCACGGTGATAGTCCAAGGTAGAACCAATAAAGAAGAACTCAAACACGGATATGGAATAACACAGATATATTACAAACAGGAATATATACAGAGAAGAAGAAAGTGTTAGTGTTATGGTCCGGTTCCTTGTACCACGGTGATAGTCCAAGGTAGAACCAATAAAGAAGATATCAAACACGGATATGGAATAACACAGATATATTACAAACAGGAATATATACAGAAAAGTAGAAAGTGTTAGTGTTATGGTCCGGTTCCTTGTACCACGGTGATAGTCCAAGGTAGAACCAATTATGAAGAACTCGAACACGGATATGGAATAACACAGATATATTACAAACAGGAATATATACAGAGAAGTAGAAAGTGTTAGTGTTATGGTCCGGTTCCTTGTCCCACGGTGAGAGTCCAAGGTAGAACCAATAAAGAAGAACTCAAACACGGATATGGAATAACACAGATATATTACAAACAGGAATATATACAGAGAAGTAGAAAGTGTTAGTGTTATGGTCCGGTTCCTTGTCCCACGGTGATAGTCCAAGGTAGAACCAATAAAGAAGAACTCAAACACGGATATGGAATAACACAGATATATTACAAACAGGAATATATACAGAGAAGTAGAAAGTGTTAGTGTTATGGTCCGGTTCCTTGTACCACGGTGATAGTCCAAGGTAGAACCAATAAAGAAGATATCAAACACGGATATGGAATAACACAGATATATTACAAACAGGAATATATACAGAAAAGTAGAAAGTGTTAGTGTTATGGTCCGGTTCCTTGTACCACGGTGATAGTCCAAGGTAGAACCAATTATGAAGAACTCGAACACGGATATGGAATAACACAGATATATTACAAACAGGAATATATACAGAGAAGTAGAAAGTGTTAGTGTTATGGTCCGGTTCCTTGTCCCACGGTGAGAGTCCAAGGTAGAACCAATAAAGAAGAACTCAAACACGGATATGGAATAACACAGATATATTACAAACAGGAATATATACAGAGAAGTAGAAAGTGTTAGTGTTATGGTCCGGTTCCTTGTACCACGGTGATAGTCCAAGGTAGAACCAATAAAGAAGAACTCAAACATGGATATGGAATAACACAGATATATTACAAACAGGAATATATACAGAGAAGTAGAAAGTGTTAGTGTTATGGTCCGGTTCCTTGTACCACGGTGATAGTCCAAGGTAGAACCAATAAAGAAGAACTCAAACACGTATATGGAATAACACAGATATATTACAAACAGGAATATATACAGAGAAGTAGAAAGTGTTAGTGTTATGGTCCGGTTCCTTGTACCACGGTGATAGTCCAAGGTAGAACCAATAAAGAAGAACTCGAACACGGATATGGAATAACACAGATATATTACAAACAGGAATATATACAGAGAAGTAGAAAATGTTAGTGTTATGGTCCGGTTCCTTGTCCCACGGTGAGAGTCCAAGGTAGAACCAATAAAGAAGAACTCGAACACGGATATGGAATAACACAGATATATTACAAACAGGAATATATACAGAGAAGTAGAAAGTGTTAGTGTTATGGTCCGGTTCCTTGTACCACGGTGATAGTCCAAGGTAGAACCAATAAAGAAGAACTCGAACACGGATATGGAATAACACAGATATATTACAAACAGGAATATATACAGAGAAGTAGAAAGTGTTAGTGTTATGGTCCGGTTCCTTGTCCCACGGTGATAGTCCAAGGTAGAACCAATAAAGAAGAACTCAAACACGTATATGGAATAACACAGATATATTACAAACAGGAATATATACAGAGAAGTAGAAAGTGTTAGTGTTATGGTCCGGTTCCTTGTACCACGGTGATAGTCCAAGGTAGAACCAATAAAGAAGAACTCGAACACGTATATGGAATAACACAGATATATTACAAACAGGAATATATACAGAGAAGTAGAAAGTGTTAGTACGAACAATCAGGTTTAGTAGACTTCAGACTGAACTCTGAACTCCCTGCTTCCTCTTGAGGCGCAGTATTTACTACGTATGGAATAGTCCATTATGTTATTATGGGTAAGGTCCCTTAACAATTATTATTATTATTATTATTATTATTATTATTATTATTATTATTATTATGATTATTATTATACATCCGCGGTGCGTTAGGGTAATTCCAGGCCCTCTCCTCGTTCATTTCCGTTCAACTCGTCTGAAGATCACCTGTCCTTGAAATTCGATTTACGTGTCATCTATTCATAGGATTTAAGGTTGGTAAGCGCTATTTCTTTTTGGGGGCTGGTCTAGGAAATTTGGGCTTCGAGCACTGAGTAGGTGAGTTTGCTTGAATGCCTCTTTTCTCTTTCATTTTTCAGTATTATTAGAGACTATCTGGGTAAGAGTTTTAGGTATTGGAAAGATGCCCGTTGTTTCCACCAACTGATTTTGTTTTTCTTTAATATATATATATATATATATATATATATATATATATATATATAGTCCCTAACACTAAGCTAACGATATATAAATTTTTATATATAAAAAAAAATATATTTTGTGGTAAGATGTATTACAAAGTTCTAAAAAAAAAATGAACGACACAATTTTTTCCACGCTACCATTAATTTACCTGATACTCACACACACACATATATATGTATATAGATATAGATATATGAAGAAATACAGTTTTAAGTTGTGCTATATTTATGGGATAAAGTGCTCAATATCAGAGACAGAGCGTATGTAAATATAAATATAAAAGTGAACATTAAAGTTAACACTAAAAGGCGACAGGCTGTTTCATCCCAGACGCAATCGCCAGGTCTGAGTGTTGACTTCAGCGTTTACTTATATATATATATATATATATATATATATATATATATATATATACTTCGTTTTTGAAACTGATGAGGACGACAAAGGCCAAGCGCGTAATCAAATCTAATTTCAATAAAATCGTTTTACATTTGTCAAACTTCGTCGGGATTCTATATCCTATTTCACACACACACACACACATATATATATATATATATATATATATATATACATATATATATATATATATATATATATATATATATATATATATATATATATATATATATATATATATATATATATATATATATATTTAATAGACACCATTTTCCTTTTAAATTTACATGTATCGGCTTGTACATTCGAGAATTTTTAACAAAGAAAATATGCTCCCCATTAGGGATCGAACCTGTATCCCCCTTTGTCGGATAAGCTACCATTTGATACGTCATTTCGTATTTTAATAATTATTTCAATAATTATTTGATCTATTTTTTAATTCAAATTTTAATAATTGATATATATATAAGCAATGATTTTTTTAATTTATTATTACACTAACTCTGTCCAGATTCTTTATTCGTTGTATTGATATAGGAAGAAATTGTATTTGTTTTAGCAAAATTCATTTGTAATATAGCAGAATAAATAGAAAGGTGTTTAAATTTTCAATAAACCGGAAAAATATATGTTTTCACTTCTCAAAGTAACTTTTTAATCTTCTTTAAAGAAGTGGACAGTGAAGTAAATATTTTGAAAAATACTAAAAATATATACTAATATTAGAATTCCATATTTTTAGGAAAGACGTTTTCAGTTACAATCGCGTTGCCTGTTGCAGTTCGTACTAACCATTGCAGTCGTCTGACATTTCACATTACTATAAATTATTCTTCTTATTCTTACTATAAATGTAATCTTAAAAGAAATGGACACTGAAATTAATATTTAAAAACAAATACTAAAATATATATATTTTAATATTAAAATTCCATATTTATAGGGAAGACATCGTCAGTTACGATCGTGTTGCCTGTTGCAGTTCGTACTAACCATTGTTGTCGTCTGACATTTCACATTACTATAAATTGTTCTTCTTATTCTTACTATAAATTTAATCTTAAAAAAGATGGACACTGAAAGAAATATTTAAAAACAAATACTAATATATATATATATATATATATATATATATATATATATATATATATATATATATATATATACATATATATTAGAATTCAATATTTACAGGGAAGACATCGTTAATTACGATCGTGTTGCCTGTTGCAGTCCATACTAACCATTGCTGTCGTCTGACATTTCACATTACTATAAATTGTTGTTCTTATTCTTACTATAAATGTAATCTTAAAAGAAATGGACACTGAAATTAATATTTAAAAACAAATACTAAAATATATATATTTTAATATTAGAATATTATCGATATTTTTAGGAAGTCGTTAGTTACGATTTTATTGCCTGTTGCAATTCGTTCTAACCATTGTTGTTTGACATTTCACATTACTATAAATTAATCGATAGGATTTCCAAAAAATGGTGAATGTTGTTAAATGTTTGAGAACATAACAACATGAAGAAAATATTGCGATAAAATTCATAAATATGAATACTGGCTGTTATTTTAAGAAGTAAGGGGGTACAAATGAAAAGATTTGAAACTGATAGCTTTTTTCCATTCCACTGAAACAGAAGTTAAACACTTCTATCTTCCCTTCTTTCTTTCATTTTCTTTCTGAAACCAAGTAGCGTCTTTGATATGTCTTTTGCCTTCTCACGCGGCCAAAACGGAATAGTCCGTTACTTATGAAGTATTAGCAGGAGACGTTAAACATTTACTTCTTTCTTTGTTTCTTTGTCCTTCTTTCTTGCTTTTTACTGAAACCACGTAGCGTCTCTCATAAGTCGTTTGTCTTTCCACGCGATCAGAACGGCATAGTCCGTTATTTTTTTAGCTATTGGCAGGGCGTAACGGTCGTGCGAATTAACGAAGGGTTGGGCAAGCGTAATTATAATAGGATTGTTCGATCACTGTGGGAAATCTATGACGATTTAGCATCATAACAAAAAGAACTTTCGAAATAGATGTCTTGAAGAAAATGTTATTCTTGTATAGAGGTAAGAGCACTCCCCAGCCATGACAACCAACTTGCTTTTCTCTGACCGTAGTGGGTGTATTCGGCTATTCTTTATCATTTTTCGGAGAGCACTGTGCAAGTAGCTGGAGGCTGGCGATAATCAACTGACTTCTTTTGCTAGAAATTGGACAACCAGTGGTTTCCCCTGCAGGCCCGAGAACAACTCTGTAGGTATCAGACCGTCTCTGTAATTATGGTCGACGCCATTGTTAATCCACAGCGGGCAAGTCTTAAAGGAGTTTGACAAGCATCGAGGTCTTGAGAATATTAATAATAATAATAATAATAATAATAATAATAATAAGAAGAAGAAGAAGAAGAAGAAGCTGATGTAGGCAACCCCCATACCCATCAAGGGTTACGTAGTGCAGGGTTAAAAGGTGAATCCGCAGGTTTTATCCTTGCTGCACATGACCAATGCTTGTTAATTAGAAATTACCAAACACACATACTGAAAAAATTGTGTAAGCCCAAGATGCAAATTCTGTGATAAATATCCGGAAACAATTGACCATCTTGCATCAGGTTGCGCGGTATTGGCACCCACTGAATATAAAGCCAGATTGGGCCAATATCTGCATTGGAAAAATAGCAACTTTTACGGAAAAGAAACCGCAAGAAATTTTTATGAACGCCACCCAGACCCAGTTACGGAGATAGGACCTATTACAATTTTATGGAACTTTAAAATACTACACAGACAGAACAATAAAAGCTAATCGCCCAGACATCGTGATTAGAGACCGCAAAAACAAAATGAGCCTCTTATGTGTTGTGGATTCCAGGCTGAAACCCGGTTTCGAATGAATGACAAACGCAGGAATGAAATATAGCAAATAAATGTATTGACGTAATAATACAACTGGTAATACGGTTAGTAGATCCAGAAATGCGGTTAGTAGCAATAATATATATATATATATATATATATATATATATATATAGTCTGGCAAATTCAGTATCGAAGTATGACTTCCTTCTGAGTCTACGTGCTCGCAACTGTGACTCCTACAAAGCGGTTACCTCACACTCTCACTCTCTCACTCTATCACTCCCGGTTATTCACCGGCAGCAGTACAAGTACACACTGGGCCAGTCCACTTGTATGAAAAGGGGTGGACCCTTAACATTATGGAAGGGCAATGCCTGCAGACTCTAATGTATCTTTGAAGATCTATAAAAACTATCAAAATACAAGAATGTTAAAATCGAAATCTCAAAAAGTATGGCGTATGAGGACATCAGTAATTCCAGTTCTAATTGGAGCACTCGGATTGATTGGAAAAGATTCCGATAGACTCATTGAATGGATTCCTGGTGGTCCATGTCTTAAAAATACATTAAAAAAAATTGTACTCACAAGTACAACTCGCATCATACGAAGGGCTTTCTCTATATAAATTATGTGTAGGTTACCCCCACCCTCAAAAATGCTTAGTGGAAAATGTCATGATACCATTTCTAAGCTTAGGTCTCTTGCTGTGTTCCGGAAAGAAATACACCAAAATCAAAGGAAATAATGATAATAATAATAATAGGTCGAATGAATTCTCACCTAACACGTCATGATGGTATCTTTTTCAAACTCAAAACGTACTTTCGTTATCCATTGGCTACGAAAGTGTGATGCGTGATGGTAATCTACCGACGCACGCATGGAATCTCCCAGCTATAAATAGGAGCAGGTACTGCGTTTTGGAGAGGAATCAAGAGATTCAGAGACCGAGAGACAGACTGACTCTCGGCGACTGTCGAACTCTCTGCATTAGCAGAGGGAAAACCCGGACGAGGCTTTGCCGAAGGGCAAGGTTTCGTCCGGGGAGATTGACAGGGCCTGAACCCGTCTAGGCCGGTTCAGAAAGGCCATATTTTTGGCCGAGCCTACGGGCTCGGGGATACCCACATTAAACCGGCCTTGTGCCACATTCGATCCTCGTTTGTATTAGGTTGGTGCAAAAATAATGTCGTTTTCTCACATATGTTACTATGTGATAAAACGACGTTATTTTTGCACCAGCATAATATATGTTTGTATTATTGTTTCTGTTAATATATTTGTTTAACACAATTCCTCTCTTTGTGTCTTTATTTCTGGCCCTAACAAGGCCACAACAGATGGTTAAGCAGATTTTTTTGACGTCATATTATAGTGTACTTAATGTAATATTTATAAAATTCAGCACGATGGTCTGATCTAGCGTCCACTGTAGCCCTCCGCCGGAGGACCAGCCAACCAAGTATCCTCTACATCAACGTCCAGCGCCGTCTTTGCTGGTTCGGTCACGTCCTGTGATAACCTGATGACCACCACACCAGACTCCGTCTACTAGTTCGAGACGTCATCAGCAGACCGGAGACGAAACTCTCTTTCGGATTCTTGCTTTCATGTCAAGCTTGATTTTCAAAAATTTAAATGCAATATGAATCGTTATCTACTGTCATCTTGACTCCCCTTCTTTTATTTTTCTCTCTCTCTCTCTCCTAATCAGTGATTTTTTTCTCGTATTTTCTAACATTCAGTAACCCCTTGCGTCTTAGTGGCTTTAGTGCCTTGCTTGCAGTGAAATGATTAAAGAAAAACTTCCTCACATATGAAACTGAAAATTAAGGCAACTGAGAAGTGGTTCTACAGAATGATTCTGAGAATACTATGAGCGAAACATACAAGCAAAGAGGAAGTTTTAAATAAAATGTATACAAAAAGAAAACATGTACTTAGAGATAAGACACTTAATAAGGAAAGCTGGCTTGGAGAGTTTGACACCCACAGGATATACTGAAGTGAAGGAATGCGGCGATGGGAAACATCGATTAACGTACCTAAAAAAACTTGCAAATAGCTGGCAAAACAAGGACTGTACGGGATCATAAAGCGGGGAAAAGATAGCTTAGAGAATGGGAAGTTGTGGAGAGACATGATCGGCATAGTACTGAAGGGACAGAGTACATAAAAGCCGATAGTACCCGACCCAACGATTGAACTCACGACTTTTAGCGAACCATTAGCAGTTACTAGCGGCAGATTTATTTATTTTTTATTAAATAACCTCAAACGTTTCAAAGCAAGGGATTTGTTTATCAATGGCAAAAAAACGAAGTACAAAAAAGAAAGAGAAGATATTAGGAAATATGGTTTTGACAGACGGGCAAATAAATGAATCATTTCTCATATATATATATATATATATATATATATATATATATATATATATATATATATATATAATTTAGCTTTTAGATGTTGAAATTCTGTTTACGAAAGAACATTTTATTCATTTTTTTATATCTTGTCATATACACTTGTATACTTAAGTCTACGCCCATTCTTTGACTTCTGTTTCGATGTTTTATCTATCCATATATATATATATATATATATATATATATATATATAAATATATATGTTATTTGTAGAATATATATATATATATATATATATTCTTTTTTCGTGTTTGTTTGCTGCCTCACGCCAGTGTTCGTAAATGTGAGACGAAGACGGTAGCTGCCATCTTGGAAAATTATCAACTGGCTAAATAGAATGTATTCACCACTCGGATTACTTATTTGCTCAGAGTAAATTAGATTAGTTGGCAATAGAAATAGGTTGGATAAAGGAAGAAGAGATTGTAAATATATATATATATATATATATATATATATATATATATATATATATATAAATATAAGATATGTACGATGGGGTGCGTAAAAGTACCCAGCCCGACCCACTTTTCAAAATATAACTAAATAATAAAACATCAAAATTTTCAGTTTCATTTTTTCTGCTTGAAAGAGAATTTTTTTTACACACACTCGCCTACATATACTCACACTCACAGACGCACACACACACACACACACACACACACACACACACACACACACACACACACACACACACACACACATATATATATATATATATATATATATATATATATATATATATATTACGTTTATTTTAATACCTGTACTCGATTGGTATAAAAAAACATGTACAATACAATTTGCAAATAAAAATATATTTAAACAAATTGGTAGTTGGGTAAAAAATTTGGAAAAAGAAGAAAAGACTAAAAACATCGAAAAAAATCGCCCAACACGGCAATGCCTAGACAAATGTAAAAACCACAATTGAGTAAAATGTGAAAAAACGTGAAGTGCTCAATAAGTAAGTGCTCAATACTAAGTGGAGCAAAGTATGAAAAATTCTAGCGTGCCAGAAGTTACCTACCTAGGTTTCACCTAAATGTATCTTCAGGGAAGATGAGTTAAGAGGTTATAACAAAGGCACATATTTATTAGTCAAAACAAACAGTAAAATAAAAAATTAGCATAAAACCATACAACGTTAATTTTAGATTTTAGTGTTTGTTTATCCAATAAATATTATCCTTTGTCATATCTTCTCTGGCCAGTTCGCCCTGAAGATACATTTAGGTGAAACCTAGGTAGGAGTAGGTATTGTTTGGCTCACTAAGATTATATATATATATATATATATATATATATATATATATATATATATATATATATAGGCCTGAAGATTGCGTCCAAGCATGAAACAGTCTTTCGCCATTTGATTTGAACTTAATTGCCTACTTTTATAGTTACATACACTCCCTGATATTGAGCACTTTTACCCAAAATTATAGCATACCAAAAAACTATATTTTAATCATTTATATACCTATTGGTGAAACCTCGTGAGGAGTTTATTGAACCATTACAAAAAGATTCGTCTACAATCTGCTAAGTGACAAATTTTATATTTCTAATAATCCTATATATATATATGTGTGTGTGTGTGTGTGTGTGTATATATATGTGTGTGTGTGTATGTATATATATATATATATATATATATATATATATATATATATATATGAATAGATAGATGGATAGTTAATGAAAAGTTTGATAATTCGTATGAGTAATCCCAAGGAGGATGTAATCGAGAGAGCTCAATGTCAAACCAGAACTAAGATTAATTTAATTAAAATTAAAAACAGACAAAGTTAGGGGCCATTGATTATATTTTATTTCGCCATGAAAGTGTTTTTTTTCAAGCATAATGTGTATCTATGTATGTATGTAGATAGATAGATAGATAGATAGATAGATAGATGGAAAGATAGATATGTGAACAGATGAAGATAGATAGACAGATAATGAAGAAAGATAGATAGATAGATAGATATTAGGTTGGTGCAAAAATAATGACGCAATAATGTCGTTTTTTGACGTTAAAAAATACGTCAAAAAACGACATTATTACCTCATTATTTTTGCACCAACCTAATAGATAGATAGATAGACAGATATGACAAGAATAGATAGATAGATAGATAGATAGATAGATGTGGGCTGAAAAACATAGATAGATAGATAGATAGATAGATAGATAGATAGATAGATTAAAATTATATATTTGTAATAATCCTATATATATATATATATATAAAACCAAGCATAGGATTGGTGTATACGGAATGAATTCCAATAACCAACGACATCAGCTGACCGGAGGCGAATCTCTCTTCCGGATTCTTGCTTTCAAGTCAAGCTTGATTTTCAAAAATTTAAATGCAATATGAATCTACTGTCATCTTGATTTCTCTTTTTTATTTTTCTCTCTCCTTAGCAGTGATTTTTTTCTTGTAATTTCTAACATTGAGTAATTCCTTGCGTCTTAGTGGCTTTACTGCCTTGCTTGCAGTGAAATGATTAAAACAGTGCTCAATACAGAGTAGATAATAATAAATATGTTATAAAATCACTACAAAAATAGCCATTTTGTTTCAACACCCTCGGTGTCTTCTCAAGCGATGGTGACATTCAACACCATCACTTGATAAGACATGTATGTCAATGTGCATGTGTGTTTGTGCGTCTGGCAATTTCTTTAGCAGCTGCTTAGTCATGTTGCTTGAATTGGGTGAATATTTTTTTAATCAGTTCACGCTAAGCAAGGTAACTGGGATTTCAAGAGAATGGAAAGAAAAACTTTAGCACGAACTGGAAACCGAATCCTAAACGGGAAACAAGTGATAAACCTCTACCCGCGTTCAAAAGACTGGGGAAGAGTGTGAACTGGGCGACAGGCGAATCTATCTACTCCTTTTGGGCAAAAATAGATAAAACAGTAAATATGATTCCAGCGTTTATGCGATGACCGTTAGAAGTACGGCGTAGAAGTAGGAGTCGGAAAGACAATCCTGAGCAGGAAACAACTGATAGACTTCTGCTTCTGTTCCAAAGACCGGGAAGAATTGTGAGCCAGGCGTTGTGTAGCAGGATGCTTTCATCCATACAAGTTTGGTTAAATACCCAAGAATGTATTGTGTGTGTTATTTTCGTTTCGGTTGGAAAACTCGTAACGTTTTCACTATAGTTGGCGTTTGACCACATATTTCTGTTATTGTCTATTTTTATTATTAGTGATGTTACTGGATAATTGGAATTACAGTACAATCCCTCATATCCAGAATTCCACATATCCGGAATTTCACATATCCGGAATTCCACATATCCGGAATGCCTCATATCCGGAATCCCGCATATCCGGAATCCCTCATATCCGAAATTCCACATATCCGGAATGCCACATATCCGGAATTCCGTATATCCGGCATCCCTCATATCCGGAATCCCTCGTATCCGGAATCCCTCGTATCCGGAATTCCACATATCTGGAATCCCACATATCCGGACGTAATTTTCATGTGTATATTCGAACTATTTGGGCGATATGTAACTGATTTGAAATTTCTGCTTTTCAGGAAATTTACTTTGGATAATTGCTTCTGCTTATTTCACCCTAATGGCCTTTATTGGTGTAAAAGATGATGGGAATAAGAGGAAAAGAACAACTTTGGAATTATCGCAAAATGTGGACATTTTAAACAGACTAAACTCTAGTGAAAGTTTATTGTAACTAATGGCTGAGTTCAGCATGGGAAAGTCGACATTGTATGATGTAAAATCTTTCAAAGAAACTATTCTCCAGTGATCACGCTGTCACAATGAACAAGGAAATAAATAAAAAAAAAACATGACTGTGATGAAACCTGGACTGAAATTGAAAAAGCTATTGCAAAGTTTGTCAGTTTTATAGAAAGAAAGCTATGACGATTGCAATAACGCTTGCGGTTAAAAAGTGTCTTTCGTTTAAAAAATTTCAAGAACAAAAGCAAAACGAAATGCGGAAAAAGTTGAGAATGACATTAGAAGAGAAAGAATCATCATGCAACAGCGATTAAGAAATTCTTACTACCATATCACGTTGAAACATCGGTTCCCGCACGACCACCGAAGGTAAGCAACGCCGAGGCTGCTCAATAACTAGATGGGTGACCGTGTGTAATGGATAATGGCTCGGAATCAGAGAGCCGAGTTCCAGTCCCTGCTGAGTTCGTTGTATTACGCACCCTTGAGGAACTTCCTTTCGTTTCCTTGCTTTCCTGATAACTACAATCTTCAAGAATTTAAAAGTAACGTCAATCGCCATCTTTTGTTTCATTGAATTCCGTTCATCCTTTGTCTTTTCCTTAAATCCTCCCTATTCTCAGTCTTCTCTCTGTCACTTTCGCTTCATGTACACCCCCCACCGATGTACTAGTAGTATTACCCCCTTGCTTGGGGTGAAATGATTAAGAAAAACAATCGAGCGCATTTCACATGTGATTCTCTACTCAAGCGCAAAAGAAATTACTTATTTTTAAAACGAATGATCTCAGGCGATGAAAAGTATATTGTTTACAGTAATATGGAGTGAAAAAACAATTCGCAGTCAAGGCTTTCCTGCCCAAAGTCTTTTTCTTTTTCTCAAGTCATCTTCTCCAAACTTCCCTTCCTTCAAGTCTACGGCGACGAGGTGGAGGTAACAGGGGCAGGGCGTGGCTCAGCTGGAAACCTCAAGTCTCCAAATTGCACGTAGGCGGCAGGAGCGTGGTGGTCGCATACCGAAAATATGATGACTTTAGCACGAACCGGAAACCGAATCATAAAAAGGAAAGAAGTGAGAAACCTTTACCCGTGTTCAAAAGACTGGGGAAGAGTGTGAACTGGGCGACAGGCGGACAGAAAGGAATGTCGATGAGCGTCTCAATACTCGGTAACGAGTTGCGCCAACGACGTAGACAACGTCAGAGTGAAGAAAGGTTCTGGGATAAAATGAAATGATTCCCCGTAATCCTGGCTCGCTTCGGCAATTAGTTGGAGATTCGCCTCCAGCTAAGCTAGTCGAACTCTCTGCCTTTGGACAGAGAGGGACCCAGGTGAAGCTATGCCGAACGGCAGTCGTGTCTGGAGAGGTAGACAGCTACCCGACCCCGTTTTTACGAGTTCTACGCGAAATATTTGCCCGAGAACATGGGCTCGGTTTCAAACCCGATTTAAAAACGGCCTTGTGCCACATCCTGCCTCGCGGGGAGGTGAGGTAAATAACTCCGTAACCCTGTAGTGAGTCCCTATAAATTGTAACAAAATATCTCTCTCTCTCTCCCCATTCTTACTATATACATATCTCCCAACTAACGAGAAGACAACCCCCAAATGAAACAGAGAAAGGAGAAGGAAATTTTGAACCCGGCAACAAAAAGATGGACGTTTGCTGAACCAGAGACTATTAATTTGTGACTATAAATCTACCAAAATAAAACAGGCTCCACGCATAACTTCCGTTATCTAAAACAAATGAAAAAGAAAGGAACGCAGGAAAATAAAATAATTTGGGCCAATCAAACAAAAAATTAACACAAAGAGAGTTTTGATGCTAGCCGAAACTAAGGTTAACGCCACTAGTCTGGGAGCCTGGTCAAAAAGATATATAGCTCTGAGCTAGATGAGAAGAGTTAGCAAGAGAAACGATTAAACAAGCAAGAGTCGCGACCACCAGAGAAACCAGCCCGAGTGACGCGAGATGTAAAGAGGTCATCTGCTAATGATATTTTCTACCCTTCTTAGGGCCGAGAGAAATACAGTAGATTGACTCAGACTTATTTTTTCATATGACTACTACTTCTATCAAACCATCTACTGCACATTCGAAACGGATTTTCTTCGGACTACTACAAGAATCTGTCTTATAAACGAAAATTTTGTGTACCTATGTTAATATCAAAGGACTCACTCTCATCTAAATCAAATATATATATGTGTATATATACTCGACTCTCCCGTCGAATTCGACGTATGAGGGTCAAGGAGATCAGTTCCCAGAAAACCGACAGCCCGACAACAGCACATGAGATTTGATTATAGTGGTGAAGGTTTCGTGCAGGACCCTCCACACTTTTTGAAGGGCCGAATACAGAGACCTGGTGCACTAAGTGCCACAAGGTCCCCAACCGACCCTCCACAGGTTTTGAATTCAAAGTTGTCCTTCTCCTAGACCAGTTGTCATCCAAGGCTATAGAACCCAGTCTGTCCTGCTATTTACCCATGGCTGGAGAGAGAAGAAGAGGATTCATACCTTTCCCAAGGGTATTAACACGTAAGCGAATGTAACTGGATTCAACTAGAATTCGAACTCCGATTCCTCAGTCCAAGCCACTATCCATTACTGCACCGTGCCAATATATATATATATATATATATATATATATATATATATATATATATATATATATATATATATATATATATATATATATATATATACCCTTGAGTCAGTTCGTTTTATTCCAAAAATTTTCGCCAAAATTTCGATAAAGAAAACCAGCAGTTGTTGAATATTGGTTAGCTTGCAAATGTTCTGACAGACAAGTAGACTGCTGTAGTCACTTCAAGCTGCCTTTTCCTGGGTGATTTGTATGGAGAGATATATGGGTGAATAGAGTCCACTCAGCCAAATGTGTTGGGCAAGTCCATTCCAGCAAAGTGGACTAACCCACCTGCTGCATTAGGTACTCTCCTATAAATGAGGTAGAATTAGCTGGCCTGTCTTTATGAGGAGATACAAGGAGGCAGGTAAGTCATTTGACTTCTACAGCTGTGACGTATCAGTAGTCTGGGTGAGTACCCTGGCCTTGTGCCACATGTGACTGCGTGGGGCAGTTACTAAATAGCGTCGCGCTGAGATCTGCGAGAACTAGCGGCCTTCCGATAGCAGCACGCACACAACTGTACTGACTTGCGACGACCGTGCGCATAACTATTACTTTCCTTGCTTGTTGTTCTGGTTTCTACAATGAACCTGTTACTATTTATTCACCGTGTTTGTCCATTCCCTATTCCTATTAGCGCGGAATATCACATTAAATCTGCGTTAAAAAGGGGGCCATGTAACTAACCAGGATATAGGGTAACCTATCTGCGAGTCAACCGCAAATACCCACTTTAGCAACCCCAAACTAAGGATGTGACCTATATACTGGTGCGAACTAGACGCGATTATATACGAAAAATACCAAGAACACTCTGGCACAAATTACCGCTCCGAGAGATGGTCTTCACCAGAAGAAGCTGATGGCGTGTTTCTAGCGGGATTAAGCGATAATTGTCTATTATGAGGTCCTTCCCACAAATCAGACATTCAATTCAGTCCAGCACTGTTTTCTAATGAAGTGTTTAACGGTAGCAAACGCTGGAAAAGCTCTCTGCATAGTGATTTTCCAAGCATAGCTGAGATGTGGCACAAGGCCGAAATTATGGGACATCCAGTGAGAATCGAACTCACTACTCAGCCGTAATTGTTCTAGCGAGACAAGATAAAGCGCTCTGCATAAGGCCATCAGAAAGGCGTCATCTTCCATCGGGACAACGCCAGAACACGTGTCTCTTTGCCGATCCGAAATTGGTACAGTTAGTAGATTCCAACTACATACCCGTCGTAATCACCTGAACCTTCAGCTTACTATTGGTTCCTGAGTCTTAAAAGACAGAAAGAAGGAGAAATAACGTTTTTTATCGAATGAATTCAACGTAATTCGACATCTCCTTTTTTGTTAATCAGCCGTCAGGCAGTGTTTAAAGTAATTAACAATATTCGTTTTCTGTTTTTTAGTCTTCGCTGAATGCAACTTGGTTCTCCATGAGGCACTTTACTGATTGTCAATCGTGTCTACATTTTTAACCTGCTAGAGCAGAAGACTTGTAGCCACGAGGTTAACAGTTCTATCTTTCATGTGAGTTAAATAAGAACTCATTAGTTTATTCTGCCTGTCATTTTCTATTCACTTGAAAGAGTTTTTTGTGTTGCCAGTTATATATCAGGAAGGATTATAAGTACAAAACTATATATAGAAATTCATTGCAAATGATTTTAACATAAGAATCCATTAGAAATGATTTGAATACTAGCTCTTTATGGAACCTGGAATATTATGGCTAGGATTTATGAAACAAATCCATCCAAACTTTCATTCCCTCTAATGATTCCATATCTAGTGATATAGCAAATACTAAAAACATCTATAGAAATTCATTGCAAATGATTTTAACATAAGAATCCATTAGAAATGATTTGAATACTAGCTCTTTATGGAACCTGGAATATTATGGCTAGGATTTATGAAACAAATCCATCCAAACTTTCATTCCCTCTAATGATTCCATATCTAGTGATATACCAAATACTAAAAGCATCTATAGAAATTCATTGCAAATGATTTTACTATAGGAATGCATTAGAAATGATTTGAATACTAGCTCTTTATGGAACCTGGAATATTATGGCTAGGATTTATGAAACAAATCCATCCAAACTTCCGTTCCATCTAATGATTCCATATCTAGTGATATAGCAAATACTAAAAGCATCTATAGAAATTCATTGCAAATGATTTACTATAGGAATGCATTAGAAATGATTTGAATACTAGCTCTTTATGGAACCTGGAATATTATGGCTAGGATTTATGAAACAAATCAATCTAAACTTTCATTTCCTCTAATGATTCCATATCTAGTGATATAGCAAATACTAAAAGCATCTATAGAAATTCATTGCAAATGATTTTACTATAGGAATGTATTAGAAATGATTTGAATACTAGCTCTTTATGGAACCTGGAATATTATGGCTAGGATTTAAGAAACAAATCCATCCAAACTTTTATACATATTTTCTTTAAATAACCTGCAAAGGGTTGATAACCCGTAAAAAAAATCAATCATTTATCTACAATGTTCCTCTGTTCAATTCTATTATTAACCGTTATCTTCCACACGTATTATTATTATTAAGAGAGTAGCACTTCAACAAATTGACGCTGAGTTACAAATATAAAAAGCCCGTTATACCCATCATAGCACCTAGTCTAATAAGTGTATACCAGGCCCATGCATCAAAGCCAAATATGCACCATATGGTGGCAAATTTTGATAAATGTAGCGTATTACCTTGTAGGTAGTGAGCGGTTAGAATCACTGCCAGGTCGAATAACCAAGTCTGCTCAGATGGTCCCCAAATGAGAGTGTTCCAAAGTATCTAGGTGTGGCTCCCAAGTCGCCTTGGCTACTTCATCTTTCAAACTTAAATAGAAATAGCCTTCTTGATATCAGCCGGTCATGATACTCTCACAACTAGTCCATTTCATAAATCGGGACGCAGAATAGCTCAGCTTCCAGTGGACATGTTCGACGACTTATGGTCCCGCAACTGACAACACCACCTTATTCTGCTTGTAAATATCTGTTCCCATTTTCATTAAAATTTTCTTTGTTGTTCACATGTTCCGACCACGGTATTCTTAGCGTCCTTCTATAAAAAAAAACCATCTTTGTCGCTTCAGGTATCGCTGAGTAAAATGTCCAGATTTTACGGTAATACAGGCTTCAAAAGAAATACCTCCCAATGATAAGCCACAAGCTAAATAAAGCCATCGTTACCCCTGATGTCTTACCAGGAGGTATTTCTAGAAATGGGAAGCCTTTCTGCACTCGACTGTATATTTGTTTTAATATGATTATCATATATTCAAATATATTTAAGTTATTACTAATTATGAAATAATAATATATCTATATAACAAATGCGAATGTGTTGTTCATCATGACGGTCGTCTTTGACTATAGAATCCAGAGGTTAGCAAACAACCCTCGTTCTCTTCGTATTCATTTGGTGGGATGTAAGCTCCACTCAAGCGGCTTCTTCCCACCAACCACTGCATTGTGATAACCGACCCCCAAGAGGTTGCTTCCTCGATAACGACAATATTAACCTGTTGAAATCTAGGGTTAATCGTTATAGTCCACACATAACTGTTGTTCATGATGACGGTCGTCTTTGAGTATAGAATCCAGAGGTTAGCAGTGAATATTTCGAAGACAGTAGGGAAGCGTAGTTCAGGTTAGCAGTGGATATCCCGGTAAAAGTAGCAGAGCGTAGTTCGTCCTTCTGTTCCTCTTCGTCTGACAAGCTGGCACTGGACATTCGGATAGAGTAAACAAAATGGCTGCCTTTATACACGACGGATTGAATATTTTACGTCTTCTGATTGGTTAACCTTCTATTGGTGGACTATAAAGTGAGTCAAGTCATTTGGGCTGGCTCACTAGTAAACATATATACACAAAAAAACTGCAACAAGTGTCAGTGTGGTTCAATCCAGAAATTTTGGATTCCCAAGTTTTCATTGCAACAATTGTTTTCGGATTCCACCATCTTTGCTTCTACTGATAAAAACAATTAAAGGGACACAACTCTGTGATTTTCAAATAGCTCATGTTACAGAAATTTTCGATTCCCATGTTTTCATTACTGCGATTGTTTCCGGCGATATTTTACGTGACGCGACGAATTTTTTTGCACAGTAACAATTTTTATAACTTGGAAATAAATTTTGGAATAATCGAAATTAATTACGAAATCCAGCAAAAGTCAGCCATGAAATAAAGATAATTGTTTGTACGGAAAGTAAGAACCTACGTACATCAAACTGCCTTTGAATTAAATAGTGACAGAAGAATTATCGTTGAACTTTCAAAAGGTAGGATAAATATTAATGTCTGTACGTTCTTTTTATATATATAAATATTTAAGTAAATGCTCAACAGAATGCAGAAGTCACAGGACGGTCGCTTCGTCCTACTTGGAACTCATCAGCAATATGCATCCACGAGCGAGATTCGAACACGGACTGTTACGATACAACGCAAGCGTCATACCACTGGACCACGGTGACGAAGAGGAAACTAACTGGACTAAATATAGTGCAGTTTCTCCTAATTCCGTTGGTGACACTCATCCACGCATACATAAGACACCAGACCCCAAGAGCAACGTCTTCTTTTTACTCGGAGTTTTATTAAAAAATAAATATTATTACACAGGGTACGGTAGAAATATTTCCCACAATTATGCGATAGCAGTTTTGCACACTTCTCCATTTTTTTTTTTTTTGTATTGAAATTTTCCTATATCTTAATACCTTGCTTAGTTTCTGTAAGGCACATTTCGCGCTTACTATGTGCCTTCGGAATTCTATCTTACATTTTCCGACTGACTGGTTTGTTTTTTCGGCTTACCAAACTTTTGTGAGTTCTTTAAAACCGAAATATTTTGGATTCTAAGAATAATACTTTTTTTTTGCGGGGCGGGGGCGAGTGAATATTGAATAAACAATTTCTGAGAATAACAAAGGATTTGTTCAAATACAAGTTTTACTATTTAACCTATAGATGGGGATGAAAATGGATTCACACCTTTTCCTAAATGTATTTGTGCAGGAGAGAATGTAATAATCCCGACTGGAATTCGAGCTTCTCTTTCCGAGCCGCCATCGATTAAAGTACTCATGAGTCCCACATTTTCCTGCGTCAGTCAAGACAGCCGACGGAAAATATTCGTTGTTTCGTAATCCTAAATCAGGACTTCCTACTTAGATTAGATTTCCTTAAGGGTCCTAACCAAAGACCTAAGGTGAGAAATGACATAGATAAAGCGCTTCGTAATGCGGTGGGCTGTACTTGTTGAGGACAATTTTTGGTATTTCTTTAAGGAATGGTCTATCTGGAATCTCTTCAATAAGTCTATAGGAACTTTTCAAATCAATCCGAGGGCTCCAAATTATTATTATTATTATTATTATTATTATTATTATTATTATTGTTGTTGTTGTTGTTGCTATTTTATTTCCTTTGATTTCCGGTGTGTACTCATTTCTGTCCCAAACCAGAGACCTAAGGTCAGAAATGTCATCATTACATTTTTCACTGAGCAGTTTTCAAAAAAAATATTATCATTGTTATTGTTGTTGTTATTGTTATGGTTGTTGTTATTGTTATGGTTGTTGTTGATGATGGTGGTGTTGGTGATCTTATTAGGAGATTATTATTATCGTTATCATTAATAGATTATTATATTATTATTATTACATTATTATTATTATTATTTTTATTTTCTTTGCTTTCTGGCGTTTACACATTTCTTTCCGGGTCCCACCCAGGGACCTAAGGTTAGAAATGGCATCATGACACTTTTCACTGACAAAAAAAAAAAAAAAATTTCATAGATAGAGACCTTCGTAAAGTGTGGGCTGTACTTGTCAGAACAATTTTTTGTATCTCCTTGAGGCATGGGCTTCCAGGAATCCCTTCAATTAGTCTGCTGCAATCTTTTCCAACCAGTCCTAGGGCTCCAACTACAACAGGGATTGTTGATGTTCCCATATGCCACATTTTCGAGATTTCTATTTCAAGGTCCTTGTATTTTGACAGCTTTTTGAATATCATTTTTTCAAACATACATTGCAGTCAGCAGGGACTGCCATATCAATAAGGAGGCACTTTTTTTGTTTGTGGTCTTTAATAACAATATCTGGGCGGTTGGCCTTGATTGTTCTGTCAGTGTGAATTGTGTAGTCCCATAGAATTGTAACAGGTCCTATCTCCGTAACCGGGTCTGGGTGGTGTTCATACCAGTTTCTTTCAGTTTCCTTCCCGTAGAAGTTGCAGATTTTCCAGTGCAGATATTGGCCCACTCTGTCATGTCGGGTTTTATATTCAGTGGGTGCCAACATCGTGCAACCTGATACAAGATGATCAATCGTTTTTGGATATTTATCACAGAATCTGCATTTTGGGCTGACACAATATTTTAGTATATGTGCTTGATAATTCCTAGTTAGCAAGCATTGGTCCTGCGCAGCAAGGATAAAACCTTCAGTTTCCGCTTTCAACCCTGCACTGCGTAGCCACTGATGGGTACGGGTTTTGTCTACATCAGCTTGTTTGATACGGGCAGAGTATTGGCCATGAAGCGGTTTATCTTGCCATCGCTTCTGTATCTGGTCGGTTGCATTCGTCTTTGCTGTCTTTTTCAAGTATTTTACAGTTTCAGCCGGTGTATTGTGCTGTAGTTGCATCTCTACGCCCATTTGAAGCTCCAGTTTGAATTTGTTGGCTTCTTTCATTACGGAGTAAAGACGCTTACTACTTTCATGTTCCTTGACGCATACCATCATCCAGTCTTCTGTAGTTTCCAAGTATCTTTGGAGGTCAATTGTTGCAGTTTTGTAGGACAGTTCTAGTTGAACTAATCCTCTGCCTCCTTCGGATCTGGGCACATACAGACGATCAACATCAGCTTTGGGATGATGCATGCGATAGCAAGTGAGAAGCTTTCTCGTTTTGGCGTCCATTCGCTTAATTTCAGCTATGGTCCAGTTAAGGACATTAAAGCTGTAATGCACCACTGGACAGCCAATGTGTTTATAGCTGATATTCTATTTTTTGAGTTTAGTTCAGTATTTAGTATCAGACGTACACGCCTGTAGTACTCTTTTCTTATTTTTTCTTTCATTTGGGGGTGTTGTATGCCATCTCCTTCGCTAATTCCTAGGCACTTATAAGCTTCTTCATGCTCCAATTCCCTAATCTTTGTGACAAAATCTAAATCTATTGAGGGTGTTTCTGTAATTCTACCTTTCTTGAATGTTACTTTTGCACATTTATCTAATCCGAAGTCCATAGCTATGTCGTCACTGAAGTATTTTACAATATTGAGGAGGCCTTTCAACTCATCGTCGTCTTTGGCAAAGAGTTTGAGATCATCCATGTAGAGTAGGTGATTGAAAATTTTCTTATTTATTTTGTAACCATAGCTACTGTTGTTCAGTTCATGTGTAAGAGGGGTTAAGGATAAACAAAACAGAAGGGGTGACAGAGAGTCTCCTTGAAAAATTCCACGTCGGATATTCAGACGGTTGGATATGGCTGTGCCCCCGGTGTGCCTAAGGTATAGTTTTGTGTTCCACATCCCCATGCTGTGCTTAAGAAAGTTTAATACCACAGGGGAGACTTTGTACATTTCCAAAGTCTTAAGGATCCAAGAATGTGGAACACTATCAAAGGCTTTACGATAATCAATCCACGCTGCACTGAGATTTCTGCGTCGTCTCCTGCAATTTTCCCGGATCATTTTATTTATCAGAAGTTGATCTTTGCAGCCATATGAACCTCTACTGCATCCCTTCTGTTCCAGCGGTAGAATGCTGTTTGTTTCGAAAAAGGAATAAGTACGGTTCGTCAATACAGACGTGATCAACTTATACGTTGTGGAAAGACATGTTATCGGTCTATAATTTTTCGGGTCGTCTGTTTCAGTTGTTTTTGGTATGAGGTATGTAATACCTTCAGTAACCCATTCCGGGATTTTATTGGGATTATTTACAAGCGTTGATAATGTTTTTGCAAGTATGCCATGGGTAGATAAGAGATGATACAGCCAGAAATTGGGCAACTTGTCATTTCCTGGGGATTTCCATTTTTGGGATTTCGTTAGTGCTTGCCTAACATCATCTGCGGATATATTTTCCCATTCTTGCAGAGGTGTATCCAGCAGTCGTTCTTCTTCACGCCGTATCCATTCTGCATTTGGGTTACATTCCTTTGGGTTGCTCCAAATATTTTCCCAAAATGTCTGTACATTATCAATCGATGGTGGCGTTTCGACATGTTTAGGTGTTTTTCCAATTTCCCTGTAAAATTTCTTAAGATCTGTTCGGAATATTTTATTTTGGCGATAGAATCTACAACGTTTCTCGTATCGTCTTGTTCTCTGTGCTTTTAGCTGAAGTTTCTGTTTCAGCATTTCCTTGATTGATGGAATATCAATTAGGGATTTAATGCTATATTTCCGTTTGATCTTTTTGGATTTACGTGTGGAAATATTAGGGTTTCTGGTGAGCTCATGTAATATAGACAGCTCACATCTGATTTGTTTTATTTCTCGTATCAGTTTGGTTTTCCAAGCTGGTCCTCTGTGTCTGTTAATTTTATTTATTGTCTTGACACCAAGCTTCCGAGTCGCTGCTAGAGCTGTTGCGTATATGACGTTGTTAACTTCTGTTATGTTTCCCTGTGGTTTATCTGTTAACAGTGTTTCCAGGGCAGCATTGTATATTTTCACAATGTGCTTGTTGGGATTTGTCATATGGATTTTCGGGAGCTGGTCTCTGTCTGACAATTGTATGAAAGTTACTCTGCTGAGTACCTGGATGACGTCATTTTTCGCTTCGGTGATTTCAGCTTCGTGGTTTTCAAGGAATTCTAAATTAATGTACCTGGAGTCATCTTCAGTGACAATTTCTGGAGAACTAGAGGTTGTGTCTAAGGTAGAATCTTCGGTTTCATTTCCTGGGAGATTATTTCGTATTTCATTCGCTTTAGCGTCCACCTCATCTTCTGTCGCATTCTTTATTTCAACATTCGTCTCAACAGAGTTTGAGTGATGGGTCATAGTATTTTGTCTTATATCTAATTTTATCTTATCTATTTCTGCCTTTGAGAGTCTGTTGTTTCGCATGATATCTCTGCGAACATTGGCAAGCATGTTTGGATTGAGCTTCGGTCTTATATCATTTCCCACCATATTTCTCCATATTTGGTATGTTTGATTGGTGGTGTTATTTGCTGGGTTTTCGAGTGCAGTGAAGAAGGATGTCATAACTTGTCGATACTCTTCGCGGCTCCATTTCGTTCGTTTCATTTTTACTAGTCGATTTGGCATTGAGACACTTGGTCCAAGGTTGGCGATAATCCGGGTTTGGTGACCTAGTGTCTCTTCGTGTGTGGAAGAGTTTGTTCCAGTGACAGACTTTTCGACCTTCAGACTGGTTCCTCTCTGAGAGACGCGGCCCTTGTTGTCCCGGTTGACGGCCGATCCGGTATGAGATATTCGTATTCATTGAAATTGGTAGAGATGCGTTTTAACCTTGACCGCCAAGGGGTAATTTTGTTCAGATTACCAACTTTAGGATGAGACTTGAAGAAGGTCCAAGAGCAAGACCAGATTTGAGATAGTGGGTTTATTAATATATCGAAGTTAAAAGTTCATAGCAGTGTATGGTATTCAGTTGGGTAGATAATACTAAGTTTTAACTTAGTATAAGTCCGAGAGACACCTCCAAGTGGGATAATTAGATTTCAGTATATAGACATAAAAAAAAAAAAAAAAATTGACACGGGTGTCCGCTTAAGGTCTGGGGTGGGGATTAAAACTTGAAATTATTAGAGGAGAGAAAAGGGAACTGAAAAGCAAGGAATTAACTTGAGACATTAGGATTTACAATCATATCAAACTAAAGGAAAAGTATCATTCAAAGATGCTACATTTACCATTTCTTACAACTTCGGAGCATGGCACAAGTGACTCTCCACAAATGTTCAATTTTCCGTCGCCAACGACAGATACTTATCAAATTTTATGGGGTAGGCTGGACTTATACTACAGATTGGTAGGGGGGAATATCGAAGAATTCATTAAACAAAGGGGTAGGAGCAAGGGAATAAAAGTTATACTTTTCCGGTCATCTCTCAACCTACTTGCCGCTGAAAGATATGTTTTAAAATTTTCACTCAAAGAGATGATAGTCAAAGGGCAGAGCATTGTAGGAAAATTACACCTGTAGCCATGAAAAAAAAAACAAAAAAAAACAGAAAACACAGATATAATACAATATGATCCCTGTCAGTGTGGACATATCTACATGTACATTCAATATATATATATATATATATATATATATATATATATATATATATATAGAGAGAGAGAGAGAGAGAGATTAGCAAACATTTACATATACACGCACCGACAGAGATATGGGATGCCTAGGGTAAAAAAAAATTATTATTATTATTATTATTATTATATAGATTATTATTATTATTATTATTTAGATTATTATTATTATATCAATTATTATTATTATTATTATATAGATTATTATTATTATTATTATTTAGATTATTATTATTATATATAGTTTAATTTGTTAACATTAGATTATTATTATTATTATTGGTTCATTATTATCATTACTAGTTTACTACTTCTATTATTAGTATTGTTACTAGATTATTATTATTTTGTTGTCACTATAATATTATTGGTTTATTATTGCTGTCATTACTGGATTATTATTATTATTCCATTATCGTTGTCATTACAGAATTATTATTAGCTTATTATCGTAACATTTATTGACAATTATTATTATTAATATTATTACTGTTGTTATTATTATTATTTATTTTTTACTTTTATCATTATTGTATTACTGCCATTATTATTATTATTATTATTATTATTATTATTATTATTATTATTATTATTATTATTATTTCCTTTGATTTCTGTTGTATACATATTTCCTTCCGGGTCCCAACCAGAGACCTAAGGTCAGAAATGGCTTCATGGCATTTTCCATTGATCATTTAAAAAACAACGATATTATTATTATTATTATTATTATTATTATTATTATTCTAACTGGTTTACTATTATTATTATTATTGAAGCTTCGGTATTTCGGGGCTGTGTAATGGTTAGCATGTTTGTCTCGCTAGAACAATTACGACTGAATAGTGAGTTCGATCCTCACTGAGTGTCCCATACTTTCGGTCTTGTGCCACATTTAACCTACACTTGGAAAATCACTGTTACTACTTTTGTTGTTGTTGTGGTTGATCTTTCGTGGCTGCAACTATATTCCGCCTTTTTGAAAGGTTGAAAGAGACAAAAGGCACACTGTTACGGTTTTCTTTTTGTTTGTTTTTTTTCTAGTGGGTAGTCATCGAACATCGATCGTCTTCCCCGGACCACTTTCCAAGGGTCGACACTGATTCATTGATTTGCATCGCTAACCTCTAAACATTGACTAACTTTGCACCCAATGCCTGAGAAGCTTGCATCAGGCCGCCCTGCCCATTACCGGAAGAACGAATCGGAAACGGATGCGCTGTATTTCCCGCCGTTTCTCTCCGTTCTAGTCGGTTAAACTTCGGAAAGTTGTCCGGTCCGTTTGAATTGAAGTCACTTGTACCCTGTGCCTCGAAATCAGTTGCCATACTCATACGTCCCTCCATATATATACATATATATATATATATATATATATATATATATATATATATATATATATAAAAATAAATATATATATATATATATATATATATATATATATATATATATATATATATATATATATATATATTGATGCAGCTGTTCAATCTTCACTTACCCGGTTTGATAAAGATCAAAATCAGTTAGCATTCTTGTAAAGGATGACATTAGTTATTCCCAAACCTTCAACAGCATTACATAATAATAATAATAATAATAATAATAATAATAATAATTTGTAATCTACCTAGTAGACGGGTATCGAGCGGCCAGCTATTATATATATATATATATATATATATATATATATATATATATATATATATATATATATATATATACATATAGATAGATAGATAGATGGATAGATAGATATGAAAAGCAGCGATAGATAGATAGATAGATATTAGGTTGGTGCAAAAATAATGACGTAATAATGTCGTTTTTGACGTTAAAAAATACGTCAAAAAACGACATTATTACGTCATTATTTTTGCACCAACCTAATAGATATGAAAAGCGGCGACAGAAAAATATATCGATAGAGAGATATATATGAAAAGCGGCGATATATAGATAGATAGATATGAACAGACTGAGATAGATAGATAGATAGATAGATAGATAGATAGATAGATAGATAGATAGATAGATAGATAGATAGAATTCTATGATGCAATTTTGCAAGCCTGTTTAGTCTGTTGCTATTTCGCAAGAGCTGCCATCTTTATCTCCAATATTTTAGGTCGTTACTGCTAGAACATTCTAGGCCACGTACATGGAATCGTATCTATGTTATTTCAGTCTTGTTTCATACGTAGGAGCGAAGAATCGCCCCGCGTGGGCGTTTCTCCGACTTCTTCCTGTAAAGGGTCAGTCGTTATCTAGGAACATTATCAGCATAATGACCCCTACCTCCCACCTGTTCCACTCATTTCACATGCCTGACTCCTTATATATATATATATATATATATATATATATATATATATATATATACACACACACGCCGAATGGTTAGAAAGTTCGCTTCCTGATCCGGGTTCGAATCTCACCGTGGTCGATCCCAGCGTGCGGCACCTTTAAAAAGTGTCTGAAAAGCGACCCAAGCCTTGTGTAGCCGTTGATAGCTGTGCTAGCACGAAGTCACAAGTCATTGTGGCCGAGGGCTTCAGTGTGGTGGCCTTGTTTAAATTGTTGATCACGCTAGATAACACGTTCTCTCTCCCAGAAACTGTAACTAAGGTCTGCTCAGCATAGTTGCAGTATAAACCACAGGTGGGCTCTGTGGGTGTTGAATAAACACAGATGCGCCTGAGAGAGCGTTTGCATTAGGGATTGGCCAGCCAACCTAGTAGACGGGTATCGAATTTCCAGCTATTACATATATATATATATATATATATATATATATATATATATATGTCCACAATACAGTTAAATACCTAGATCAATTTAACTGAATAAATGCAAATAAATGGTCGAACTGCCCAACCATTAGAATTGGCATAATTCGTAATATACAGTAACAAGAAAAAGAAAAGACAAGAACAGGGCAAAAATAATAGAAAGTAATCAAACGCTATGTGTAAGGCGAATTAACAGTAATAAGTCCGAGCATCAGTATCATGGCAAAAAGTTAACAAACTAAGAATTGATGTTGACACACAAGAGCAAATACGTATAAAAGAACGCAACGTTCTAACTTCAAGGCAAGACAGATCGGGCCTGAGTCAGATGAAACCGAGAACCGGTCTATTTTATTGTCTAGGAAGAAATCCCCCCATAGATTTGTATGCTTCTGTCTATAGATTTGGGAAGTGGGCGAGTGACAAGTGATTTGCTGTCATTCCATACAGGATTTCACTTAGTCGGAAATAAATATACATTCCCCCACAGTATTGCAATTTTTGTCCTTGGCCCGAATGTACGCGCTCTGGTTACCCATATAAAAGCTGTCCTTGTGTAACATCCCATCTCAGTGGGGAGACCGGTGTCAATAACTATTTCATACAAGATGGGAACCAACACAAAGATTTGACATTTCTAGAGCACCTAATGTGGAAAGAAGGTTTGGAAAATTTGAGACTCACAGGTCGTATCGAAAGCAAGAACGATAGTCACCTGCCAGAAATGGGCATGAGTAATGATAGCAAAAAGGTGTTCTTCATTACTCTCAGATTTTATTTTTCTTCTAATTTTTGATGGTCACCGTCAGTGGCGCCAATTATTTATTCACTCGAAATAATATATTGACGTAATCGACGATGGCTGAGGAAAAGCATTATCCCAAACAGAAGTAACACGGTGTTGTTCTTTTTTTTTTTTTTCTTACCGGGACCGAATACACAGCGCGTAATCTATAATTATAGTGTTTACGGTCAAGGCAGCTTTTCCTATACATTAGAAAATTGAGTATTGTCATATTTGGGCGGGCGCTACCTAGTCCTCTGTTTCCTGTCTCGATAGAGTTCAGAAAGCGTCTACAAGTCCTAGTGAGGTGAGGAATTGTTTTCCACCCTCCAATCTCTCTCTCTCTCTCTCTCTCTGTCTCTCTCTCTCTGTCTCTCTCTTTGTCTCTCTAACACACACACACACACGCACACACATGGGCGGTACGTGACGAGCCTCTCACTGATCTATCGCTAGAAAGTGCTCGGACGAACTACATTTTTTCTTGGTTCCGCCAGATCTATTCACGGCTAGGACCCGACATGCCACTTCCATAGTATCAAATCACCCACATTCCTCCCGTATTCCATCGATAAGAAGTAAGTTTCACTAAAACAGCTTCTTCCTGCGAACCACTGCTCTATGTTTCCCCGATTACTCACCTGTCTTGACCTGTTCAAGTCTAGTTAACCGTTATCTTCACCTCCTATCAGTATAAACAAACCCATAATGTAGTGTTTCTCGGCCTCTTTTACTTTAGGGTGCACATGTAGAATGACAAAATTTCCGGGGCACACTCTAAATAAATTAGTCACAAAATTTGAAAATAGGAAAACAATGAAAAAAGTCTCTGGAAATTAGCATTTATTTTTTAGACATTACATTTGTATATTTTAGTATGCTTTTGTGAAACATGTGCTTGATGGGCAATTTTTGAATAGTAGGTCTTAAATGAGGACCCATTCAGTTTTTATGTTTGTGTTGTATGTGACACTTCAGTGACCTGCATACAATTCCACTTCAGTTACCTGCATACAAGTCTACTGCAGTGACCTGCAATAGAATCTCTCGTATCTTTGTACACGTTCCCGCGAAATTGCAAGCTGAAGTGTCAAATAAAAAGTCAGCAATAAAATAATGCAAGGTGTGTGTTTGTGTATGTATAATGTGAGTGTGTATAATGTGAGAATTGACATTGTGCAACAGCAAGGTTCCTGGGGCATAGCAACACGAATATTTGCTGACCCTTTTCATCACTCTTACCCAGTCACTATGACTGATTTTAAAATTTCTGATACCACTCTGGATCAAAATTCTCCAGTTATTTCTATCCAGGGCAACTTGCTCAAAGTTAGTATGAGGTACATTGACAGCTGAGAAGTTACTCTTTAACTTGTCTTTATAAATGGGAGATTTATAAATGTGCAAGATGGATTCTGATGAGAAGAATTTTCTCACATGACACAGTGAACCAACTTTCCTACCAGTAGATGTAGCAATTGATTCCATATAATCATTTCACTTCATGTCAGTGGAAAACATGAGTCTGAGAAAGTTCAAAGAGTTGCTCTTCTGGAATTTACCATATGAGGCTTAGACAACCTCATTCATTTTCATGTTCATGTCATATGTGACACTTCAGTTTTGCTCTTGATCTGCATACAAGTCTATATATTAAGCGAGCAACAGTGAGGATCTTTTGACATAGCAACAGGAACATTTACTGACACTTTTTGCTGTTGTCAGTCATATCTTAGCTAGTCAATACAATGGATTTCAAAATCACTGTGGATGATGCCCCTCACATCAAAGAATGTGATCAGTCCTGCTACTTTTCAAACAGACCTTATATATATATATATATACATATATATATATATATATATATATATATATATATGTGTGTGTGTGTGTGTGTGTGATGGACTCTCATGACAATTTTGGTGTATGAGGATCCAATAACCTCATTCAATTTTTATGTTTGTGGCGTATCTGACACTTCAGTCCTGCTAGTGATCTGCATACAAGTCCACCTATTGTGCAACAGCAAGAATCTCGGGACATAGCCACATTGCTGACATTTTTTGCCTTTCATCTCTTAGCTAGTCAATACAATTGATTTTGAAATTTCTGATACCACTCTGGCACAAATATCTCCAGTTATTTCTATCCAGGACAACTCGCTCAAAGTTAGTATGAGGCAAATTGACAGCTGAGAGGTTACTCTTTTACCTTGTCTTTATACCTGAGCTACAACCGTCCAACAGTCCTTTGTCCACTGCCTAGCTGGCTATACATGAGGACCTTAGGTATTCTGTTGTTACTAAGCCTTGCATCATAACAAACCCTGCATAAGGAAAGTCTCAGGTCAAGGAATGATGCATTTTGTATTGGACACCCTCAAACAACTTTGATGTTTTTCCTTCTTCTCCACCAACATACACATGGGGTGTTTAATCTTTTAGTGTTGATTGAAAATTTAGTATGAAGTGGGGGTGAAAATAGGGTAAGAATGCAAATTATCTTTAGATAATGTCGTGTATTTATACCAATGCATTAAACAGAAGATCGTTACTATATAATTTGGAAAGACTACTTTCAGGTATAATAATTTATTTCACCAGAGCCCTTTTAAAGGACGGCGGATTATCAGCTAGCACTTACAAAAGATGAAACGAAAAATGAAATGAAAATTGATGGGTATTGTAAGTTTTTGTAATTTAATAGCTAGTGCAATAATGGGTGGTTAGAGAGACATGATCGAGTTTAGATAGGGTTTTAATTTAATATTTCTTTCAATCATACTTATTATTGGGGGCGTAGGAACCAGACATTGACTTGTTATATATATATATATATATATATATATATATATATATATATATATATATATATATATATATATGTATGTATGTATGTATGTATGTATATGCATATGTAAAAGGGGTTTTTAGCAAAATCAATGACAAGTGAAAAATATTTTTCATGGGGAGTCTTTCGTTCTTTTGACAATCATTCGGACTGAAGTGATATTTACGTTGATGTGATAGCGACTGGCAGCACGTACACACGCATAGATAGATAGATAGATAGATAGATAGATAGATAGATAGATAGATAGATAGAGAGATAGACAGACAGACAGACAGACAGATAGATATGGACAGACTGAAATAGATAGAGATAAATAGGTATTAACAGGCTTGAGATAGATAGATAGATAGATAGATAGATAGATAGATAGATATGAACAAACTGAGATAGAAAGAAAGAAAGAAAGAAAGAATGAAATATATATACTAAATTAGATAGATAGACAGATAGATAGATTAGGACAGACTGAAATAGATAGATAGATAAATAGGTATTAACAGGCTTGAGATAGATAGATAGATATGGACAGACTGAAATAGATAGATAGATAAATAGGTATTAACAGGCTTGAGATAGATAGATAGATAGATATGGACAGACTGAAATAGATAGATAGATAAATAGGTATTAACAGGCTTGAGATAGATAGATAGATAGATAGATAGATAGATAGATATGAACAGACTGAGATAGATAGATAAATAGAAAGAAAGAAAGAAAGAAAGAAAGAAGAAAATGTATATACTAAATTAGATAGATAGATAGATAGACAGACAGACAGATAGATATGCACAGACTGAGATAGATAGATAGATAAATAGGTATTAACAGGATTGAGATAGATAGATAGATAGATAGATAGATATGAACAAACTGAGATAGAAAGAAAGAAAGAAAGAAAGAAAGAATGAAATATATATACTAAATTAGATAGATAGATAGATAGATAGATAGATAGATAGATAGATGTGAAGAAGTTTATATGCAGTGAAAAACTTAGAATACACCTTTATGCAAATTAATTGAAACAAAACGAATCATTCACTTATTATTTTATTTTTTCGTATTTTTACAATGAAACATGACTGGATGCGCATGATGGTACTTCGTATGTCCATTCCACGAAGTCGTTCCTTGCAGATTGATCACAGATTCTCGACTGGGTTTAAATCTGGAGAGTTTCCAGGCCAATCTCTAGTATTTTGATTTGCCCCCTGCTAAATTTTGCCAGTGTGTTCGTGCAGCGTTACAATTTTCATATGCTTCCTTGGAGTAACGACCATCTCAGAAAATGGCTGTAGGACAACTAATCGACAGTCGAAACAATAGTGTCTGGGCGTGATAAAAATCAGATGCTATCACGAATGACACAATATTTTTCAAGGTAAAAGACATTTCATCGTACACCCCGAAAACATGTTACTGCACACCACTGCAAATGACCCCCTCTGAGGAAAAAATAGAACTCGATTACTCCCTGCCACACCAGTGGGTGTAAAATTGACCGAATGGGGAATGGAGTGTGTATGTATTTTGTTTTGATACTCGTTTCGTTATTATGGTTAATATTTTATTGTGCTTTATTCATGAATTAAATTCATAGATATATATTAGTTTGATAAGAATTTCGACTTGCTTTTGAAGGAGGAAAATAAACAAGTGCTTACTTCGTTTTAACTTATCTAAAATGACCAAGTAATCTAAAACAAAAGAAGATCGAATCTAATCTAAAAAGATCAATTATGCCAATGGTATCATGGTTTATTTTCATGGTCCTTTTCTTTTCTTTTTTATCGGTATGACCCCATGCAAGGCAATAAAGCCACTAAGACAAAAGAGTTTACAGGGTGTGGAAAAATTAGGAACAGAAATGTTAATAATAAGCGAGAAGAGAAAAGTGTAATCAGGAGAACAGTAAATAGCAATTGACATGGAATTTTAAATTTTTGCAGATTAAAGTTGGCGGGAAAGCACAATACCGGAAACGGGTTCCACAGGCACGAAGTCATAAGTCATCGTGATCGAGGGTCTGAGTGTACTGGCTTATTTCAACTACTGTTAGATTTCTTGGCCTCTCCTAGAAACATTAAATAACGACTCCTCAGCGCAATAAATATCCATGGCCCAAAAGGCAATCAAATTCGATGAAAGTTACTCAAAGAATTGCAAGTTACATTTTTTCGGTTTCACATAATACAAGACATTAAAGCCACTAAGACAAAAGGGTTTACAGGGTGTGGAAGAATTAGGAACAGAAGCATAAATATTGAGCGGGAAAAGGAAAGAGTAATCAAGGGGACAGTAGATAGAAACCTGTAATTGCATTTACATTTTTGCAGATTAAAGTTGGTTGAAAAGCATGGAACCAGAAGGGAGTTCCACAAGAGAGAAGTGCGAGAAAAGAAACTGTTAGCATAGAACTTACGGCTACATCTAGCCACCTCAACTGTAAATTGATGAGATCTCAACGCTAGTCTTGTTGTTTTTTTTCTTTTTATATGTCATGTCCTTTACGGACGTAGGCGATCATGGCTCTCATCTTCCCTCTATCCCTTGCAAGCTCTCAACAAGTTCCTTCCCTCTGCTTCCTTCCGTAGACCACGTTCTGTCATCCACGTGCTTAAGTCCACCTGATATGTCACGTGTTGTTTTCACTTGTCTCGCTTTCCCTGTATTCGACCCGTGAGTATCAGATTCTCCAGGTCCTCCTTTCTCATTATGTTTCCCAGAAACTTCAGCTGTCTCTTGCTGATATTAAGTATAAGCCTCCTCCTTGTTCATAACCTCATTAAGACATCATCGTTGCTCACACGATCGGTTCATGTTATCCTCAGCATCCTTCTGTAGAACCACATCTCCGTCGCCTCCAGTGTCTGCTTCATCTTTAAGGAAATCGTCCAACATTTGCTGCCGTAAAGAAGGACAGATGTCACATAACACTTCAGTATTCTTTTCTTTGTAACCAAGGATATCCTCCTGTCTCGCAGTACTCTTCCCAGCTTTTGGAATATGTCCTTGACCATTCCAATACGTCTACGGATCTCAGTGTCGCACTTACCGTTCTATAGCTAAGAGCTCCGAAAAATTAGCGGGAAATTATTTATAGAAAAGATCTCATCCTTGCTCACACGCTCGGTCCATGATATCCTTAGTATCCTTCTCTAGAACCACATCTCTGTCGCCTCGAGTCTCTTCTTCACCTTTGAGGAAATCGTCCAACATTTGCTGCCCTAAAGCAGAACAGATGTCACGTAACACTTCAGTATTCTTTTCTTTGTTACCAAAGATATCCTCCTGTCTCGCAGTACTCTGCCCAGCTTTTGGAATGTGTCCTTGACCATCCTTCTGCGTCGACAGATCTCGGTGTCACACTTACCGTCCTATAGCGAAGTGCTCCGAAAAATTACCGGGAAAGTATTTATAGAAAAGAGATACATGGGCAACCTTACGGCAGTGACTGAAGTCTAGCTGCCAGATCAGGGCCTATAATATTGTTGATTATTCTTTGGATTTTCTACCTCGAAATGGTTTGGCAGCGAATCTATTTCTTCAAAGACGTACAAAGGGAAAGTCTTTTGATTATGCCGAGAAGAAATCACATCACGGGAGGCGCATTGACCAAATTTGGACACTTTTCCGAGTCCATGAAAGTGTTTTATAATCGAATTGCGATTTTTATTGAACAGTTCTGCAAATTCTCTTATTTATTAGTTTGCTTTTTGTTCTTTTGTATCACCTGTTGTTTTCTAAAATTCAAAATCGACAGAAATTGGCCGTTTGCGATCTACAAACATCCGTCGCGGACAACGATGTATTAAAAATATATGATCCATTCTTGTATATTTTTCTACTTTTTTTTTGTTTTTCAGATTTAGATTTGCTGCATTTTCCCGAGAGTGAACTGGGGACCAGTGAATTCAAATAATATTTTCAGAATTTCAAAATCGACAGAAATTGACCGTCTAGATTGGGATCATCAAAACATCCGTTGCGGACAACGATGTATTAAAAATATAAGCTCCACTCTTGAATATTTTTCTGTTTTTTTTTTCTTCATATTTAGATTTGCTGTATTCTCCTGACAATGATCTAGGGACCAGTGAGTTCAAATAATATTTTCCTCATCTAAGCGGAACTTGATATTGTTACTTTGATGTCAACTCCATCCCTATGACAGCTTGAAACACTCCGTTAACCTTAGTTAACCTATGTTATGGCTGTTGGCTCTGTCGGAGAAGCCTGTCGTGTGCGAGATCACTAATGCGCAGAGAAAGTAGACCACCGACTGGTCAATCTGTTAATTGATCGTCATATAAAACAATTTTTGCCGAACGCTCCCACAACCACTCCATCGTTTCAGGTTAAAAGCGTCAGGAAAGGTCTGTGATTTCTGTGGCAGTGGTCTAGTATATTTCGATTGCATCCACGACAGAGGGATAAGATCTATACAAAAATGCGGGTTAACTATGTGGATGAGTGCAGACCAGATTATGGACGAATAATATCAAGCGATGCACTGAAAGTCCACTTAATGACTCGTGTATAAACACGACCTATTGATTCAAATCTGAACACGAAGTACATCTACCTATGAATGGGAGTATAAACACGACTACATATAACAACCTATGGATTCAAGTAAAATATTACCTATGTCTACCTTTTGACTCGAGTAAAAACACAACCTAAATCTACCTATGGAAGCTAGTATAAACCCGACTTATGACTACCTATACACCCAAGTATAAAGAAAACCTGTGTCTACCTATAGACTCAAGTATAAACACGACCTATGACAACCTAGAGATTCATGTATAAAAAAGATTTATGGCTTCCTATAAACTCAAGTATAAACATGGCCTATAACTACCTATAGACTAAAGTATAAAGAAAATCTCTGACTGCCTATAGTCTCAAGTACAGAGAAGACCTATGACTACCTATAGACTCAAGTATAAACACTACCTATAACTACCGATAGGCATAAATATAAACAAGACCTATGACCACCTATAGGCTTAAGTATAAACAAGACCCATGAATACCCGTATACTATGTATAAACAAAACTGATGACGACCCATAGCCTCAATCATAAACAAGACCCATGATTGCCTATAGACACAAGTATAAACAGTATCTATGACTACTTATAGACTTTGTTCTTAAGTCTATATGTATATACTTATTTATAAAAAAGACTTATGACCACCTATACACTCAAGTATAAACACGACCTATTACTATCTATAGTCTCAAGTATAAAGAAAAACTATGACTCAAGTATAAACACTACCTATAGACATAAATATAAACAAAACCTATGACTACCTATAAGCGCAAGTATAAACCCGATTTTTTTGTACGTACAAATTCAAGTTCTCTCTCCGACTACCGAATTTAAGGTACGTTGAACATAGTCAATACCTAGATGGGTGACCGCTCGAGAATACCGAGTGCTGTTCGCTTGGAGATGCGGCTGGTGCAACGGATATCGGCTCGGAATGAGAAATCAGAGATCCGAGTTCGAATTCCTTTCGAATTAGTTACATTCACATATCTGCAAATACCCGCTATAGGTTAAGTAGCAGAGCAGACTGAGCCCCATAGCCTTTGTTGGTAACTAGTCTAGAAGAAGGAAAAACTGTGAGCTGAACGGAGAGACACGTCAAAGGGCGGATGCACTTATCACAGGGGCCAACGGCCAGCATGAGTTTAGGAGAAGGTAAAAAAAAAAAAATCCTATTCAAAAAGCCTGTCATTTAAGCAACAACTGACGTGCAGCACACTGTGCCCCAGTGCAGATCATGCTGCTAGGTTGTAGGGAGAGTGCACTGCAGGGTGCAGGCGATTGACCACTTTAAACAATTTGTGCAGGTTGTTCGGGAAAAAATGATAATTTACTGAACCTTCCGCACATCATTCTCGACAGTAGAATGCATGGGCGTCTACTTCAAATATGAAATATTCACGGTAATAATCTTTGTAGTCATAAAAATGTCAGATTAAAAATGAATCTTTGAATATATATATATATATATATATATATATATATATATATATATTGTCATTTTATTTTTTTAAAATATGATTCCATCGCGACACAGAAATTTCTATGTTTCAAAACTGAAACTGAAATTGTAAATTTAATTATAAAAATTAAACTTAAAATCCACAGTTTTGTTCCATTGTCAAGCGATGCGAGGAATGACTTTCTAAGAAACTGACTTAATTTTTTAGCGCAGAGAATCTTAATATTTTGAGTTGTTAACGTTAAGGAAAATTCAATCTATTTTGATTAGGGGTGGTTGGGTTTTAATTTCCCTAGACAACATATTATCAAATATATGTTACTTACAAAGTTTAACAACTCAAAATATTAAGTATAATATAAATTAAGTAAATTTCTTAGAAAGTTATTCCTAGCG
This sequence comes from Acanthosepion lycidas, assembly GCA_963932145.1. Classification (NCBI taxonomy): domain Eukaryota; kingdom Metazoa; phylum Mollusca; class Cephalopoda; order Sepiida; family Sepiidae; genus Acanthosepion; species Acanthosepion lycidas. Next base: position 30,731,710 of record OZ010615.1, on the reverse strand, counting down.
TCGCTTGACAATGGAAAGAAACTCTGGATTTTAAGATTATTTTTTATAATTAAATTTACACTTTCAGTTTCAGTTTTGAAACAGAAATTTCTGTGTGACGATGGATACATATTTTTTAAAAAGACAATAATTATAATATTATGCTGTACTGTTTGTATCGAGCACTGTTTTTTAAAATAAAAATAATTGCTAAGAACACCGGATTATAAAATCTTACTGTTATTTCTTAGTATTTTATTTTATATATATATATATATATATATATATATATGAAGAAATATAGTTTTAAGGTGTACTATATTTATGGGATAAAGTGCTCAATATCAGAGATAGAGCGTATGTAAATAGCCTGTCGCCTCTGAGTGTTGACTTCAATGTTCATTTTTATTAGTTTGGTACAAAAATAATGACGTAATAATGTCATTTTTTGACGTATTTATTAACGTCTAAAAACGACATTATTACGTCATTATTTTTGCAACAACCTAATATATATATATATATATATATATATATATATATATATATATATATTAATTTACGAAAAACTAGGTAATCCCTCTGGGTTGACCCAAGGAGGATAAAATCCAGAGAGCTCAATGTAAATCCAGAGCAAATGATTTAAATAAAAAAGACAATTTTAAGGTTCCATGTAATAAATTATTTCACCACAGCCCTTTTAAAAGGACTGCGGATCATCAGACTTTACTTCCAAAGGTTGAAACGAAAAATGAAAAGAAATTTACACATTTTTGACGGGCCGCTGAATTACATGGATTTGCAGTGTGCCTTCAAGTCGAAGTTCCGCGAATGATGATATAATGATTTACTAAGCGTAGTAAGGTGCGGATCGAACTCACTACTTAGCCGTAAGTGAGATAGCTTTTTCAGCCATGTCATAGTCCCCATGAGAATGATATAGGAATTTTCTTTCTTTTTATTTAATCAATTCACCCCAAGCACCGCGATATCGCCACTTAGATGCAAAAGGCTCCTTAAAGTGAAAGACAATAAGATGACTTTAAAAGGCACCGGAAACTCAGTCCTAATCAGGAAACAAGTGATAACCGACTACTCCTGTTCAAAAGGCAGGTGAGAAGCTTGAACCGGACGACAGATTAGCCTATCTAATCCTATTCTTACCTATGACTATAGTTTCAAGCCTAAACAAAACCTTCGCCTATCTATAGCCTCAAGTCATGTATAACTACAGACTCGATTATAAACTCTGACTACCTATAAACTATAAAATATAAAAACAACCAATGACTACCAAATATAGTAAAGTATAAACACGACCTATATCTATCTATAGACTCAAGTCTAAACACAACTTATGAGTATCTATTGGCTCTGGTATAAAAATTACCTCTATCAACCTATAGTCTCAAGTATAAACACGCACTATGTTTACCAAATATAGTAAAGTATAAACACGACCTATATCTATCTATAGACTCAAGTATAGATACAAACTATGGGTATCTATAGGCTCTGGTATAAACGTTACCTCTATCAACCTATCGTCTTTAGTATAAACACGACCTATGGTTACCAAATCTAGCAAAATATAAACACGACCTATATCTACCTATAGACTCAGGTCTAAACAGATCTAATGAGTGTCTATTGTCTCTAGTATAAACATTACCTCTATCAACCTATAGTCTCAAATATAAACACGCGCTATGTTTACCAAATATAGCAAAGTATAAACACGACCTATATCTATCTATAGACTGAAGTCCAAACACAACTTATGAGTATCTATTGGCTTTGGTATGAAAATTACCTCTATCAACCTATAGTCTCAAGTATAAACACGCGCTATGTTTACCAAATATAGTAAAGTATAAACACGACCTATATCTATCTACAGACTCAAGTATAGATACAACCTATGAGTATCTATATGCTCTGGTATAAACGTTACCTTTATCAGCCTATAGCCTCAAGTATAAACAAGAGCTATGTATGATTACATATAAACTCAGGTATAAAGAAGACCAGTGTCTACCTGTAGGGGATAGAACTTCCTACTTAGTCGTAATTAAACTCAATTACTAAATGTTACACGACGTTGAAATGTCTATGAAGATGATATAGAAATTAAATTTTAACCATCTTCAAATCAGATTTTGAATACCTTAAAAAATTCAACCATGTTTCAGTATTAGACCAGTAAGTAAAAAGAGTGATTCGTACTAAAATACCACCAGCCTGTACAAGGTTCGAAATTTAGACCGCTCGGCCAGGGACAGTAACATAGACCAGGGAGTTTCTATTAATCACACACACACACACACACACACATATATATATACATATACATATATATATATATATATATATATATATATATATATATCACTTATCCTTTTCTTTCACTTTAATCAAGGCAACAGTCTCTGGGTCAGTATTCTTCTTCTTTTTCAATTACTCGTCGAGTGATGGGATTACTGAGGCGTGCTGATAAACTCAGCACCATGTTTATCAAGATCATTATATTTTTTTCTTATTCATTTCTCTTATTGTGCTATTTTCCCCATCTTTTCATATTCTTCATTACCTTGTTGCTGTCGTTGTTGTTGCTATTATTATTATTATGATTATTATTATCGTTGCTTTTGTTGTTGCTGAACTTGTGGACAATGATAGCCAAGATAGAAGTTTAAGTGACAACAAGTCTCCTGATGTTATAATAGCACCTGGTGGTCAAGGTAGAAGGATAAGTGACAGCAAGTCTCCTAATGTTGTTCTTATAGTAGCACCGGGTGGTCAAGCAAGACGGCTAAGTGACAGCAAGTCTCCTGATGTTGTTCTTATAATAGCACCTGGTGGTCAAGATAGAAGGATAAGTGACAGCAAGTCTCCTGATGTTGTTCTTATAGTAGCACCTGGTGGTCAAGATAGAAGGTTAAGTGACAGCAAGTCTTCGCAATTACATCTCAATCCTCTTTGGATATCATTTACATCGCTGAAACATCTAGCATATGGCTGAAAAGCCACTCCAACTAGAGTGTTCCTAAATACTGTGTGTATTAGGAATTTGAAAGTAGAAAGTAAGAAATGTTTATACAGACATTATTTAACGATTGACCTCGGATTAAATTGTTCAGGATAGTAACATCCACCCAGGTGTCTGTTCCACAAAGTAGACGTTCTTGGGAGAATGATCCTTAAAATTCGAATACAGGGTGAAAGGGCGCGACTACGCTGATGTATCGTAGCAAGTCGGCGCTTTAAAGGTCTAAATTATGTAAAAGAATGGTGATCATCCAAACATTTTTCATGGAAATAGCGATATAATTAGCGATTGGTTTGCAGTGTTGCATCTGTAGTAGGGTGGCAGCAGATTGGAAAATAAGCCATCACTCACAAGACCGTGTAAACGAATTTGGACCCGACAACGCTGAAGATGAGGACCAAGCAGTTCAAGCTGGCATCAATAGTCTGTTTTTGGTTTAACCTGACTCTAGTAAGGATAAAGCATGGAGGATGGTTGACTGATTCTTTTTTTAGAGCTTATCTTAAAATATTTTTACTAGCTTAAAAGCTGTGCTCTCCTGGGAAGGGCTGTTGATTGGGCCTTAATCACAATGGACAGGGAGGAGAACATTTGATAGGCAACAATAAACTACAGAAGAACTCAAAATTGATCGCTGCATTTAAGTAATGAATTAATATTTAAGCTTACCATTTAAAAGTTCAATAATAATTCTTCTGCCGTCACTTAATTTAAAGACAATTTGATGTCCTTACCCTCCATACAAACAATAATTTTTATTTCATGGGTTACTTTCGATGGATTTCGCAATTAATTTCGATTATTCACAAATTTATTTCAAAGTTATAAAAATTTTTATCGCACACACGCACACACACAAAAAAAAATTAGTCGCAAAAATATCACGAAAAAAAAATCGCCAAAAACAATGGCAGTAATGAAAACTTGGGAACCCAAAATTTTAAGAATGTGGGTCCGGATCCGATCAGGAATGTTTTTAATTTTCTCACGGAGTCGTCCTGATTCCAAAATGGTATGATATGTTGGGCTACGACCTCTAGGAATAAAGTTAAAAAAGTGTGACACACTGACCATTCGCATTTATTATACAGAAGATTCCTTTTTGCTTTTTTAGATAATGATGGCATAGTGTTGCATGTATTTGTTCGAACTGTTGACCTCATCTTTATTGTCATGTTCACGACATTTCGACTGTTGTACGCTCTGCCCTTCTTCAGATGATATATGTTGGAATTTCGAACCGAACCCTTTATTTAGTCCGTCGAGGCAGATTGTTCTCGTTCCACGTGCCATGCCTTTTCTAGATATCTCAATTTCAGTTAATCAACTTTAGTATCTCGAATTTCCAAGTTTTTATGCCCAGGTGTTGAACTCGCAACTCTTTGGTTCAAGTCACTGGATTACTTCACCCAACGCTTTAATCCACTGGGCCATTTGTTCGAACAATATAAAATAATACAAATAGTTATAATACCTCACTATTTATATTATTCAGACTATTGTCCTCATCTTTGTCGAGATATTTATTAGAACGTTTCAGCCGTTGTACGCTCCGGCCATCTTCAGGTGGTTGGAATGTCGAATTGAACACATTATTTCGCTCACTGACGTATACTGTTCTAGTTCCACATGCCATGTCTAATGGATGTCAGTTATCTGTTATCTCCTGTGAATTCCCCTCTGAAAGTTCTCCACTGCCATAACCGGTTATTGGATTCACACTCTTTGGGTCCTGTCCCTGGATCTAAGGAACGCCTTTATCCACTGTGCCATGTGTCCTTGAGGATCTAACTAACGCCTTTATGCAATATGATGACTGGTAAAAAATGATACTGAAGACATTAAGTTTATAAGTCCCAGAAATTCATACACAGTGGATGAAGGCGTTAGTTAGATCAAGTGACAGTACCAAAAGAGTGTGGGTTCAATACCTGGTTAAGGCAGTGGAGAAACTTGGAGAGGGGAATTAACAGGAGATAACTGATAACTGACATCCATTAAACATGGCACGTGGAACTAGAACAGTCTACCCCAGTGAGCGAAATAAAGAGTTCAGTTCGACATTCCAACCACCTGAAGAAGGCCGGAGCGTACAACGACCGAAACGTTGTTATAAATATGGCGACAAAGTTGAGGACAATAGTCCGAATAATGTAAATAGTGTATATAATACCTCATCTCAGAAATATAGACAGTTATAATACGTCATCTCAGGAATACATAGTGTTACAAGAGTTACTAATTAACCCATAGCTGGGGGAAGAAGGAGTGGGTTCATATTTTTTCAAAGGGTATTTGCGCGTAAGTGAATATAACGAACCCAACGGAAATTGGAACCCCGCTCTCCGATTAACAATTCTGAGCCATTATGTATTACACCATCTGCACATCCAATCTACCGCACCTGAAATTTCCAAACTATCACCCATTTGCGTAATGACCAGACTTAACGTTGCTTAACTGGTGATCGTACAGGATGACAGATGGAGTCAATATTTTCCTACCCAATTTTGTTTCTGTGATCTGTTTGCTACTTGGTAAAGCTCTTTACGATTGTGTAGCGCCAGTAAAATTTACTTTCGGGATAATTATTTTGTATATGCCACCTTATCGATCAGGTCCTTACGAGAGATAAAAAAAAAAATCGCCCAGCACTCTGAGCCTCTATCTATTTAGATAGAAGCTGAAGTTGTCTCCTGTTCAAGGAAATCCTATCGAGCAGAAAGAGTCGGACATGTCAAGACAATGAAACGATCACTGACAGTGGAGGATGATTCCAGGTCCCCAATGTCGCAGGGTCGGGGAGAAGGTGGCATGCAAGCGTGGCGGTTAGTGGGATGGGGTCTGTGTTGTGTGTGATCGAATGCTTCATCACTCAATCAAAACCGATGTGATGCGGAACAAGTTAGATTGGCTCGGCCCGCCGTTAAATTTTTTTTTTTTTTTTTTTTTTCACTTATTTTTTTTCTTCTGAGGAGACGACTGGGAGGAGACGGAGGAATTTTCTTTTTTTTTTTACTTTCTTTCTTGTTTATTTTATTTTATTTTATTTTATTTTGTCTGTTTGCTTGGAAAGGATTGGAGATATAGGTTTATACAAAAATAGGAATACCATTTTTCTGGCCGCGTTTTTCGTTTTCATTTGAAATGGACAAAAATCTTTCTCCCTCTTTTGGCAACATCATTTTTCGTTACGCTTTGTTTTCGTTTTTTTGTTTTGTTTTTTTTTTTTTTTTTGTCTTGCCTTTTTTCTTTCTTTTCTCAGTTATTCCCAAAGTTTTGAGCAGATAAATATTTAAAAGAAAAGAAAAAGTAAAGCACAAAAGTCGAACAATAAAAAGAAGAACGAACAGAAGTGAAGCATGGGAAGAAGAAAGAAATGAAAAAAAAAAATGGAGAACAGAAGCTGGGAAAAGATGGCGAAAGGGACGAAGAAGCAGAAGAAGGAAATTATACAGAAGGAAAATACATGAGGGAAAAAGGAAGAAGAAGAAGAAGAAGAAGAAGAAGAAGAAGAAGAAAAAGAAGAAGAAAAAGAAGAAGAAATGCTACAAAAAACCTGCAAGAAAGGGAAAAACAAAACAAAAACACTATACACAGATAATTTTATGAAGAGGTTAAAAATAATGCATTTTTGATGACTGTTTGCATTATACACGGGTAATTTTCTGAAAAGTTTAAAAATCATGCATTTTTGGTGATCGGTAGCATTATACACGGGTAATTTTCTGAAAAGTTTAAAAATCATGCATTTTTGGTGATCGGTAGCATTATACACGGGTAATTTTCTGAAAAGTTTAAAAATCATGCATTTTTGGTGATCGGTTGCATTATACACGGGTAATTTTATGAAGAGGTTATAAATCATGCATTTTTGGTGATTGGTTGCATAAAGCTCAAAAAATTCTTTTTGAGTGTTGGGAGTTAAAATTCATGCCTTTTCGGTAATCATAACCTACCTGGTCGGATTAAATTTCACGGTAGATTTGGCTAATGATGACGGTATAGGTATGCTCGATTAGCCTACCTCCCATCGCCTAGAGGCTATGCTGACCGTCATTCAGTATGTCTACAGCTTTAAATCTACAATTGCCTTGTATGAATAAATTTTTTTTTTTCCTTATCCCAATTTGCGTTCATCTTCATTCGTACTGTTTATATCGCTGAGGTATTGCTTTCCCAGTGCAACCCTGATACGTACACTACGGGCTATTTTTTTTTTTTTTTTTTTTTGTGATGGCGTGGGACCCTGCATCCTTTTAAAATACATCTTAAAATGAGATATTTTTAAAGTAAAAGATAAAATTTTCAGTAACTACGGTAGAGTTACTTTCATTTTTTTTTTTTTTTACTGTTTCTCCAGGCTCCTCTTGTTAGCAATAAGTTCTATTAGGTTGGTGCAAAAATAATGACGTAATAATGTCGTTTCTTGACGTAACGTCAAAAAACGACATTATTACGTCATTATTTTTGCACCAACCTAATAATTTGAATTCTTCTGTCCACAACAGATTGGGCTAAGTTATGAATATTTTGTATGAGAAACACTATATCTTGTTTTCAGTACGGCCTAGAGGGGGGGGGTATAATCTGGGCCGCGCACAGTCTCCTTATACCAAATTCCAGACATAACCCCTGGAGAGGTCACTTCAGTCTCACCACCAAAGTACTGAATTTTGACCAAAGAGGGTCCTACCTTTATTTCGAGATGTAAACGGATACCATCAATATATATATATATATATATATATATATATATATATATATATATATATATATAGTGAGAGAGACAGAGCGAATTAATACAAGTAAAAGTTTTGTCACAGCTGATTGATGTTACCTTCAGCATCCTGACTCCAGAATTTCGTAGACGGACCCTCTGAGAATCACTCTGTCCATGATCAGGAGCTATCAGCAATTTGCTGCTTATACGTCTCGATTTTTCCTTGTTTTTATATGCACTTTTCATTATACATACATATATATATATATATATATATATATATATATATATATATATATATATATATACAGTCTAACCCGTAAATAAGAAACCCGGATATAAGAGAAACCCGGATATAAGAGAGATTTTCTCTGGTCCCAAATTAGAGCCTGTGTTAATGTATAAATAATAGACCAAACCCGGATATAAGAGAAACCCGGATATAAGATACTTATTCTCCGGCCCCGACAACTCTCTTATATCCGGGTTACACTGTGTATATATATATATATATATATATATATATATATATATATATATGGTATATTTAGACATCAAGTACTAAATAAAGTAGGTGAAAGAGATGAGCCCATTGCTACACCATCAATTTTGTGTGTAAATGTTGTCAGAGTGGTCATAAAAAGGTACTTGTGTCATGCAGGATGGAGGTTTTTTGAAAATAATTCGTCCAATTTTAGGAGGTAGAAATGGTGGGTTTGACTGGAATACTGGGGAATAAACTTTCAACGTCTAATGAGACTAGGATGTTGTTACTTGGTTTATAAGACTGTAATGCGTCGAGAAATTCCCTTTTTCATGCTATACTTATTGTGTAAGTATAGTAGTACCAGATGGTTTAGGGGTTTTGATAATTGATATGCAGGGATGGGGGTTTGTGAGATTATGGGACGTGGTGGGGGCATTAAATCTGTGATTTTTTTAAATGGTAGAAATGTAACTTACAATTTTTTTTATAATTGTCAGCAGTAGTGTAAGATTTTATCTTTTTCAGTCTAGAAAAGTCAGATCTTGACATTTGCTAGTGTAATCTCTCTTTCAGTGAGTATTGAAATCTTTCCATGTTAGCATCCTTGTTCAATGAAGTGTCATGTAATTTGAATAAGGTATATTTAGGCAGCAACCCTTCATCTAGACAAGTTCGATTAAAAAGAACCCATCTGTTTAATTTTTTTTTTCTTTATCTAATTTTCAGATAAGATGTTGATTATCGTGCTCAAAGCTATGGTGAAAGTTCATATTTTGGTATTTTTGTTCAAGTAATTTTGATTTTCGATGGGGGGGCTTTGTGATAATTCCTTTGTCTGAATCTTGGTATTCTTTAGGAAGATGGACGTTTGAAATGGTCTGGCGTGACCTCATGTGTAATGGCAATTGGGCACGAGACCGCTCAAAAAGAAAGTGATTTTTTATTATTTTATTTTAATAATTATATTTTTTATTTTAATCATTACATATTTTAGTTTATTTTAATAATTATATTTTTTATTTTATTTTAATAATTCCATTTTTATATATTATACTAATAAAGTATGCGCGCGCATCAATCTCTCACAGATTGACCTGCCACCTATCGAAACTCAGTGCAATCCGTGCACACCACGCACGACCAAAACATAACTATCAACATAAAACAAATATTAGTAGATAGCAGCAAAATACTCAGTAGAACTCACAATTCTAGATGTTATTATTATACAAAATAAACAGACCATATTAAATCAAATATATTTCACCACAGGAGATGGGGCCTTGAAGTGCATATGATACAATGCGTACATGTGCGTACAAACTATATTAGTATTATAAATTAAAAATTAAAAATACGCCAAGCCTAGTCAGTACCTAGATGGGTGACCGCTTAGGAATAACAGGTGCTGTAAACTTGGATGTGCGGGTGGTGTAATGGATAATGGCTGGCAATTATTAATCAAAGACCCGAGTTCCAATTCCAGTTGAATTGTATGAATCCGCATCTTCACCCACAGCTATTGGTTAATTAGTAAGATTTTTATCACAAGACCATTATTATCTAAAAAAAAAAAAAAAAAAAAAAAAAATTCTTACTATGAAAACATTTCTTGGCTTTAAATAACCACCATCGGCGATCGGACCCAGAACTTCTATCAATCGTGATGAATTGATATTCACATAGGAAGGTTCCGTCCCGTGAGCGCGGATTGGGTTTTAATCCAGACCCCGAGTTGAACTCGTACATACGATGCATCGCTAAAGATGCTAGCAAAACGGTCGGCTGCCTGTATCGGTCCAGCAAGTATCAGACTCCTCCTGTTATCTTCTACATTTACAGGCAGAACGGTAAGTGCGATGCTGAGATCCGTAGACGTATCAGGACTCATTCCAAAAGCTAGGCAGAGTATTACGAGACGGGGGTGGATTTCTTTTGGTAACAAAGGAAAGAGTACTGAGCTGCTACGTGACCATCTATCCTCCCTTCGAGCAGCGAATGTTGGACATGAACACATGAAGCTTGAGAGCCTAGACATACCTTTTCATTTTATCTTATCGCTAAGACGGAATTGAAATAGATTCATGCTTTTTCCCAACGCTACGATAAGTGCGATGCCGAGTTCTGAAAACATATTGGAATGACCAAAGACTCATTTCAAAAGACGGGAATTGAGTATTACGTATTAAAAAACGGGCGGGGTGGGGATTTCGTTGATAATAAAGAAAAGAGTACTGAAATGTTACCTGATATCTGTCTTCCTTTACAGCAGCGAATGTTGGACAATCTCTTCAAGCAAAAAGAAGAGACTCGAGCCAACGGAGGTAGGGTTCTACAGAAGGATGCTTAGGATATCATGGACCGAGCGTGTGAGTAACTATGACGTTTTCGAGAGGATGTAGACAAGGAGGAAGCTTTTATACTTAACATCAGGAAGAAGCAGCTGAAATTTCTGGGACACGTAATGAAAAAGGAGGGCTTGGAGAATCTGATACTCACAGGCCGAAAAGAAGGAAAGAGGGACAAGGGAAAGCAACGTATGACGTACCTGGCGGGCTTGAGCAAGTGGATGACAGAACATAGCCTGGGTGAAGTAGCAGAGGGACAAAACTTATTGAGATCTGCAAGGGATAGGGGAAAGTGGAGAGCCATAGTCGCCCACGTCCTGAAGGGACACGGCACATAAAAAGAAAAATGGGCAGAAGCTGCACAGTCTTCACATTCCATTCTCGATAGACTTGACTTGACTTGCATCGGTTTTCACTCTGGTCGGGTTGAACCGGCTTCCTTCCGAGCAAGTACAGCATCACGGACCATCGCTGCCCATGCTCGCAGATCCTGAACAAGGTCACACGAAATGGCGAGCCACTCGCGATTTCATCGTCGAAGACGAATTACTTATGGGCCCGATAGTACTGCTAGGTCATCCTTGATTGTGCTAGCCCACGTCCTCAGCTGCCGACCAACGTCTTTTCGCCAGCAAGGAGGGAGAAGTACATGGAGTCCAAAAGTCACCGCGTCTTTGTAGGTGACGAATTAATTTTCAGCCTACAGCTCTTTTCTCGTAGCCCTTTTGTTGCAAGCTCCTCACTGTTCCATCGCTATTCCTATGGAAAGTGTTCAAACGACCTACACTCCTTAGGTCCACAGTCCACCCATTCATGTCTAGGACTCTCCACACCACGCAAATTGTAGCAAACAACCCTCGTTCTCTTCGTATTCATTTGGTGGGATGTAAGCTCCACTCAAGCGGCTTCTTCCCACCAACCACTGCATTGTGATAACCGACCCCCAAGAGGTTGCTTCCTCGATAACGACAATCTTAACCTGTTGAAATCTAATGTTAACCGTTATAGTCCACACATAACTGTTGTTCATGATGACGGTCGTCTTTGAGTATAGAATCCAGAGGTTAGCAGTGAATATTTCGAAGACAGTAGGGAAGCGTAGTTCAGGTTAGCAGTGGATATCCCGGTAAAAGTAGCAGAGCGTAGTTCGTCCTTCTGTTTCTCTTCGCTTGACAAGCTGGAACTGGACATTCGGGTAGAGTAAACAAAATGGCCGCCTTTATACACGACGGATTGAATGTTCTACGTCTTCTGATTGGTTAACCTTCTATTGGTGGACTATAAAGTGAGTCAAGGCATTTTGACTAACTCACTAGTACATATACACATAAAACTGCAACAATAACCACAAGCTGTTTCTCTTACTCTGTAACCGTCTACCTCGAGTAGGCATTTTATACCGTGAACACCACTGTAAATAAATGCTGGATGGGGTTGATAAACCGTAGAAAACAAATCAGCTATCGAAAATATTCTGACTTAAATAGATTTCAGAAAATTCCTTTTAGGTAGCGCGTCCTGGGTAAAACGATAAACTAAATGCGGCAACAAGGCCTCTGATCAGGAGGTTTTGAGGAGCGTGGGACTACCTCTTAATTGCTGGTGTTCCTAGGTCCACCCTGACCGGGGGTGGTCGCAACTTTTAGGGTCCTAGCTAAAGGCAAATAGTTAACCCCAAAATGAGCTCAAAAGCTATGAAAGTGTAAAAAATAGGTTTTAATACCAGAAATACATTTTTGTAAAAATTATTACCAGCAAGGAATTTTTGAAGAAAAAAAAAATAAACCAATAAATAAAAATTATTACCAGCAATATATTATCACCAGAAATATATTTTTGAAAAAAAATATTACCAACAACAAATTTTTTGAAAAATAATACCAGTAATACATTATTGGAAGACAAAATCTTGCCAGCAATACATTTTTGAAAAAATATTACCAGCAAGAAAGATCTTGTCGGCATTAAATAACCCATTGAGGTTGATATGCCGTAAAACAAAATGAACCAAACCAACCGTACCCAACCTTTCAGGTAGCTATAAATCTGTTTTAGCAACATACACCCTTGTTCAAATGAATTGAAACAACCGATTTAGTTTCCTTTCTTTCACCATATGGTCAGTTTTAAACCCACTGGAGTGACAGGGTGTAATCGATTTCTATTTTTTACTCAGATTAGGTCATTTGCAGTGGTATTCAATAATATGAATCTATTTTTGGTGTGTGTGATGAAACTTGTTTGACCCTGAAATATATTCCGTCATCTGTGATTGTATCGTATTTTTATCACGCCCAGTTACTATTGTTTCGACTGTCGGTTAGTTGTCCTACGGCGATTATCTTCGATGGACGCTACTCGAAGGAAGCGTACAAAAATTGTGACGCTGCATGAACACACTGGCAAGCCTGACCAGTGAGCAAATCAAAGTACTATAGACTGGCCCGGAAACTGTTCTGATTTAAATCTAATCGAGAATCTGTGGTCAATCTGCAAGTAACGATTCGTTAAATGCTCATACGAAGTACTAATATGTGTACTGGGTCTTGTTTCATTGGAAAAATACGAAAAAAAAGCAAATAAAAACGGAATTATTCGTTTTGTTTCAATTAATTTGCACAGGGGTATACAGGTGGTAAATGTTTTAAGTAAAGACATTTCTGAGAGTTCCCTAACATTGCTCCAGAAATGCCGTTGTGAAACTTTGGATCAGCTTTGGATTGAATAAATTCACTATCAATGGCTTCCGAGAAGATCTTCTTGCATTTACACTGCACAGCTGCCAATTCTTCCAGCTTGACCGCACAACACGTATTAATACTTAAAAAAATCTATTACAGAGAAACCTATGCAGATCTGGGGAAATTGTTATTCACAGGAATTGGTATTTCGATAAACATAGTCCAATTCTAAGGTCAAAGTTTGCTCGGTGCAAAGACATTTGCAGGGCGAGAAGCTTGACACCGAAGTAAGATGTTTGACAGCAGCGGGAAAAGTGTAGGCGGATTCATGATGCCGTCTCGGTGAACTAGTGCATAGGGCATCAGCCGTGAAGAGTGTAAAGGGCGTGTCTGCTGATTAAAAAGGGCGACCAGGTACAAGAAGGCCCGAAAGGTAGATGCAAAGATCGTTGAATTCATGGCAAGGTGTACAGGTACGTGTGGTCTGACACATATATGACGTAAAACACGTCTTTCCACCGGAGCCAGCGCATCACTTCAAGGCATGGGTGATCATGGCTCTCCACAACTTCCTGTAGAGCTTACTAAATTTGCTTTTTTCTATCTCTCCTAATCTCTGTTCTACAAACCATTTACACAAGCTTGTTCTTTTCTATATTTCGCGTTCTTTCAGGACATCGGTGATCCTGGCTCTCCACAATTTCCTATCCTTTGTAGTTCTTACTAAAATTTGATGGTTGGTTGTTTTTGCTACCAACCTCTATGAGTTAGTTGAAATATTTCCTACGCAATTTTTTTTTTTTTTGAAATAATAATGGTTTTAGTGAAACAAGTTTTACTATTTGACCCATAGCTTTCCCAAGATTATTTGCAAAATTTGTAAATTGATAGCGGAACAAGAATCAGGAGAGATAGAAAAAAATTTTTTTATTAGGTTGGTGCAAAAATGATGACGTAATAATGTCGTTTTTTGACCTTAAAAATACGTCAAAAAACGACATTATTATGTCATTATTTTTCTACCAACCTAATATTAAGAGCTACAAAGGACAGGCAGTTGTGGTTTGATTTGCTGTGGTTTGTTTTGTTTTGTTTTACGCCTTATCAACCCCAATAGGTTATTTAATGCCGACAACATTTTTAGGATAGATTCCTATGAATAAAATATGTATTCTTAGGTTTAGATTGGTTTGGTTTCTTTTGTTTTACAGCATATCAACCTCACTGGGTTATTTAATGCCGACAACTCTTTTAGGATAGATTCGTATGAATAGAATATGTATTTTTTGGTTTAGATTGGTTTGGTTTATTTTGTTTTACAGCATATCAACCTCACTGGGTTATTTAATGCCGACAACTCTTTTAGGATAGATTGGTATCAATAGAATATGTATTCTTTGGCTTAGATTGGTTTGGTTTATTTTGTTTTACAGCATATCAACCTCAATGGGTTATTTAATGCCGACAACATTTTTAGGATAGATTCGTATGAATAGAAGATGTATTCTTTGGTTTAGATTGGTTTGGTTTATTTTGTTTTACGGCATATCAACCTCAATGGGTTATTTAATGCCGACAACATTTTTAGGATAGATTGGTATCAATAGAATATGTATTCTTTGGTTTAGATTGGTTTGGTTTATTTTGTTTTACAGCATATCAACCTCACTGGGTTATTTAATGCCGACAACTCTTTTAGGATAGATTGGTATCAATAGAATATGTATTCTTTGGCTTAGATTGATTTCGTTTGTTTTGTTTTACAGCATATCAACCTCAATGGGTTATTTAATACTGACAAGATTTTTATTTCTGGTAATATTTTCTTTTTTCAAATATTTATTGCTGATACTATTTTTTTTAAGTATTTCTGGTATTAAAATCTATTTTTACACTATCATAGTGTTTTGAGTCAGGTTATGGTGTCAACTATTTACCCATAGCTGGGAACCTAACAGGTGCTACAACTCCGGGCCAGGGTAGACCTGGGAACACCAGCAATTAAGAGGTTGTTCCACGCTCCTCAAAACTTCCTGATCAGAGGCCTTACTACTGGACGTAGTTTATCGTCTTACCGAGGACGGACAGGCAGTTGTGGAGAGCTATTATCGCTGACGTCCTGAAGGAGAATAACACATGGAAGAAGAGTGCCAATTCTTTAAAAGGGAAGAAAAATGTCACGAATTCACTAAAATACATATGGTGAGGTTACACCTTTCTTCTAGATTGCCGTAGTATCTACTTCAGCCATTTGCTTGAAAGATCACATAAAGACACTCCAGAGAATGATTGCGTCAACACCTACGCTTCACAGAAGCAATTTACACCTTTGACTTTACCAACTTGAAATCAAAAACAGAGGCTTCGAAAGGTGAAGAGTTTTGCGGGTGGCTATGTTAGCTGACCCGCCGCGCAATAGAATTTTATTATTCTGTACGACAAAGCCTGAGTTCATTTACGAGCGAAGACTCCATTGACGCAGCAATGGTTTTCGCGGTCTGGTTTTTACAGACTTAACCCGACCAGTGTATTACGCCCTGTTCCTTATTCACTAAAGCACGATCATGCTGAGATATTGTGGAAGTCCACAGCTGAGGCTGAATTAATGATACAACGACAAAATGACAACGACAGCCATAACAGCGCAGTGAATCAGGATTTCAGCTGAAGTGGTTTTAACAGAAGACGGAAATTACGGCACCGAAATTCGAAGGCACAATGGAATATATGGAACAAAAGAAGCCTTCCAAAAGTTAAGCAAATTATTAAGAAACAGGAAAGTTAGAGACAAAGATAGGAGTACTTAACTGTAATGTGATAACGGTTCTCCATTATGGCAGTGAGTGTTAGGCAATTTCCTCGCAGATGAGGAAAAGAACTGAGACAACAGAAAAGATGCTAAGAAGACTATCAACTGAACAAAGAAATTTAGAAAAGTGGAAATAAAGGGACACATATACAAGGAATCAGAAAGAGACAATAATAATAATGAGGAAAGAGGGCCCCGAAAAATTAGGTAGCGGGTCGTATAGAAGGCAAGAGGGACAGAGAAAAACCGAGAAAAAAATAGCGCTGACGGGGTATATAGAAGGCAAGTAGGTCAGTAGAAAGCCGAGAAAAAAACCGAGAAAAAAATTGTTCTCACGAGATATATCGAATGGAAGAGGTACAGTGGAAAGCAGAGAAAAAATAGCATTCACAGGAAATACAGAAGAATAGAGGGACATCAAACAGCCGAGAAAAATTAGGGGTCACAGAACAAGAAGAAAGGTAGCAGAAATGTTTCTACAGAAGAATGCTAAGAATACTATTATATCAACTGATCAAAGAACTTTAGAAAAAAATGGAAATAAAAAGGGCACATATACAAGGAATCAGAAAATAACAACCGAAATTTCTAGGGCAAATAATGGGGAAAGAGGGCCCCGAAAAATTTGGTCGCGGGTCGTATAGAAGGCAAGAGGGACAGAGAAAAACCGAGAAAAAATAGCGCTGACGGGGTATATAGAAGGCAAGTAGGTCAGTAGAAAGCCGAGAAAAATTAGCGCTCACAGGACGTATACAAGGCAAGAGTGACAGTAGACAACCGAAAAAAAATAGTGACAGAGAAAAATCGAGAAAAAATTGTGCTCACAAGATATATCGAATGGAAGATATACACTGGAAAGCAGAGAAAAATTAACATTCACAGAACATACAGAAGATTAGAGGGACATTAAACAGCCGAGAAAAATTAGGGCTCGCAGGACAAAAAGAAGGCAAGACGGACAGTAGAAAGCCGAGAATAATTAGCACTCACGGGACATATAGAAGGCAAGAGGGACCGCGGACAGTCGAGAAACATTTGCGTTCACGGGTCATATCGACGGCCCCGCAAGTGAGAGTGGAAAACCAAGAAAAATTAGCGCTGACGGGACATATAGTAGGCTCGAGTATCAGTGGAAAGCCGAGAATAATTAGCGTTCACAGGGCATACAGAAGACTAGAGGAACAGTAAGCAGCCGAAGAAAAATTAGAGCTCACAGGACATACAGATGGCACCACAACGGCAACTGGAAAACCGAGAAAAATTAGCGCTGACGGGACATATAGTAGGCTCGAGTATCAGTGGAAAGCCGAGAATAATTAGCGTTCACAGGGCATACAGAAGACTAGAGGAACAGTAAGCAGCCGAAGAAAAATTAGAGCTCACAGGACATACAGATGGCACCACAACGGCAACTGGAAAACCGAGAAAAATTAGCGCTGACGGGACATATAGTAGGCTCGAGTATCAGTGGAAAGCCGAGAATAATTAGCGTTCACAGGGCATACAGAAGACTAGAGGAACAGTAAGCAGCCGAAGAAAAATTAGAGCTCACAGGACATACAGATGGCACCACAACGGCAACTGGAAAACCGAGAAAAATTAGCGCTGACGGGACATATAGTAGGCTCGAGTATCAGTGGAAAGCCGAGAATAATTAGCGTTCACAGGGCATACAGAAGACTAGAGGAACAGTAAGCAGCCGAAGAAAAATTAGAGCTCACAGGACATACAGATGGCACCACAACGGCAACTGGAAAACCGAGAAAAATTAGCGCTGACGGGACATATAGTAGGCTCGAGTATCAGTGGAAAGCCGAGAATAATTAGCGTTCACAGGGCATACAGAAGACTAGAGGAACAGTAAGCAGCCGAAGAAAAATTAGAGCTCACAGGACATACAGATGGCACCACAACGGCAACTGGAAAACCGAGAAAAATTAGCGCTGACGGGACATATAGTAGGCTCGAGTATCAGTGGAAAGCCGAGAATAATTAGCGTTCACAGGGCATACAGAAGACTAGAGGAACAGTAAGCAGCCGAAGAAAAATTAGAGCTCACAGGACATACAGATGGCACCACAACGGCAACTGGAAAACCGAGAAAAATTAGCGCTGACGGGACATATAGTAGGCTCGAGTATCAGTGGAAAGCCGAGAATAATTAGCGTTCACAGGGCATACAGAAGACTAGAGGAACAGTAAGCAGCCGAAGAAAAATTAGAGCTCACAGGACATACAGATGGCACCACAACGGCAACTGGAAAACCGAGAAAAATTAGCGCTGACGGGACATATAGTAGGCTCGAGTATCAGTGGAAAGCCGAGAATAATTAGCGTTCACAGGGCATACAGAAGACTAGAGGAACAGTAAGCAGCCGAAGAAAAATTAGAGCTCACAGGACATACAGATGGCACCACAACGGCAACTGGAAAACCGAGAAAAATTAGCGCTGACGGGACATATAGTAGGCTCGAGTATCAGTGGAAAGCCGAGAATAATTAGCGTTCACAGGGCATACAGAAGACTAGAGGAACAGTAAGCAGCCGAAGAAAAATTAGAGCTCACAGGACATACAGATGGCACCACAACGGCAACTGGAAAACCGAGAAAAATTAGCGCTGACGGGACATATAGTAGGCTCGAGTATCAGTGGAAAGCCGAGAATAATTAGCGTTCACAGGGCATACAGAAGACTAGAGGAACAGTAAGCAGCCGAAGAAAAATTAGAGCTCACAGGACATACAGATGGCACCACAACGGCAACTGGAAAACCGAGAAAAATTAGCGCTGACGGGACATATAGTAGGCTCGAGTATCAGTGGAAAGCCGAGAATAATTAGCGTTCACAGGGCATACAGAAGACTAGAGGAACAGTAAGCAGCCGAAGAAAAATTAGAGCTCACAGGACATACAGATGGCACCACAACGGCAACTGGAAAACCGAGAAAAATTAGCGCTGACGGGACATATAGTAGGCTCGAGTATCAGTGGAAAGCCGAGAATAATTAGCGTTCACAGGGCATACAGAAGACTAGAGGAACAGTAAGCAGCCGAAGAAAAATTAGAGCTCACAGGACATACAGATGGCACCACAACGGCAACTGGAAAACCGAGAAAAATTAGCGCTGACGGGACATATAGTAGGCTCGAGTATCAGTGGAAAGCCGAGAATAATTAGCGTTCACAGGGCATACAGAAGACTAGAGGAACAGTAAGCAGCCGAAGAAAAATTAGAGCTCACAGGACATACAGATGGCACCACAACGGCAACTGGAAAACCGAGAAAAATTAGCGCTGACGGGACATATAGTAGGCTCGAGTATCAGTGGAAAGCCGAGAATAATTAGCGCTGACGGGACATATTTACATGGCATAGAGAACAGAAAAGAGTGCTGAACTGCTACATAATATCAATCCTTCTATATGGCAGTGAATAAAGCTATAGAATTGAGGTATAGCTCAGAATTGAGGTAAGAGAAATGTGGTTCTACTGGAGGATGGTGAGAATGCCATGGACTGAGTATGTGAGTAACGAAAACATTAAAAATCGATGACTAAAAAGACGCTTATACTTACAATAAAAATGAGACGGCTGAAATTTCTAGGGCACATCATGAGGAAAGCAGGCTTGGAGAATCTGACACTTACAGGACAGCCAGCTTTGATGTGAAACTCTTCTCGTCGAACTCAGACCCAAGCCTTTGAGTTTTACCGAGGACCATTCTTGTGAACTGGCGCTACAGAATCACAAACAAAGAACTGTACCAAATAACAGAAACCACATTACTTGAGGACTACCAACAGCAGCAACAACAAAAATGGATATCAGATGTAACTCAAACAGAAAATAAGGACATAGTCAAGATGTTGACTTCCCCCACGACTTAAGATAAAAGGTTAGGAAGGAAACCCCCATCAATACCGGAAGGAGCATACAACAGCTTCTGTACTTGTGTCTGTCTATATTTCTGAGAATAGTTATTATGTACGCTATTTACATTATTCCGACTATTGTCTTAATCTTTGTTGCCATATTTATCACAACGTTTCGGCCGTTGTACGCCCCGGCCTTCTTCGGATGGCTGAAATGTCGAACTGAACCCTTTATTTCGTTCGCTGGAGCAGACTGTTCTAGTTCCACGTGCCATGTCTAATGGATGTCAGTTTAGTTTTTCATTGCATTTAATGGACTCTAAATAAATAATACAACGGCAATCCTATCACAACAGCTAAACATTGCATTTCTTTTATGGAGGTCCGCTTTTGGGGTTAGTCGTGTAGATCTATCCTTGTCAGTCCACTGTCTTTTTTTGCGATTAACATTGTTGTATGCAACACATTTTTCATCACCTGTTAGGGTTATTTAGGATAATACATTTGTCATTACAAATTGGATCACAAAAACGGAATTTACTTATGACTCAACCTATTATTATTATTATTATTATTATTATTATTATTATTATTATTAATGTCATTATTATATTTATAATAACGACAGTATAATCAGAATATTAATGAGAAGGAAAATATCGTCTCTAATTATTCCATCTTTCTTATTTTAGTAACGTTGATTATAAATTAAACAAAATAATGAAGATCGAAATTGTGATTATTTTTACTCTAATGAGTTTCCTTTCTTCTTCTTCGTCCTCCATTTTTCTCATACTTTTTTCTTATCTTTTTTCTTTTCATCCTGTTTCTTCTTCTTCTTCTAACTGCTTATTTATCGCTTTTTCTCCTTTCCTTCTACACCTGTTTTAATAGCTTCTTCTTCTTCTTCTTCTTCTTCTTCTTCTTCTTCAAATCCTCCCCTTATATGTATTCAATTACTCCTTCTTCTTCTTCTTCTTCTTCTTCTTCTTCTTCTTCTTCTTCCCAATTTTACATTTCCAAACCTCCTCCTTCTACGTCTCCATAAACCTTTAATAGTACTACCCCTCCTCCTCTTCCTTCCTTCTTTCCTCCTGCTCCTCCTTATTTCTTCAGTTCCTTCCACTTCTACTTTTCCTTCCATTTCTTATTCTCCTCCTCCTCCTCTTCCTCCTTCTTCAGTTATTTCCTTTCTACTTCTTCAATTTATCATACTTCTTCTCAACCACCTTCTTCTTCTTCTTCTTCTTCTTCTTCTTCTTCCAATCGTCTTCTTCTTTTTCGCCTACTATCTCTTCATCCTCCTGCTATTTCTCCTTCCACTTCTTCCGCATTTAACACATGTTCTTTTTTTTTAATTTCCCCAATTCTTCTTTTTCTCTTGTCTTCTCTTTCTTACTATTGCAAATCTTATTAATGCAATAATAATAACCCAACAAATACCGATGACGCTAAAGAGGCGTCTGAAATCCATTTTGTAATCCTCACAATGAAACGCTTCCAATTAAATTCGAAGACAACAATTCCATGTCCCTCACCTTCAATTACATGGTAAAACGCGATCTTTAAAAAAAAGGAATCCGTTTATCTTCACTTCTTTTCGTTGTAATCCTCCGAAAGCCTCATTTAAAAATATTTAAACAGAACAAACCTGACACTCTGCACCCACCAATTTCTATCTTCAGTCGTTTATTCGTAACGGGGGAAATAAATTTAAGAAACAAAAATAAGAAGAAAATAAAATTAGAGTTCCAATTTTAATCATTGCAAATTTTTGAAAAATGTCAATCGCTAATTGGAATAAAGCGATGCTAATTCGTTCCTTGAAATCTTGGATAATATTTTCGTCATTTCAATTCCTTCTCGTTTTCTTCTTTTGTAGTTATTTAATAAAAGTTCTAAGACGTTCAATCCGTTTGAGCCCTAACACAAAGTGCAGTGGTTGGCGTGCCGTTGTTGGCATCTTAGTTCGATTTCAACTAAGTATTTATTTTCTTCAGATGAAGAAATAATGATTTCATTCTTTTATTTTCCTTTTGGGTGTTTATTAACATAAAAAAAAAACTGGTATCATACAGGCATTAGATTCTGAGAAATGGATAACAATATTCAAAATTGAATACAAAGAATATCGTTGTTGCCTCTCTCTCTCTCTCTCTCTCTCTCTCTCTCTCTCTATATATATATATATATATATATATATATATATATATATATATATATATAAATGTTTGTATATATATATATATATATATATATATATATATATATATATATATATACACGCACACATACATATATATATACATATATCATTCGCTGTACTGTTTTGGTGTATCACAGTTCCTCAGTACAAACTAGACATCCGAATGCCTCAAGCCAAGATCAAAAGCCAACCTATTTGGTGTCAGTCAGTGCTTTTACCACTGAGCTATCCTCATTCGGCAGAGTGAAACAGCTAAATCTAGCGTATTGTTTATACGAATATATATATATATATATATATATATATATATATATATATATATATATATATATATATATATATATATATTAGGTTCGTGCAAAAATAATGTCGTATTCTCACATAGTAACATATGTGAGAAAACGACATTATTTTACACCAACCTAATATATATATATATATATATATATATATATATATATATATATATATATATATATATATATATATATATATATATATATATATCATTTGTAGAAATTCTGACTGACACCAAATAGGTTGGGTTTCGATTCTGGCTTGAAGCATTCGGATGTCTAGTCGCACTGAGGAGCTGTGATACAGGCGAAACAGTACAGCGAAAAAAATATATATATATATGTGTGTTTGTGCGCGCGCGCGCGCGTATATATATATATATATGTATATATATATATATATATAGCATTGGACCCTTATTCTATTTAAGAGGTGACCTTGTGAGGTGACATGGACACTGGTGTTAAGTTTTCATTCCGCGCCAGTGTTGGCCTTTTCAACCCTCAGCGGTTCAAAGCTAATAACACGTCTTCGAATGAGTGCCATTCGTGATCTGCTGTTTACTGATGATGCTGCACTTGTGGTAAAATCCTTAGAGGAAGTCCAGGAACATGTCAACCGTTCGTCTGGTACATGCAAAACTTTTGGCATTACCACGATCATAAAAAACCCGGATGTAACCCATCAGCCGGATCCTTGTCCAAAACAGATATATATATATATATATATGTATATATATATATATATATATATATATATATATATATATATAGCATTGGACCCTTATTCTATTTAAGAGGTGACCTTGTGAGGTGACATGGACACTGGTGTTAAGTTTTCATTCCGCGCCAGTGTTGGCCTTTTCAACCCTCAGCGGTTCAAAGCTAATAACACGTCTTCGAATGAGTGCCATTCGTGATCTGCTGTTTACTGATGATGCTGCACTTGTGGTAAAATCCTTTGAGGAAGTCCAGGAACATGTCAACCGTTCCTCTGGTGAATTCAGATCTTTTGGCCTTAACATTAGCATGTCGAAAACGGAGTTAATCCACCAGCCGATTCCTTGTCCAAAACAGATTCTGCGTGTCAGGCTACGTCCACCAGTTCACCAATTCTCAGGCACTCCTATACAGATTGATGGGAAAAACTTGAAGTATATGAAGTCATTTACATATTTAGGAAGCAAGATACATGCAAATGCATCCCTTGATGACGAAATAACAAATCTGATTGTCAAAGCTACAAGTGCATTTGGGAAGCTTCGACACCACCTATGGAATGAGGGATGTATTCAATTGGATAACCAAATACGAGTTTATAGAGCAGCCGTTTTGACCACACTGTCGCCTGGCTCAGAATCGAGGACCCTCCATTGGTCCCATATCAATCAGCTGCATGTCTTCCACAAACCATTTGTAGAGATATTTGTGCCAGAGGGATATCAGAAATTTTGAATGAGTCATATTGACCGACTAAGAGACGAAAGAGAACAGAGAAAAGTCGTCAGCAAATCGTCCTGTTGCTCTGTCTCGAGGCCCTCACCGTTGCATAACGCTTGTATTCAGGTCACTAGTGGAATTGAAGTGTTACATACCGCACAAATATAAAAAGTGAATAAAGTTGTTGGATCCTCATACGTCGAAATCCCGGAGGAGGCACTCTCAGTAGTCAGAGACAGATTGGCTTCTGACTCTTCCCTAGAAGAACGGACCAGTATTCCAATAGATAATCTGATGGAGATGTTGACTTTTTGTACACAAACAACACACTTCGGAATGGGATCACACATATATCGACAGGATGAGGGCTTAGCAATGGGCTCGCCATTAACACCAGCAATGGCGAATATATACATGGAATACTTTGAGGAAATGGCATTAGAATCTATATCTCTAAAGCCAACTATATGGTTAAGGTACGTAGATGACACCTTCATACTCTGGCCACACCAGAAAGATGTTCAGGTTCTACTGGACCATGTTAACTCAATAAGACCTTCGATACAGTTCAAAATGGAGAAAGAGAGTAACAGCACTCTCCCATTCCTGGATGTTCTAATATCTCGAACAGAGCATGGCTTCAAGACATCCGTATACCGTAAACCGACATTCACCGGACAGTACCTCAATTTCAACTCCCACCATCCATACAGCATAAAGAAAGGGATCGTCCGTTGCTTACAACACCAAGCAAAAGTCATAAGTGGCGACCCAGAGACATTAGATAAAGAATTGGTCAGTATAAGTAGTACCCTACAACGTAACAACTACCCTAGATACATGGCAGCAGCCCCCCAAAACTAGGATAGGCGGGTACAAGAGGAGGAGGACAACAACACTCAGAAAACAGTCTGCCTGACTTATGTGAAGGGGTTATCAGAGAAATTACAAAGGATCTGCGGTCCATATAACATCAGGAGAACCTTCAAAAGCTTGGCGACACTTCGCAGATATCTCTCCCGAGTAAGACCCCCCAATAGAGAAGAACATGACTAAAGACTGTGTGTATGATATCCTGTGCAGCTGCGGAAAGAAATATAAAGGAGAGACAGGCTGCCCACTTAAGGTAAGGCTTCAAGAACACCAGAAAACTGTAATCGGGCGTGGCTGACCACATATGGAGAGAGAACGGAGATAACTGCCATCTGTGGGATCATGTTGAGATCATAGACAAGGAACACCATTGGAAAATTCGTAAACTTAAGGAATCAGCACATATGCTAGGCCACAAAAATCTCCTGGGCCGACCAAGCATAGAAATGAATACAATATGGGAACCAGTAATAAGGAGTGCCAGAGAAAAGCAATGATAACAACAAAGTTACATATGAGCACTGGTAAAAATGGTAGCTGAAGACATTAGTTTTATAATACCCAGAAATTCATACACAGATGTCCTCAAGGACACATGGCACAGTGGATAAAGGCGTTGGTTAGATCCAGTGACAGGACCCAAAGAGGCTGGTTAAGGCAGTGGAGAACTTTCAGAAGGAAATTAACAGGAGATAACTGATAACTGATGTCCATTAAACA
The DNA here is from genome assembly GCA_963932145.1 of Acanthosepion lycidas. Lineage (NCBI taxonomy): Eukaryota > Metazoa > Mollusca > Cephalopoda > Sepiida > Sepiidae > Acanthosepion > Acanthosepion lycidas. The sequence goes on along the minus strand of OZ010615.1, from coordinate 30,706,225 downwards.
TGGCACGTGGAACTAGAACAGTCTACCCTAGTGAGCGAAATAAAGGGTTCAGTTCGACATTCCAACCACCTGAAGAAGGCCGGAGTGTACAACGGCCGAAACGTTGTGATAAATATGGCGACAAAGGTGAGGACCATAGTCCAAATAATGTAAATAATGTACATAATACCTCATCTCAGAAATATAGAAAGACACCAAAAATTCTGTTGTCGATAATTTTTCACATTCTAATGAACACTAAGCATGACTGTCAACCGGTTGCATTTAAACGCAAAAAAAAAATTACAGTAATTGATGTCAAAAGATATTTTTGCATTACTACTTGCACTCGTGAACATCACCCAGTTTTGTATTACGACGTACATCCCTGAAGATGATCTCTGAAGTAGATCGAAAGTACTTAGAAAATGGAAAGTAAAAAACGATTTTCACAGTTATAGAACACTTTTGACATCATTTAATTGCAATACACGGAAGGTTATTCGTGAGTATGAACGGATTTTATTAAAAATAAGCAATGTCTCTCTATCTCTCTCTCTCTCTCTCTCTCTATATATATATATATATATATATATATATATATATATATATATATAGAGAGAGAGAGAGAGAGAGAGAGAGATTTGTTGAAAGCGACTGACAAGAACTTAACGTGAAACAAACGCTTGTTAATAACGGTTTTCCTAACCATCTAATAGATTACTATATTAGACTTTTTTTTTCTAAGGTAACCAATAGCAACACAAAACACAGAAAAAAAGAATAACATTAACATTTTCTACAAAAATCAAATGCAGAGTAACTACAAGCAAAACAAATCTTCACTTAGAAACATAAAGAAGATTTTCTTTTAGGTCAACCTACGTCACATCGAAGTGGTTTCCTGTTTCCTTTGTTTAGGTTAGACAAGCCTTAGTGTACCTAGTTAATGGGAATAAATGTTGTTGCCGGTCTGTTCCCGGCTGCCTCTTTGGTTATGATCCAAGCCGAGATCCCCGTTCCCAGCTTGGTTTGGCCTGCCTTTTTTCATCTCGACTGGGTCAGCTTTATATTTTCCCTTGTCCGTATTATTCATTATCCTTTTCCCACACCAAGTAATGAGACAGCTTCTTGATTTTGTCCCATGGGCAGATTACATCGGCCTCTCCCTTTTTAAGGGTTGGACGGGCCCTACTAACATCAGTTATGTTTAATTTGATTTGTGTTAATATTTCAGTTTGTTACTGGGTTCATCTCCCTCCCCTCTCATTTTTTCATCACAGATTTTACATATATTTTACTATCATTAAATTTTTATGGCATGGGGCGCGTTTTGTAGGTCCCCCTAGAGAGGATGTGGTATTATGGTGTATGGCGGATTGATTAGTGATGGACGAGTTCTTGTGGTGAATGGGTAAATTGTAATGAGTGAATCGGTCGTGAATCGGATTAGCTAGGTATAGGATAGATAGTGTAGACCAGCCTTAACCCCCCCTTTTCGTTCTTGTGCCACAATTATGCAATTTTTACAGAATGAATATCTAGAAACACCATAAAGAAATACACAACGGCAGTCGACAAAAACAAGGAAATTAAATTAATTATTTACTACAAAAAAAAACTTAAAACCGCTAAACTCATCGTCAAAATAATAATTCACTTGAAAGATCTACATTACAGAGAACCAATATTATCTAAAAATTTATATGACACCCGAGGAGCCGTGTTCCTGATCAATCTTAAATTTGTAAATAATTATATTGGATATACTACAACATGTATAACAAGAAGACTCACGTTACATCTATCTAACCATAGCTCAATTAGGTCTCATTTAAATACACATAGAGACCTACCAAACTCTATCCGTAACATACTCCTTGATAAATCAAATATAATACCAGCATCCATACGTACAAAAAGGCTACAAATAATGGAATCATTGTTAATAAAATATCAACTATGAACACGGCCACAATGTTCTGACCGTGTTTGGAAATAAAACATTTTTATAACTGGAGATAGACACATAAA
>OZ010615.1:30696712-30699212 GCA_963932145.1 Acanthosepion lycidas | reverse complement strand
AACGGAACTGTCGGAAGGCCGTTGCTAGCACGAAGTCACAAGTCATTGTGACCGAGGTTGTTCAAAATCTCCATAAGTAAATGTGTTCTCTCTCTGTCTCTGTCTGTCTGTCTGTCTCTCTCTCTCTCTTTCCCAGACACTGTAACTAAGATTTACTCAGCATAGTTACAGTATAAACGACTGATGGGATCGGTGGCTGTTAAACAAACAGAAATGTGCTCTTGCAGGAGTCTAAAACAGGGATTGGCGTGCATGCCCCGAAACGAGTACCTGGCTATTATTATTATTATTATTATTATTATTATTATTATTATTATTATTATTATTTATAAATCTACTAAGGTACCTTCTGCCGAATAACACTGTACCTATCCATATGCTTTACTAGAAATAAAAACTGTCAGTGTTGATTTATAATTCTCACAATATTTTGACATTTTTTCTGATTGTCCTTGATTCGCAAGCTAATTTGGCCCACAATGATCGAATAATATTATCGATCGATCTGTTTAGAGTAAGCAGAGACGATTGAGAAGATTGAAAATATCGATTTTTTTCCCCAAAAGGTGAAAAAAAATAATCTAATTTTCATTCATTTTATTTTATTTTCGCCTCTCGTTTATTTATAATATATATATATATATATTCTTGGATTTTATTTTATTTTCACCTCAGTTTATTCGATTTTACTTCTCGTTTATTTAATATATATATATATATATATATATATATATATATATATATATATATATATATATATATATTAAATAAAACTTCTTCACATGGGTATAGTTTATTTCAAGCTGGTCCGACATCAGCCGTCTTCAGCTGTTAAGTCTTTGTCTGGAATTGGGGTTTTGAATTTATTTATTTTCTCTCCTCTGAGAGACTCCTTGTTTTTGATAGGGGATTGTGTTGGTGACTGCGGAGGGCGTAAGGTATCTCATTACGTGGGGAGTGGTCTGAGGTTGAGCTTATTTATGGCTAAAGCCTTTCGTTGTCTGTGAATAAATTTCGGCTCCTCCTATGGGGTGCTATTCTATGCAAGCAACAAGTTTTACTGGGATTTACATTAAATAGTATTTAGACCCTAAGGCTTTAATGTTACTAATAAGTGATGGGGAATTTAAACATAAAACCAATTAAAATTAAGGTAAATTAATTGAATGATAGATTCATAAATTGTAATACCGAGACACCCAATGACACACATAGACACACACACACACACATATATATATATATACCTACACACACGTGTGCGTTTACGTATAAAGACATATATGTAACCATATGCACATACATACCCACACATACATACACATAGATTCTTATGTAACTTTGAATTTGTTCCTATGTGTACATTTCGTAATTAGCACTTTCCGTCGATTTAATACTTTGCATTGGTTTTTGTATTTTATTATCGTGATTTTCTCCCCCAAACATAGCTTGCACCTATCCCTAAAACTATTGGAGGGTGTTCGCGAAAGCTATAATTTCCCAGATGCAGACCCTTTTCCTTCAATTACCAAATTTGGTGTTTTAATTTTGGATTGGTAAATGATTGTCTATGTGTATTGATTCTCTTTTAAAATTCTCCTGCAGAAATGCCGATGTAAATATTATGGTTTGTCGTATTTTCTTTAGGGGTAATGGTTGCCTGATATACTATCCCAGTGCATCTGCATTTGCCCTCGACTGGGCAGTTTTTCTTACTTCTACAATTACAGAGGGGGGTTCCATGCTAGATTTATTTTCCCCATAGAATTTATTTAAGATGTAATTTTTATGGTAATTAATAATTTGGTACATTTATTATTAGTGCAGGAGTAGATAATTTTTATTGACTTCCTATTTAATATCTTATTTAGAGGATATGTTGTGGAAGTGTTTACTTATTAATTTTAGGAAGTACAGTCCGATACTAATACTTGCCAGTTTGCAGAAGGTGGGGGGGTTGAACCAAATGATTTTTTTGTATTTTTACACCTATATCCCACTTTTCATGTATCGTTACTAACTATAGGGGGTTACGTAAGATAGTTTATTTTTGAAACCACTTTTTTGGAGGGCCTTTTTATATGGTTCTTTTTTTTTTTTTTTTTTTTTTTCATTGCTCGATAGTTCACTGATTCTGGTGCAAACAGCAGTGGGTATTTATCTTTGGATTGCATTGGGGTTATTAGAACCGATATTAATGTAGTTGGTGGGGGTTCGTCCTCTTTATGGGAAGGATTAAAGGATTTATCATTAAGGTTAAGGATGATGTCTACTTAGTCAACTATTTTAAGGTTATAAGAAATCTCAATCTTAAACCCTAGAAATTTGAAGGCCCTGATAATTTTCTTTTGTAATTTCGCTGTGAGTAGACCATTACTGTTAGGGATGAGAATGAGTCCGTCATCCCTGTATAGTCCTACTAGTTCCGATTTCACAATTCCACTAAGTATATATATAAAATATAAAAATATACTAACTCAGAGTCATACGCTCTATTTGA
>OZ010615.1:30609212-30694212 GCA_963932145.1 Acanthosepion lycidas | reverse complement strand
ATTTGTTTTTTGTATGAATGATTCATGAATATATATATATATATATATATATATATATATATATATATATATATATATATATATATGTGTGTGTGTGTGTGTGTATGTATGTATAGTGGGTGACAGAAAACCTGAAGAAACCACTCGATCTGACATGAAAACCTTACGAGCAAGCCGATCTGAATTTGCGAAAGAAGCCAAGCCCTGTACAGAACAACTTCGTTTGTTGCGTCTGCAATAACCAAAATTATTTTAATTCATAATATCATAAAAATGGTCGACAAGCCCCACCTAAAAAGAATGAAGATGAAAGTAAATACTAGTCAAAAATTAATCAAAATGGCTGACAATGTTTTATCTAATAAAACATGAAGATAAAAGCAAAATCTAGTAAAAAATGAATAAAAATAGCTCACAACGTTCTATTTAATAAAAAATGATGATGAAAGTAAATGCCAGTCCAAAATTAATCAAAATGGCTGACAATGCTTCATCAAATAAAAAATAGTTGTAAATCTTTAATTATAATTGTTCTATCTAATATAAGAGGAAAATGTAAATAAATGCTAGTAACAATCATTAATAATATTGACAAAACTTTAAATAATAAAAAAATAAAATAATGATAATCCTACTACTAGTAATAATTTCTAATGTAAAAGAAATTAGTATTAGGTTTCTGCAAAAATCATGTCGTTTTCTCACATATGTTACTATGTGAGAAAACGACATTATTTTTGCACCAACCTAATAATGTCGCGTTATGAAACCGGGCCTGTTGTGTTTTGAAACCGGGTCCGTATGTTAGAATTGTTGTTCGGCCAATCCATTGAATTCTTGTCGCTTCCGCCGGTGAAAAATTTACTTTTCTCCTTAGATTTTACTTCCGTCCCTAATTTCGCTTTCTTTTTTTCTTTTTTTTTTTTTTTTCATTCTGCTTTAATTTTATTTTTCTTCTTTTCTAGTTTTCTTCTTATTTTTTTTACTTCGCCTTGAGTCATTATTTCTTCTGATTTCTTTCGTTTCAAATGTCTTCTCCTTCAATATTTCACTTTCTTTCTTTTTTTTTTTTTTTCCTTTCTTATTCTCACTTTTTCTCCCCCCCCCTCTTTCACGCCTTCTTCTTCACGCCTCACCGCCCTGGCGTCTAACGTAACAATCGTCTATGATACAAAACACCAGTCATATTTATCACAGGTCAAACTACGAACTCTATATAAAAAAGATAAATAAATAAATAAATAAATAAATAAAAATAAAAATAAAAAGCAGGCGTGTCTTATTAAATAAAATTCACGTCTTGCTTCAATTCAGCCGACTTCGTGTTCAACTGGACGTAATTCAAAGGTCAAATAGCATCTGGATAATAAAATTCAAATTATTAAAAATTACCTCGAACCAAATACAAGAGCCAAACTGGCCTAGAGCCAGAACATCTCGAATATAAATCGAGTTCCCCAGTCTCTTTTGTGGGTGAGATCTGCTTTATTATTATTATTATTATTATTATTATTATTATTATTATTATTATTATTATTATTATTATTATATTCGTATTGATCGCCGTGTAATATCAATCTCCCTATATGAGAGGGAATGCTGGACAATTTCGTAACAGATGAAGAAGAGGCTTCACGCAGCAAAGATGTGATACTACAGAAGGACGCCGAGAATGACTGGGACGTAATATGTGAACAATTAGGAAGTTTTACGGAAAATGGAAATGAAAAGGTCACTGATACTTCGAAAGTAGAAGATAGTGTAATTCCGAGGGCATCACATGAGGAAAGAGGGCTTGGAGAATTTGACACACACATATACTGAAGTCAAATAGGGACAGAAGGGTGTAACCTATCTAACCAGCTTTTGTAATAGAATGGTAGAATAGGGTGTGGGAGTCATAGTAAAAAAATTGCAAAGAGATATAAATGAGAAGGAGTAGTGGAGAGCCACGATCGTCTAGGTTCTGAAAAGATGGCACAGAGAAGAAGATTTACCTTACCCACCAGTAGTTGGTGCATGAACTCAGTTAAAACTAGAGAACCCCTGTTCCCACCCCCCGCTCTTATGCAATTCAACCGATCTTTTTATTGTAGTAAAGAAAGTTAATTAAATCCCAGCGTCTCCAGTATCGTGAAACTCAATTTATCCTTGGTTAAGCTTTGAAGATAAACTGTCCTGAGTTTCAGCACTGACTATATTAGTTTCTTAGTGTGTTGTTTGATAAGTTTGAATGGGAATATACTAAAAAGGAACCAAATAGTAATGTAATTAATCTCTATCTATAAAAGGCAGGATGTGTGTGTGTGTGTGTGTGTGTGTGTGTGTGTGTGTAACGAATGCACGGCCACAATTTTCGACGGATTTGTACCAAAATTTACATGCACATGCTCCAAGTTAGCTGAAGGCCAAGACCGACGTTGCATTTCCCAACTCCCATCGATAGCGGAAATAAACGATTTTTTTCATGCTTCTACGCCAGTTTTCATGTAGTTGGCGGCCATTTTGTACTGGCCAGAGTGAGAGCCTATAGCTGGCGGCCGCGAATAGGCAGGAAGATTCTATTGGCCAGCGTGAGAGCCAACAGCTGACTGACACAAATGTTAACCAGCAAAAAAATCGATAGCTGCATTCGTCACAAGTGAGAAAAATTTAAATCTGCATGGCACTTTACTCCAATTGGCTCATTCGCTTGCTTAAACTCAACGTTGATTCTGATTCTGCAGAACTGGGTTGGGTGTGAAAAAGTATTTGTTGTTAACATTCTTTTTTCATTCGGTTTTTCCAGTTACGAGTCCTTTTTTAAAGCTGATCGTTTTGTGTTCGTTTTGTTTAGTTCTTTTTTTGTAACAGATTTAATGTTTAGTATAGATCTAAGAAAAAATTCGCAGTGTGAGATAGGCAAGAAGTAAGGCATGTAGCAACATCAGCACGGCAAAGGGCACTCCTTTAAAGGCAAGTAAGGGCAAAAATATTTTAAGTCAAGTGATAGTGATTGCTGCATGAGTCGTACGATTTTTTAATCAAGCACAGGCAACGCCGGGTCATGCTGCTAGTTCTACTATATAAGAAATAAGGAGCACAATCAAACATGTACATCAAGATACAACTATATAATAGGGTCATATCTCAACTTCTACATAGAACATAGGATCTCTCTCAGCCCTACAGAATCCTCCCCACCGGTCGCTTTGATACCCGACCCATCTGAAGCTGCCATAATCGCCCCCGAACAGCTGTTGGTCGCTTTAGAGCCAACCTTCAGGAATCGGGATATGCCACTGATGATGATCCTAACTAGCAATGAGGGCAATGACAATCTATATAACATCTTCTATTTCCCAATCTCCAATTCATGCACACTTAAGGACCTTGAAACTATAACGCTCCAGGCAAGGTTCTGTGGGCAACACTGGACAGGTGTAGTGTAGCGACTTGATAAGAAGGAGATCCCTACATTTCAGCATAGTCGCCATATCTTTCAATGGCAATGTTCCGGCCAGTTTCGTAAAACCCACCTGGCTGCTGACGTAGCCGATTGCGTCCAACAGTTTTCATTTCTTCATCACTCCTGACTTAGCAACCTCCGGCTTCCATCTCTTTTCTCCAATGAAAGATGCGCTGAGAGGCAAATGTTGTGATGGTGATGAAGAAGCGAAAACTGCAGTAAGAAATTAGCTTCAGCAGCAGCCAGAGTTTCACAAAACATGGATACCTGCCCTCATTCGTAGCTGGAACATTGGATATTGACATCAGAAGTGATGATGATGTGTAGGAGTAGGGATGTGAATCTGTGATGCATAGCTATATCTTGACGTACAATATGTAACGTTGCGTTTCTTATTGCTTATATAATATTAGGCTGGTGCAAAAATAATATCGTTTTTTGACGTTCAACTTCAAAATAAAAACGACATTATTTTGCACCAACCTAATAAATCGATTTGCATTATTTTTTGACTTAGCATTTTAAAAAGAAACCACCAAGAAATCTGCTAGCATGTATGAAGCGAAGACAGAAATAAACACCAAGATAGTCAAAATCATCAAATGACAAAAAAAAAAAAAAAAAAAAAATGGTTTCCAAGTCGCGGCATTTTCGCTTGCGCCCGGTTTATAAATTAATGCGTTGAAAATAAATTTTTAACATTTCTTTTAACCAACAGGTAGCGTTTCTGCCGACAATAAAATAAATCATGCTTCATGATCCCTTTGAAGACTATATAAACAGATTTCTAGGCCAGACAAGCCAGTAAGGAAATAGAGACGGCAATATACGAGAGCAGTTCATGACAGCGCCGCTTCAAAGAGATCGCCTTACACATTCATCCGTCTTCCTCATCAAGCTATGTGCCACTTATGACAGTGATGAAGTGAAAGCTGCAGTAAGGAAACAGCTTCATCAACATCCCGAGTTTTACAAAGCAGAGTTATCTGCCCTGATTTATATGTGTAACACTTCCAATGAAAGCGGTATTAACTACGTTGAGAAGAAATAGGGATGTGAACCTGTGATGTATAGTTATATCTTGATGTACGATATGTTTGGTTGTGTTCCTTATTTCTTATATATAAAACAATTTGCATCACTTTTTGACTCACCCTCAGATTTTAAAGAACCAAGCCACCAAGAGATAGTTACTTTACTCGCCCGACTACTAGCGTTCAAATCTGCTAGTACGTATGATGCAAAGATTGAAATAAACACAAAGATAGTCAAAAATCATCAAATGACAAAAAAAAAAAAAATGGTTTCCGAGTCGTAGGATTTTTCCGCATCCTTCTGGTTAATAAATTAATCCTTTGAAAAAAAATATTTAACATTTTTAAACCATCGGGTCGTGTTCCTGTCGACAATAAAAAACATGCTTCGTGATCCTTTTGAAGACTATATAAACAGCTTTTTAGGCCATACAAGGAGATAGAAACGGCAATATACGACAGTAGTTCATGATGGCGCCGCTTCAAAGAGATTGCTTTACACATTCACCCGTCTTCCTCATCAAGCTATGTGACACTTACACTTTCCACCTTGCTTTCTCCCTTGCCTCTTTTTTCTCACACATACACGCGAAGAAATCATATTTCTTTTCATCTTAACAAACAACTACTGTGGAGCGAATAGCCATTGTTAAAGGCAAAATAAATGACAGTAAGGTCCAACACAACAGAGTTGACAAAGTTCGTAATAAGCAATAGCAAGAAAAAGAAAACAGGACAAAAAATAATATAAAGCAAGCAAACAGTATATGCAAGAAAAATGAACAGTAATAAGGCAAAGCAGTAGTAATAATGCTAGAAGTTCACAAACAAATTAGTGTTGACACACAAGAGCAAATTCGAACAAGCGAACGCAGTGTACTGACTCCAAGACAAGACAGAACGGGACTGAGTCAGATGAAACCAAGAATCAGAATATTTACGATAAACAAAAAAGGAAGAAAGCAAAAATAATATTAAGCAAGCAAACAAAATATGTCAGACAAATGAACAGTAATAAGGCAAAGCAGCAGCAATATGGCAGAAAGTTCCCAAACAAACACAGGAGTAAGTTCGAATAAGCGAACGTAGCGTTCTGACTCCAAGACACGACAAACCGAGACCGAGGTTATTTACCTCGCCTCCCGACAAGGCTGGATGTAGCAAAGGGCGGTTCCGAGCCCGTAAGCTTGGGCAAAATTTCCTCGTAGATACCGCATAATCGGGGTCGGGTTTCTTCTGGGTTCTTCTCTGCTCGAAGGCAGAGAGTTCGATATGTTAGCCCGGAACGTCTGAATCAGAAGATCGGGACTGAGTCAAATAAAACCGAGTACCGGCTTATTTTATTGGCTAAGAAAGAAATCCCAGCATGCAGTTGTGTGCTTCGGCATATGAATTGGGAATGGACAAGTGTTTTGCAGTCATTCCTACAGCGATTGAAACCAACAACAACATAGAAGGAACTATAACACAAGAAATTTAATACTTATACACGCTGAAAAACATTTAATTGTAAAAAAGACAAAAAGAAAAATATTTTACCTTTGAAAACCTTTCTAACATTTTCCTTTGTTGTGGCTTGAATAAAATATGCAACAGATAATAGCCACTGCCAATAATGGCTGAACATATTCCAATTAAGATTTCCCTCCGTTAACACGTGCATCGGACCCCTTCACAGCTTGACAGCTAACGGCCGGCACATTCTTAGTTATAGCAGCAGCGGATAGAGTAAATCCCTAAAATTTAATATTGCTATCTGTGTTGGAGCTACACAATCATCACTATCCAGACTTGACATATTTCAAAGGCGTATACGCGGAATTGTCAAGAATGAATTACTTTACACCCTGCAACCTCTTCCCGCACGGACAAAATGTTGCTAGTTTCTTCCTGATCTATCGCTACTTCCATGGCAAATGTCCAAAAGAGCTACATTCTTTAGTCCAAACCAGTTCAGACCTTCACGGCTAAGACCGGCCATGCCATGAATCATCATCCTTACCGTCATCTTCCATTGGTAAGGAAGAAGTTCCACGCAGCCAGCGTCTTAATCGGAAATTTTATTTTGTGGAACAGACTCCCGAGAGGATGTTTCTCCGATCACTTCCTTATTAATTTCTTCAAGTCTCGGAGTCAACCGCTATCTTTCCTTCTGTCCGTCATGTTTCCTCCCGTTACGCCCTTACACCAATACTCTATCTTGAGTGGCTCTTGGGCATTGCATTGGGGAATGATAGTAAAAGCTTCATCCAAAAGTATTTGACAAGGTGCGACACAAGGACATATTCGAAGTGCTAGGAAAACTAGATCCATTCAGAAAGTGTTGGCCATGTTCACCATAGTCTATGGATATAGAATACAGCGCAGTACGTAATCTGTTCAATGAAACAGCGTTAAAGATTAACACTCACGAGTCAGACACTCTACTGAATCTGGCTATATCGTCAATACCACCAGCAGCTGTTCCGTAATTCTTCAGTCATCGATATCAAAGGCTGGCAGTGATACTTAGCGACCCTCCACGAGGGTTACATGTGGCACAAGGCCGGGATTAACGTGGGGTCTCCGAGCCCGTAGGCTCGGCCAAAAAATATTCCCTATTCGAACGCGTATAAACGGTTTCAGGGGCAGTCAGCCTCTCCTGAACGAGACTCTGCCCTTCGGCGGATCCTCGTCCGGGTTATCAAAGGCTGGCAGTGAATATCTGAAAAAAAACAAACATGGCCGCCTTTATACACGTCGCATTGAATATTTTGAGCCTTCTGATTGGTTAACGCTTCTATTGGTGAACTATAAAATGAGTCAGCTCATTCTGGCTGGCTCACTAGTACACCAGGGTACCCAAAAACTTCAACAGAAAGGACGTCAGAATCATCCAGAACATCTAGTGGGCGCAAGCCGCCTGCGTGCGGAAAGAAGATGAATTGAGTAGCTGCACAAAAGGATGCATCTTCTCCCCAGATCTATTCCATCTCTATAGTGACGCTATTCCAAAGGAGCTATAGACCCTTCTTGTTTATGTACCGTGTCCATTCACAGCGTAGACGATCATGGCCCGCCACATCTTCCCGCCCCTTGTAGCTCTCAATAAATTTTGTCTTTTTGTTATCTCTCCTGAACCTTATTCTAATTTACTCAGTTTCCATCAAGTGTTTTACAGGGTGTTTTCTTCTGTTCGTCTTTCCGTTAATATTTCCTGTGAGTATCAGATTTTCCAAGCCCCCCTTCCTCATTTTGTGCCCCTGAAATTTTAACAGTCTCTTTATGATGTCATGTACAAGGTTTCTTTTTGTTTCTATTTTTTTTTCAAAACCACGTTGTTGCTCTCCTATTCGGTCCATGACATCCTCAGTATCGTTCTGTAGAACCACATTTCTGTTCTTACAAGTATCTTCTTCCCGGGATTTATTAACGGTGGGTCTAACCTTAACAATATAAGATACCCAGATGACTCTGTGTTGATGGCAGACTCAGAAAGGAAACTACAGGACCTCCTCGTTAGTGTAGAAAAAGAGAGGGAGCAAAGGGACTAAGTATCGACTGCAAGAAGACAGAAAATAGGAACATTTTTCAAATTAATCTCTTTAGCACTAAATTAAAATGATGACCCCTCTTCCTGTTCTCACCTCCTGATCCAGTTTACCTTTCTACTATTACCTCTTTTTAAAACTTATTCACCGTTCTCTTGACGGTTCTTGAATTGACTTTGAAGATGGAAGCTTGAGTGTGAATGTTGGTACCATTACTGAAGTTCTGAATGATCGTTTTCCTCTCACCATTGCTCAGCTGGGAAGATATATTGGGGCTGACACAAAACGATTTTAACCTGTTCTATTTCTAGCTGAATAACGCAAAGTGTTTTTCAGTGATTCTTACGAAAAATTCTGCCAAGATAGTTAAACATTTTATCTGGAAAACTCGAAAAAATAAAATTCGGTTAGTTTAGCGGTCTTTTTTAGATCTTAAACATTTTGTGGGACGGATAATTATGCTGTTAAACGATTTGGACAATTTTGCTATCACACCCGGTATATCTATCTATCTATCTATCTATCTATCTATCTATCTATCTCTCTCTCTCTCTCTCTCTCTATATATATATATATATATATATACACACGTGTACGTGTGTGTGTGTGTGTGTGTGTGTGTGTGTGTGTGTGTGTGTGTGTGTGTGCAAATATATAGAAAATAGGAAAGAACTAGTTAGGTAAATAATCCAAAGTTCTTTAGTAATTTTGTTATTATTCTTAAAAAATAGTGCTCGATACAAAAGTAGAGCCTAAATATAATTATTTATTTAAAAATATGATTCCATCGCTACATAAGAGTTCTCATGTTTCAAAACAAGAGCCGAAAACTTCAATATAATTATTTGAATTAAATTGAATTAAAGTACCAAGCTCTGTTCCATCTTCAAGCGAAAATGTTTTTTGGAATAACTAATTCTTGAAATTTACGCGTTTTTATAACATATTCATTATTAAAATTAAAACTACTATGGTAACGGCTAGAGCAATTATTTTTTTAAAAAGGGGCGTAAGGGTTAATAATTTGTATCAATGTCTCAGTTACATTCACAGATGTCAAGTCAGGGTAAGGTTGGGGGTGTCTAAATTTCAAGCGGAAGATGACATTGTCAAGTCTGGTTAAGTGTCTATGGAGATTTATTGATTTATTTTTTTTATTTTTATTTTTTCCCCTGAAATGGTTTTGTGTATATAAATAATTGTCATAATTCGCTAACATTTGTTTTTGTGACGACTTCATAAAGGATTTTTTTTTTTTTTTACCTATTCTTTTTTCCTTTCTTCTTTTCTTTCTAATTTCTTCTTTTTCTTTCTTCCTTTATTTTCTCTTTTCTTTCTTTCTTTTCGGCTTATCCTCTTTTACAGTTTCCCCAGGGCTTGCTAGCAGACAATTCTTTTTCTTTTTCTTGCTAATTATTCTTTTTTTCCTTCCTTCTTTTCAGTCTTTCTTCTTTTTCTTTCTTCTTTTGTATTCTCTTCCTTTCTTTCTTTCTTTCTTTCTTTCAATTCTCTTCTCTTTTCTTTCTTTCTTTCTATTCATCCATTCTATTTTCTTTTCTTTTTTTTTCTATCTATTATATTTTCTTTTTCTTTTCCTTTTTCTCTTTTCTTTCGCTTTCTTCTCTTCTCTACGTTTTCTTTCTTCCTGTCTTCCTTTCTTCCCTTCGTACTTTGTATGATCTCCTCTATTTATTTATTTATTTATTTAAACACTTTTCTTTCATTTTTTTTTTCTTTCCGTCATTTTTCCGCCAATCTTCATTTCGATACATCTTCTGCAACAGGGAAGATGGCGTAACCTCATTGTCGGTCGTAGCACAAACTATCGTATATAATTATAATTAAAACAAAACAAAAAAAGAAATTTAAACATCAAATAATTTTACAACTTGGTGATCTATTTTTAAACAGGCACATTTTTCAAACTCAAAATAAATTTCAATTCTTCTACTCGCCGACTTCAATCAGTTTTAATTCGATTCTCACAATTATTCCCCAAACGACCTTCCATATTTAAGCAATGTTTCTACCATTTTTTCCATCTCTTTTCATTTGAATGACATGGAAACAATGTATATTTATAGCTCAATGTTTTTCCCATGTCTCTAGTTTCCAAAACGTGGCATAGTGGTTAGTAAGCTCATCCAGTGGAACATTACTCGAAAAGTGAAGACACGGTTCGACATTCTAGCATAACGAAGAGGCATTTCATCTTGCACAGAAAATACTGTCTTCATTTTACATAGCAACAGAGGCGGATCTATGGAAAGTGACAGTCACGTCCTGCACTAAAATTGCACACTTGGCTGAGCATCAGACGTCCTACCAAAGGGCGACATAGAAATCTACATCGGTTATGTGTCATGCGTGATACGCGCTTAGGCGATCATGTATCTTTCGATATATAAATGAAGAGGCAGATTTTTTTCCGCAGTAAGCTGCCATTTCTTTCTGCGTTAGACCAGTTGCCATCCAAGGCTACAGAACATGGTCTGTCCTGCTATTTACCCATAGCTGAGGTGGGGAGAAGAAGATTCATACCTTTTCCAAGAGTATTATCACGTAAGTGAATGTAATGGATTCGACTGGAATTCGCACTCGGCTCTCCATTACTCCACAGTGCCCCCTTTTTATTATAAATTATAATAAATTGTTTTGTCTGTGTTAATAAATAAATCAAGGGAGAAGAATAGGATTCATACCTTTCCCAAGGGTATTAGCACGTAAGTGAATGTAATGGATTCGACTGGAATTCGAACTCGGCTCTACTGATTCCTCAATCCGAGCGGCTATCCATTACTCCACAGTGCCCCCTTTTTATTATAAATTATAATAAATTGTTTTGTTTGTGTTAATAAATAAATCAAGGGAGAAGAATAGGATTTACACCTTTCCCAAGGGTATTAGCACGTAATTGAATGTAATGGATTCGTCTGGAATTCGAACTCGGCTCTACTGATTCCTCAATCCGAGCAGCTATCCATTACTCCACAGTGCCTCCTTTTTATTATAAATTATAATAAATTGTTTTGTCTGTGTTAATAAATAAATCAGGGGAGAAGAAGAGGATTCATACCTTTCCCTAGGGTATAAGCACGTAAATGAATGTAATAGATTCGACTGGAATTCGAACTCGGCTCTCCGATTCCTCAATCCATTACTCTTAATTTCAGCAGTTCAGACCTTTCATACAAGTCAGTAAGTCAGTTGTGTGTCATGCGTGATACACGCTTAGGCGATCATGTATCTTTCGATATATGACTGAAGAGGCAGTTTTTTTTTTCCCGCAGTAGGTTGCCATTTCTTTCTGCGTTAGACCAGTTGCCATTCAAGGTCAGTCCTGCAATTTACCCATAGCTGGGGAGAAGAAGAGGATTCAAACTTTTCCCACGTAAGTGAATACAGTGAATTCAACTGGAATTTCAGCTCTGCTTTTCGATTCCTCAATCTGAGCCGCTATATGTGCCCCGACTGTATTCATTAAATTCACTTAAGGCCTGTTTCTCTAATTTTCTGGGGTGAAGATGCTGAATGTTCAACAACTTTCTTGATAATTGTAAAAATATCAGTAAATTATGTGCTATGTGTGATACGCGTTTAGGCAATCATGTATCTTTCGATACATGACTGACGAGGCAGAATTTTTCCCGCGGTAGGTTGCCATTTCTTTTTGCGGTAGACCAGTTGCCATCCAAGGCTATAGAACCCGGACCGTCCCGCTATATACCAATACCTGGTGGGTGTGGAGAAGAAAAGGATTCATACCTTTCCCAAGGGGATTATCACGTAAGTGAATGTAATGGATTAGACTAGAATTCGAACTCTGCTCTCCGATTCCTCAGTCCGAGCCTCCAACTGGTCTAGCACAGAAAGAAATGGAAATATATTGGGGCGTCAGTCATCTATTGAAAGATACATGATCGCCTAAGCGTGTATCACGCATGGTAATTAATTGACTGATATTTTTACAATTATCAAATAAGTTGTTGAACATTCTCCACACTCACCCTGAAAACTAAACAAACAGACCCTATCAGGTGAATTTAATAAATACAGTCGAAGATCATATAGCGGCTCTGATTGAGGAATCGGAGAGCCGAGTTCGAATTCCAGTTGAATTGATTACATTCACTTACGTACTAATACACTTGGGAAAGGCATGAATCCTCTTCTCCCTCCAGCTATAGGTAAATAGCAGGACAGACCGGGTTCTATAGCCTTGGATGGCAACTAGTCTACCGCAGAAAGAAATGACAACCTACTGCAGGAAAAATGCCTCGTCAGTCATGTATCGAAAGATACATGATTGCCTAAGCGTGTATCACGTATGGCACATAACTGACCCTTGGGAAAGGTATGAATCCTCTTCTTCTTCTCCTAGCTATTGGTAAATAGCAGGACACACCAGGTTCTATAGCCTTGGATGGCAATCTGCCTTGTTAGTCATGTATTGAAAGATAGATGACCGACTAAGCGTGTATCACGTATGGCACATAACTGACTGATATTTTTACAATTATCAAATAAGTTGTTGAACATTCTCCACACTCACGCTGAAAACTAAACAAACAGACCCTATCAGGTGAATTTAAGAAATACAGTCGGGGAACATATGTCGGCTCGGATTGAGGAATCGGAGAGCCGAGTTCGAATTCCAGTCGAATCCATTACATTCACTTACGTGCTAATACACTTGGGAAAGGCATAAATCCTTTTCTTCCTCCAGCTATGGGTAAATAGCAGGACAGACCGGGTTCTATAGCTCTGGATGGCAAATAGTCTACTGCATAAAAAAATGGCAAACTACTGCGGGAAAAATCTATCTTGGATTTATATTTGGACTCTCACAAATTCCCCAGAATTTTTCGGTTTACCTCATTGATTTATACAGCAGGTTTATATTTAACGGAGTAAAAAAGAAAATATTCAAAATTAGCACAGAAGCCGCCGGGGGGAATTTAGGCTAGTTCCTGCCAAAGACTTTTAGGCCTTCGGACTTTTACTTTCCTATGTACACAAAAGTTATAAGAATTTATGAAATAATAAAATTATTTTATCTTTATTCTACACCTTAATTCGGCATAAACTTTCTTCGTATACGCCACCGATCTCAGTAGTTTGTTTAAAATTATTTGGGGCAGCAATTTTTCTTTTCTTTTAAGATCATCATTCTTTATGATCCCTACACATAAAGTCACTCTTAAAAGACATTTGACATCTTGGGTGGCGATATTAGACGTTCGGTATTCAAACAACACACTTCGGAATGGGATCACACATATATCGACAGGATGAGGGATTAGCAATAGGCTCGCCATTATTACCGGCAATGGCGAATTTATACATGGAATACTTTGAAGAAATGGCATTAGAATCTATATCTCTAAGGCCAACTGTATGATTAAGATATGTAGATGATACTTTCATACTCTGGCCACGTCAGGAAGATGTCCAGGTTCTACTGGACCATGTTAACTCAATAAGACCTTCGATACAGTTCACGATGCAGAGAGTAACAACAAACTCCCATTCCTGGATGTTCTAATATCTCGAACAGGGCATGGTTTCAAGACATCCATATAGCGTAAACCGACATTCAGCGGACAATACCTCAGTTTCAACTCCCACCACCCATACAGCGTAAAGAAAGGGGTCGTCCGCTGCTTTCAACACCGAGCAGAAGTCGTAAGTGGCGACCCAGAGACATTAGATAAAGAATTGGTCAGTATAAACAGTACCCTGCAACGTAACAACTACCCTGGGTACATGGCAGCAGCCCTAGAAAACTGGGATAGGACAACCTTCAAAAGCTGAACGACACTTCAAAGATACCTCTCCCGAGTATTCCCCCCACCTAGAGGAGAACATGACTAAAGACTGTGTGTATGCTATCCCGTGCAGCTGGGAAAGAAATATAAAGGGGAGACAGGCGACCCCCTTAAGGTAAGGCTTCCAGAACACCAGAAAGTTGTAACACGAGGGAAAGTGGAAAAATCAAGCATGGCTGACCACATATGGAGAGAAAAGGGAGATCACTGCCCCCAGTCGGATCAGGTTGAACTCATAGACAAAGAACGTCATTGGAAAATTCGTAAACTTAAGGAATCAGCACATATGCTTGGCCATAAAAATATCCTGTGCCGATCAAGCATAGAAATGAATACAATACGGAACCAGTAATAAAGAGTGCCAGAGGAAAGCAATAATAACAAAGAAAATTGCAATATGAGCTCTAGTAAAAAAAACAGAAAATGATAACAGCAAAAATTGGTAAAAAAGGTTGCTGAAGACATTAGGTTTATAATACCCAGAAATTCATACACAGATGTCCTCAAGGACACATGGCATAGTGGTTAAAGGCGTTAGTTAGATCAAATGACAGGACCCAATGAGTATGAGTTCAAAGTCTGGTTAAGGGAGAACTTAGAGAGCGGGTTTAACAGGAGATAACTGACATCCATTATTCATGGTACATGGAACTAGAACAGTCTATCCAAGCTGGCGAAATAAAGAGTTCAGTTCGACATTCCAAACACCTGAAGAAGGTCGGAGCGTACAACGGACAAAACGTTGTGATAAATATGGCAACAAGAGGAGGATGAGAGTCCAAACAATGTAAATAATGTACAACAAACGTCGTTTGCAATTCAGCACCGAGAAAACATTGAAGGCAGCTCGACACATGTTTAAATTTAAACTTTATAGAAACTACTTGTCTCCTTCTGCCATGCTTTATCTTGAGAAAGTCAGATTAGCCCCAAACACGGATTACTGCTATAATGTGTGAGCTGGAATGACCTAATCCTAGCCTTTGTAGAATTCAAAATCTTTCAGTCAAGAGTTACTTGTTATCTATCCTCCTTATGCTTATAATCTCCACTTCCTACCTCCGTCCTGTTCTCGTGTTAATATCACACACCACATTCATCATTACCTTTTATCAGTAACCCTGAACACATCAATCCTGACCTTTTCAAGTCAAAAGTCAATCCTTATCTATCCTCCTTATCTTCACTCGGCTCTTCTTCCTCATACGTTTATATCCCCCTACCTTGCGTCGAGGTGTGTGGAATCTTAAACTGGGAGAGTCCCTTGTTCTATAGCTTACCCATTATCTCATCAATAACCCCTTTAATCGCGATATTATTAGGATCTTTGTGGAGGTATGTGGAGTAATCGACAGCGGCTCGTATTAAGGAATCGGTGAGCCGAGTTCGAATTCCGGCGAGTTCGAATTCCAGCCGAGTTCATTACATTTGCTTACGAGCTGATACCCTTGGGAAAGGTATGAATCCCTACTTTCTCCTCTCAGCTGTGGGTAAAATAATAGGATCGACTTAGCCCTACAGCCTTGGGTGGCAACTAATCTAGGAGAAGGAACTGTATTCAAACCGGATTCCACTTTGTGAATACATGTTTTGTGATATCAACGAACACTCGTCACTTTTGTAATGCCCGTTGTAGTAGAGACTTTGTAATCGCATATACAACTATAGTAACGCCGTTGAACAATACTGGTGTCAGACGCCTTCGAATATCACTCGCACTAATAGTACTTGCTCGATAATACTCGCTCGTATCGTAACCACCGAATACTAAATCCGTATAGTGAGATATTCACTAACCGCCCACACGGTTAATAAATTAAATTAAATAAAGTAAATATATAAAAGTATTAGAACTTTTGTGATGTCAACGAACACTCGTTGTCACTTTTGAAATGCTCGTTGTAGTAGAGACTTTGTAATCGCAGATACAACTATAGTAACACCTTTGAACAATATTGGTGTCATATGCCTTTCGAATAACATTCACACTAATAGTACTTGCTCGATAATACTCGCTCGAATAGTAATCCGTATAGTGACCCGAATACAGAAATTGTATAGTGAACAGAGTAAAGAATAGCGGCCCGTATATTAATAGAGGATAGACTAGAAATAGCGATCAATTAGACACCTCCCATATAAGCGTTTCCTCTATGTTCACGTGGTCTACTTAATGCAATATTAGGATCACCTGTGTTTGCTCACTGGCGATCTATGTTCAAACTCAAGTGTCGGCAGAGACACTATTCCATGTGACTGGGGACCGCTTATGAATCCAAATTCCCACTGAAACTCCTACTTTTAGCAAGTCGTTGGATGCCGTATTATAAGGAGCCTAATGTTGCATACCTTGAGTGTCTCTTGAGCCTTGTCTTGAAGGAATTTTGAGTCAGTCAAGAGCCATAAGATTGGGGATGGTGTGTCTTTCAATCCATGACTGACTCGGCAGGTGGTCTCACAGCTTCTTTCTGTGGTAGGCTGGTTGCCAACCAAGGCCACAGTTCTCCAGTCTGTCCTGCTATTCAACCCATAGCAAGGGGATAGAAGAGATGGATTCATACATTTTCCAAGGGTATTTGCGCGTAAGTTAATGTAACGAGCCCGACTGGACATAATACCTCATTTCATACTGAAAATAGATACTGAAAATCCCTTTTCTCGACGTTTTTTCCACCACACCACCTATCCGAGGGAAGTAATATATATATATATATATATATATATATATATATATATATATATATATATATATATATAGCTTAGAGAAGCGGTTCCCAAATTTTTTTTTCTCTGGGCTGCATTTTCGGAATTAAAATTTGCTCACGCCTCAACCAAAGTTTATATGTTTTGTGAAGTAGCTGAACACCCCCACAAGATGGACTGGTCTAAGACTATTTAAACAGCGCTCTCTCTTATAGCAAGGAATAGGAGTTAACGATTACAATTAACTCTGCTTATCGAAACTCTGCCTCGATTCTGAAAATACTATTAAGCTCTTTCAATACCCTAATTATTTCAAATTCAATGGGAAACAGAAAGCGTATCAAATTTTCTGTATTGGTGAGAACAGCCTCACCAACCTGGTATCTATTTTTTAAAAGATATGAAAATAGGTTTCAACTAAACAGGAAGATTGAGCATTGGATAATGCTAAAACCAAAAGATTTTGTACCATTTATAAAGTGAAAATAAATGCTATCAATATTCAGAGAGTTTAACTTATTTTAGTGCATCATTTTACTTACAATTATTGCCACAATACAAACAATTTTATTTTAAATAAATATTTTATTTAAATAAATTAGCCATCAATAATAAACAGTGGCTTTTTATAGCCATCTCTCACTTATATTATTACCAACTAAGACTGTTTTTGCAATTATATAAGTTGCGAATTAATCATTCTAAGCAATGTTATCAATCAAAATAAGTAGCTTTCTTGTAACTTTTTAATAAATATTTTCTTGGTAATTATTCTGATTAGATTTCCTTTAAAGTACCTTGATTTACAAATCAAAATACAGTATTAGATTAGGAGCTTTACAGTTGTAGTGGCTAGAAGTAATAATAATTTTTTTGAGAAAATTTTTGTGGATTAACTGAACACCACCACACGATGGATTGGTTTAAGAATATTTAAACAGCTCTCTCTTTTACTGAGGGAGACGAGTTAACGATTAACTGTTTATTACATTAGTCTGTGTTTTCAATTATGTACCATACTATTCTCTGGAATAAACTATTTCTTATCTTCTATGTCAACCTTTCCTATTTACGACACAGCAATCTGATAAAATGTATATTTCAAAATAAAAAATAAAAAAAACAGAGAGAAGGTTAAAGGGAGATAACCGCGATTTCGAAGTAAGAACATTATCATTGATAACACTCTCCACTAATTTGCAGATCCTATTTACACTATTTACCTTATTCGGACTATTGTCCTCATCTTTGTCGCCATATTTATTACGACTCCTTTATCCACTGAGCCATGTGTTCTCGAGGAAACATGGCACGGTGGATAAAAGAGTTAGATCCAGTGACAGGAAAGAGTGTGAGTTCAATACACGGTTAAGGCAGCGGAGAACTTTCAGGGGGGAATAAACAGGAAATAACTGACAATTGACATCCATTAGGCATGGCACGTGGAACTAGAACAGTCTACCCCAGTGAGCGAAATAAAGGGTTCGGTTCGACATTCCAACCACCTGAAGAAGGCCGGAGCGTACAGCGGCCGAAACGTTGTAATAAATATGGCGACAAAGATGAAGACAATAGTCCAAATAATGTAAATAGTGTACATAATACCTAATCTCAGAAATATAGACAGATACTGAAGGATTGGATAAATATGTCCACAAAGATGAGGACAATAATCGGAATAATGTAAATAGTGTACATAATACCTCATCTCAGATATATAAACAGATACTGAAAGATCCGATAAATATGGCGACAAAGATGAGGACAATAGTCCGAATAATGAGAATAGTGTACATAATACCCCATCTCAGAAATATAGACAGATACTGAAGGATTGGATTAATATGTCCACAAAGATGAGGACAATAGTCGGAATAATGTAAATAGTGTACATAATACCTCATCTCAGAAATATAGACAGATACTGAAAGATCCGATAAATATGTCTACAAAGATGAGGACAATAGTCGGAATAATGTAAATAGTGTACATAATACCCCATCTCAGAAATATAGACAGATACTGAAGGATTGGATAAATATGTCCACAAAGATGAGGACAATAGTCGGAATAAATTAAATAGTGTACATAATACCCCATCTCAGAAATATAGACAGATACTGAAGGATTGGATAAATATGTCCACAAAGATGAGGACAATAGTCGGAATAATGTAAATAGTGTACATAATACCTCATCTCAGAAATATAGACAGATACTGAAAGATCCGATAAATATGGCGACAAAGATGAGGACAATAGTCCGAATAATGTGAATAGTGTACATAATACCCCATCTCAGAAATATAGACAGATACTGAAGGACTGGATAAATATGGAAACAAAGATGAGGAACATATTCGGAATAATGTAAATAGTGTACATAATACCTCATCTCAAATATATAGACAGATACTGAAGGATAGGATTAATATGGCAACAAAGATGAGGACAATAGTCCGAATAATGTAAATAGTGTACATAATACCTCACCTCAGAAATATAGACAGATACTGAAGGATCGGATAAATATGTCCACAAAGATGAGGACAATAGTCGGATTAATGTCAATAGTGTACATAATACCTCATGTCTGAAATATAGACAGATACTGAAGGATCGGATAAATATGGCAACAAAGATGAGGACAATAGTCCGAATAATGTAAATAGTGTACATAATACCTCATCTCAAATATATAGACAGATACTGAAGGATAGGATTAATATGGCAACAAAGATGAGGACAATAGTCCGAATAATGTAATAGTGTACATAATATCTCACCTCAGAAATATAGACAGATACTGAAGGATCGGATAAATATGTCCACAAAGATGAGGACAATAGTCCGAATAATGTAAATAGTGTACATAATACCCCATCTCAGAAATATAGACAGATACTGAAGGATCGGATAAATATGTCCACAAAGATGAGGACAATAGTCGGAATAATGTAAATAGTGTACATAATACCTCATCTCAGAAATATAGACAGATACTGAAGGATCGGATAAATATGTCCACAAAGATGAGGACAATAGTCCGAATAATGTAAATAGTGTACATAATACCTCATCTCAAATATATAGACAGATACTGAAGGATAGGATTAATATGGCAACAAAGATGAGGACAATAGTCCGAATAATGTAAATAGTGTACATAATACCTCACCTCAGAAATATAGACAGATACTGAAGGATCGGATAAATATGTCCACAAAGATGAGGACAATAGTCGGAATAATCTAAATAGTGTACATAATACCCCATCTCAGAAATATAGACAGATACTGAAGGATCGGATAAATATGTCCACAAAGATGAGGACAATAGTCGGAATAATGTAAATAGTGTACATAATACCTCATCTCAGAAATATAGACAGATACTGAAGGATCGGATAAATATGGCAACAAAGATGAGGACAATAGTCAGATTAATGTAAATAGTGTACATAATACCTCATCTCTGAAATATAGACAGATACTGAAGGATCGGATAAATATGGCAACAAAGATGAGGACAATAGTCCGAATAATGTAAATAGTGTACATAATACCTCATCTCAAATATATAGACAGATACTGAAGGATAGGATTAATATGGCAACAAAGATGAGGACAATAGTCCGAATAATGTAAATAGTGTACATAATACCTCACCTCAGAAATATATACAGATACTGAAGGATCGGATAAATATGACCACAAAGATGAGGACAATAGTCCGAATAATGTAAATAGTGTACATAATACCTCATCTCAAATATATAGACAGATACTGAAGGATAGGATTAATATGGCAACAAAGATGAGGACAATAGTCCGAATAATGTAAATAGTGTACATAATACCCCATCTCAGAAATATAGACAGATACTGAAGGATCGGATAAATATGGCAACAAAGATGAGGACAATAGTCGGATTAATCTAAATAGTGTACATAATACCTCATCTCTGAAATATAGACAGATACTGAAGGATCGGATAAATATGTCCACAAAGATGAGGACAATAGTCGGAATAATGTAAATAGTGTACATCATACTCCATCTCAGAAATATAGACAGATGCTGAAGGATCGGATAAATATGTCCACAAAGATGAGGACAATAGTCGGAATAATGTAAATAGTGTACATAATACCTCATCTCAGAAATATAGACAGATACTGAAGGATCGGATAAATATGTCCACAAAGATGAGGACAATAGTCCGAATAATGTAAATAGTGTACATAATACCTCATCTCAAATATATAGACAGATACTGAAGGATAGGATTAATATGGCAACAAAGATGAGGACAATAGTCCGAATAATGTAAATAGTGTACATAATACCTCACCTCAGAAATATAGACAGATACTGAAGGATCGGATAAATATGTCCACAAAGATGAGGACAATAGTCCGAATAATGTAAATAGTGTACATAATATCCCATCTCAGAAATATAGACAGATACTGAAGGATCGGATAAATATGTCCACAAAGATGAGGACAATAGTCGGAATAATGTAAATAGTGTACATAATACTCCATCTCAGAAATATAGACAGATACTGAAGGATCGGATAAATATGGCAACAAAGATGAGGACAATAGTCGGATTAATGTAAATAGTGTACATAATACCTCATCTCTGAAATATAGACAGATACTGAAGGATCGGATAAATATGGCAACAAAGATGAGGACAATAGTCCGAATAATGTAAATAGTGTACATAATACCTCATCTCAAATATATAGACAGATACTGAAGGATAGGATTAATATGGCAACAAAGATGAGGACAATAGTCCGAATAATGTAAATAGTGTACATAATACCTCACCTCAGAAATATAGACAGATACTGAAGGATCGGATAAATATGTCCACAAAGATGAGGACAATAGTCGGATTAATGTAAATAGTGTACATAATACCTCATCTCTGAAATATAGACAGATACTGAAGGATCGGATAAATATGGCAACAAAGATGAGGACAATAGTCCGAATAATGTAAATAGTGTACATAATACCTCATCTCAAATATATAGACAGATACTGAAGGATAGGATTAATATGGCAACAAAGATGAGGACAATAGTCCGAATAATGTAAATAGTGTACATAATACCTCACCTCAGAAATATAGACAGATACTGAAGGATCGGATAAATATGTCCACAAAGATGAGGACAATAGTCCGAATAATGTAAATAGTGTACATAATACCCCATCTCAGAAATATAGACAGATACTGAAGGATCGGATAAATATGTCCACAAAGATGAGGACAATAGTCGGAATAATGTAAATAGTGTACATAATACTCCATCTCAGAAATATAGACAGATACTGAAGGATCCGATAAATATGGCAACAAAGATGAGGACAATAGTCGGAATAATGTAAATAGTGTACATAATACCTCATCTCAGAAATATAGACAGATACTGAAGGATCGGATAAATATGTCCACAAAGATGAGAACAATAGTCCGAATAATGTAAATAGTGTACATAATACGTCATCTCAAATATATAGACAGATACTGAAGGATAGGATTAATATGGCAACAAAGATGAGGACAATAGTCCGAATAATGTAAATAGTGTACATAATACCTCACCTCAGAAATATAGACAGATACTGAAGGATCGGATAAATATGTCCACAAAGATGAGGACAACAGTCCGAATAATGTAAATAGTGTACATAATACCTCATCTCAAATATATAGACAGATACTGAAGGATAGAATGAATATGGCAACAAAGATGAGGACAATAGTCCGAATAATGTAAATAGTGTACATAATACCTCACCTCAGAAATATAGACAGATACTGAAGGATCAGATAAATAAGTCCACAAAGATGAGGACAACAGTCCGAATAATGTAAATAGTGTACATAATACCTCATCTCAGAAATATAGACAGATACTGAAGGATCGGATAAATATGTCCACAAAGATGAGGACAATAGTCCGAATAATGTAAATAGTGTACATAATACGTCATCTCAAATATATAGACAGATACTGAAGGATAGGATTAATATGGCAACAAAGATGAGGACAATAGTCCGAATAATGTAAATAGTGTACATAATACCTCACCTCAGAAATATAGACAGATACTGAAGGATCGGATAAATATGTCCACAAAGATGAGGACAACAGTCCGAATAATGTAAATAGTGTACATAATACCTCATCTCAAATATATAGACAGATACTGAAGGATAGAATGAATATGGCAACAAAGATGAGGACAATAGTCCGAATAATGTAAATAGTGTACATAATACCTCACCTCAGAAATATAGACAGATACTGAAGGATCGGATAAATATGTCCACAAAGATGAGGACAACAGTCCGAATAATGTAAATAGTGTACATAATACCTCATCACAAATATATAGACAGATACTGAAGGATAGGATGAATATGGCAACAAAGATGAGGACAATAGTCCGAATAATGTAAATAGTGTACATAATACCTCACCTCAGAAATATAGACAGATACTGAAGGATCGGATAAATATGTCCACAAAGATGAGGACAACAGTCCGAATAATGTAAATAGTGTACATAATACCTCATCTCAAATATATAGACAGATACTGAAGGATAGAATGAATATGGCAACAAAGATGAGGACAATAGTCCGAATAATGTAAATAGTGTACATAATACCTCACCTCAGAAATAGAGACAGATACTGAAGGATCGGATAAATATGTCCACAAAGATGAGGACAATAGTCGGAATAATGTAAATAGTGTACATAATACCTCATCTCAGAAATATAGACAGATACTGAAGGATCGGATAAATATGTCCACAAAGATGAGGACAATAGTCGGAATAATGTAAATAGTGTACATAATACCTCATCTCAGAAATATAGACAGATACTGAAGGATCGGATAAATATGTCCACAAAGATGAGGACAATAGTCGGAATAATGTAAATAGTGTACATAATACCCCATCTCAGAAATATAGACAGATACTGAAGGATCGGATAAATATGTCCACAAAGATGAGGAGAATAGTCGGAATAATGTAAATAGTGTACATAATACCTCATCTCAGAAATATAGACAGATACTGAAGGATCGGATAAATATGGCAACAAAGATGAGGACAATAGTCGGATTAATGTAAATAGTGTACATAATACCTCATCTCTGAAATATAGACAGATACTGAAGGATCGGATAAATATGTCCACAAAGATGAGGACAATAGTCCGAATAATGTAAATAGTGTACATAATACCTCATCTCAAATATATAGACAGATACTGAAGGATAGGATTAATATGGCAACAAAGATGAGGACAATAGTCCGAATAATGTAAATAGTGTACATAATACCTCACCTCAGAAATATAGACAGATACTGAAGGATCGGATAAATATGTCCACAAAGATGAGGACAATAGTCGGAATAATGTAAATAGTGTACATAATACCTCATCTCAGAAATATAGACAGATACTGAAGGATCGGATAAATATGTCCACAAAGATGAGGACAATAGTCGGAATAATGTAAATAGTGTACATAATACCCCATCTCAGAAATATAGACAGATACTGAAGGATCGGATAAATATGTCCACATAGATGAGGACAATAGTCGGAATAATGTAAATAGTGTACATAATACCTCATCTCAGAAATATAGACAGATACTGAAGGATCGGATAAATATGGCAACAAAGATGAGGACAATAGTCGGATTAATGTAAATAGTGTACATAATACCTCATCTCTGAAATATAGACAGATACTGAAGGATCGGATAAATATGGCAACAAAGATGAGGACAATAGTCCGAATAATGTAAATAGTGTACATAATACCTCATCTCAAATATATAGACAGATACTGAAGGACAGGATTAATATGGCAACAAAGATGAGGACAATAGTCCGAATAATGTAAATAGTGTACATAATACCTCACCTCAGAAATATAGACAGATACTGAAGGATCGGATAAATATGTCCACAAAGATGAGGACAATAGTCGGAATAATGTAAATAGTGTACATAATACCTCATCTCAGAAATATAGACAGATACTGAAGGATCGGATAAATATGTCCACAAAGATGAGGACAATAGTCGGAATAATGTAAATAGTGTACATAATACCTCATCTCAGAAATATAGACAGATACTGAAGGATCGGATAAATATGTCCACAAAGATGAGGACAATAGTCGGAATAATGTAAATAGTGTACATAATACCCCATCTCAGAAATATAGACAGATACTGAAGGATCGGATAAATATGTCCACAAAGATGAGGAGAATAGTCGGAATAATGTAAATAGTGTACATAATACCTCATCTCAGAAATATAGACAGATACTGAAGGATCGGATAAATATGGCAACAAAGATGAGGACAATAGTCGGATTAATGTAAATAGTGTACATAATACCTCATCTCTGAAATATAGACAGATACTGAAGGATCGGATAAATATGTCCACAAAGATGAGGACAATAGTCCGAATAATGTAAATAGTGTACATAATACCTCATCTCAAATATATAGACAGATACTGAAGGATAGGATTAATATGGCAACAAAGATGAGGACAATAGTCCGAATAATGTAAATAGTGTACATAATACCTCACCTCAGAAATATAGACAGATACTGAAGGATCGGATAAATATGTCCACAAAGATGAGGACAATAGTCGGAATAATGTAAATAGTGTACATAATACCTCATCTCAGAAATATAGACAGATACTGAAGGATCGGATAAATATGTCCACAAAGATGAGGACAATAGTCGGAATAATGTAAATAGTGTACATAATACCCCATCTCAGAAATATAGACAGATACTGAAGGATCGGATAAATATGTCCACATAGATGAGGACAATAGTCGGAATAATGTAAATAGTGTACATAATACCTCATCTCAGAAATATAGACAGATACTGAAGGATCGGATAAATATGGCAACAAAGATGAGGACAATAGTCGGATTAATGTAAATAGTGTACATAATACCTCATCTCTGAAATATAGACAGATACTGAAGGATCGGATAAATATGGCAACAAAGATGAGGACAATAGTCCGAATAATGTAAATAGTGTACATAATACCTCATCTCAAATATATAGACAGATACTGAAGGACAGGATTAATATGGCAACAAAGATGAGGACAATAGTCCGAATAATGTAAATAGTGTACATAATACCTCACCTCAGAAATATAGACAGATACTGAAGGATCGGATAAATATGTCCACAAAGATGAGGACAATAGTCCGAATAATGTAAATAGTGTACATAATACCTCATCTCAAATATATAGACAGATACTGAAGGATAGGATTAATATGGCAACAAAGATGAGGACAATAGTCCGAATAATGTAAATAGTGTACATAATACCCTATCTCAGAAATATAGACAGATACTGAAGGATCGGATAAATATGTCCACATAGATGAGGACAATAGTCGGAATAATGTAAATAGTGTACATAATACCTCATCTCAGAAATATAGACAGATACTGAAGGATCGGATAAATATGTCCACAAAGATGAGGACAATAGTCGGAATAATGTAAATAGTGTACATAATACCTCATCTCAAATATATAGACAGATACTGAAGGATAGGATTAATATGGCAACAAAGATGAGGACAATAGTCCGAATAATGTAAATAGTGTACATAATACCTCACCTCAGAAATATAGACAGATACTGAAGGATCGGATAAATATGTCCACAAAGATGAGGACAATAGTCGGAATAATGTAAATAGTGTACATAATACCCCATCTCAGAAATATAGACAGATACTGAAGGATCGGATAAATATGTCCACAAAGATGAGGACAATAGTCCGAATAATGTAAATAGTGTACATAATACCCCATCTCAGAAATATAGACAGATACTGAAGGATAGGATAAATATGTCCACAAAGATGAGGACAATAGTCGGAATAATGTAAATAGTGTACATAATACCTCATCTCAGAAATATAGACAGATACTGAAGGATCGGATAAATATGTCCACAAAGATGAGGACAATAGTCCGAATAATGTAAATAGTGTACATAATACCTCATCACAAATATATAGACAGATACTGAAGGAGCGGATAAATATGTCCACAAAGATGAGGACAATAGTCGGAATAATCTAAATAGTGTACTTAATACCTCATCTCAGAAATATAGACAGATACTGAAGGATCGGATAAATATGTCCACAAAGATGAGGACAATAGTCGGAATAATGTAAATAGTGTACATAATACCTCATCTCTGAAATATAGACAGATACTGAAGGATCGGATAAATATGGCAACAAAGATGAGGACAATAGTCCGAATAATGTAAATAGTGTACATAATACCTCATCTCAAATATATAGACAGATACTGAAGGACAGGATTAATATGGCAACAAAGATGAGGACAATAGTCCGAATAATGTAAATAGTGTACATAATACCTCACCTCAGAAATATAGACAGATACTGAAGGATCGGATAAATATGTCCACAAAGATGAGGACAATAGTCCGAATAATGTAAATAGTGTACATAATACCTCATCTCAAATATATAGACGGATACTGAAGGATCGGATAAATATGTCCACAAAGATGAGGACAATAGTCGGAATAATGTAAATAGTGTACATAATACCCCATCTCAGAAATATAGACAGATACTGAAGGATCGGATAAATATGTCCACATAGATGAGGACAATAGTCGGAATAATGTAAATAGTGTACATAATACCTCATCTCAGAAATATAGACAGATACTGAAGGATCGGATAAATATGGCAACAAAGATGAGGACAATAGTCGGATTAATGTAAATAGTGTACATAATACCTCATCTCTGAAATATAGACAGATACTGAAGGATCGGATAAATATGGCAACAAAGATGAGGACAATAGTCCGAATAATGTAAATAGTGTACATAATACCTCATCTCAAATATATAGACAGATACTGAAGGACAGGATTAATATGGCAACAAAGATGAGGACAATAGTCCGAATAATGTAAATAGTGTACATAATACCTCATCTCAGAAATATAGACAGATACTGAAGGATCGGATAAATATGTCCACAAAGATGAGGACAATAGTCCGAATAATGTAAATAGTGTACATAATACCTCATCACAAATATATAGACAGATACTGAAGGAGCGGATAAATATGTCCACAAAGATGAGGACAATAGTCGGAATAATCTAAATAGTGTACATAATACCTCATCTCAGAAATATAGACAGATACTGAAGGATCGGATAAATATGGCAACAAAGATGAGGACAATAGTCGGATTAATGTAAATAGTGTACATAATACCTCATCTCTGAAATATAGACAGATACTGAAGGATCGGATAAATATGGCAACAAAGATGAGGACAATAGTCCGAATAATGTAAATAGTGTACATAATACCTCATCTCAAATATATAGACAGATACTGAAGGACAGGATTAATATGGCAACAAAGATGAGGACAATAGTCCGAATAATGTAAATAGTGTACATAATACCTCACCTCAGAAATATAGACAGATACTGAAGGATCGGATAAATATGTCCACAAAGATGAGGACAATAGTCCGAATAATGTAAATAGTGTACATAATACCTCATCTCAAATATATAGACAGATACTGAAGGATAGGATTAATATGGCAACAAAGATGAGGACAATAGTCCGAATAATGTAAATAGTGTACATAATACCCTATCTCAGAAATATAGACAGATACTGAAGGATCGGATAAATATGTCCACATAGATGAGGACAATAGTCGGAATAATGTAAATAGTGTACATAATACCTCATCTCAGAAATATAGACAGATACTGAAGGATCGGATAAATATGTCCACAAAGATGAGGACAATAGTCGGAATAATGTAAATAGTGTACATAATACTCCATCTCAGAAATATAGACAGATACTGAAGGATCGGACAAATATGTCCACAAAGATGAGGACAATAGTCCGAATAATGTAAATAGTGTACATAATACATCATCTCAAATATATAGACAGATACTGAAGGATAGGATTAATATGGCAACAAAGATGAGGACAATAGTCCGAATAATGTAAATAGTGTACATAATACCTCACCTCAGAAATATAGACAGATACTGAAGGATCGGATAAATATGTCCACAAAGATGAGGACAATAGTCGGAATAATGTAAATAGTGTACATAATACCCCATCTCAGAAATATAGACAGATACTGAAGGATCGGATAAATATGTCCACAAAGATGAGGACAATAGTCCGAATAATGTAAATAGTGTACATAATACCCCATCTCAGAAATATAGACAGATACTGAAGGATAGGATAAATATGTCCACAAAGATGAGGACAATAGTCGGAATAATGTAAATAGTGTACATAATACCTCATCTCAGAAATATAGACAGATACTGAAGGATCGGATAAATATGTCCACAAAGATGAGGACAATAGTCCGAATAATGTAAATAGTGTACATAATACCTCATCACAAATATATAGACAGATACTGAAGGAGCGGATAAATATGTCCACAAAGATGAGGACAATAGTCGGAATAATCTAAATAGTGTACTTAATACCTCATCTCAGAAATATAGACAGAGACTGAAGGATCGGATAAATATGTCCACAAAGATGAGGACAATAGTCGGATTAATGTAAATAGTGTACATAATACCTCATCTCTGAAATATAGACAGATACTGAAGGATCGGATAAATATGGCAACAAAGATGAGGACAATAGTCCGAATAATGTAAATAGTGTACATAATACCTCATCTCAAATATATAGACAGATACTGAAGGACAGGATTAATATGGCAACAAAGATGAGGACAATAGTCCGAATAATGTAAATAGTGTACATAATACCTCACCTCAGAAATATAGACAGATACTGAAGGATCGGATAAATATGTCCACAAAGATGAGGACAATAGTCCGAATAATGTAAATAGTGTACATAATACCTCATCTCAAATATATAGACGGATACTGAAGGATCGGATAAATATGTCCACAAAGATGAGGACAATAGTCGGAATAATGTAAATAGTGTACATAATACTCCATCTCAGAAATATGGACAGATACTGAAGTATCGGATAAATATGTCCACAAAGATGAGGACAATAGTCCGAATAATGTAAATAGTGTACATAATACCCCATCTCAGAAATATAGACAGATACTGAAGGATAGGATAAATATGTCCACAAAGATGAGGACAATAGTCGGAATAATGTAAATTATGTACATAATATCTCATCTCAGAAATATAGACAGATACTGAAGGATCGGATAAATATGTCCACAAAGATGAGGACAATAGTCCGAATAATGTAAATAGTGTACATAATACCTCATCTCAAATATATAGACAGATACTGAAGGATAGGATTAATATGGCAACAAAGATGAGGACAATAGTCCGAATAATGTAAATAGTGTACATAATACCTCACCTCAGAAATATAGACAGATACTGAAGGATCGGATAAATATGTCCACAAAGATGAGGACAATAGTCGGAATAATGTAAATAGTGTACATAATACCCCATCTCAGAAATATAGACAGATACTGAAGGATCGGATAAATATGTCCACAAAGTTGAGGACAATAGTCCGAATAATTTAAATAGTGTACATAATACCCCATCTCAGAAATATAGACAGATACTGAAGGATAGGATAAATATGTCCACAAAGATGAGGACAATAGTCGGAATAATGTAAATAGTGCACATAATACCTCATCTCAGAAATATAGACAGATACTGAAGGATCGGATAAATATGTCCACAAAGATGAGGACAATAGTCCGAATAATGTAAATAGTGTACATAATACCTCATCTCAAATATATAGACAGATACTGAAGGATAGGATTAATATGGCAACAAAGATGAGGACAATAGTCGGAATAATGTAAATAGTGTACATAATACCTCACCTCAGAAATATAGACAGATACTGAAGGATCGGATAAATATGTCCACAAAGATGAGGACAATAGTCGGAATAATGTAAATAGTGTACATAATACCTCATCTCAGAAATATAGACAGATACTGAAGGATCGGATAAATATGTCCACAAAGATGAGGACAATAGTCCGAATAATGTAAATAGTGTACATAATACCTCATCTCAAATATATAGACAGATACTGAAGGATAGGATAAATATGGCAACAAAGATGAGGACAATAGTCCGAATAATGTAAATAGTGTACATAATACCTCATCTCAAATATATAGACAGATACTGAAGGACAGGATTAATATGGCAACAAAGATGAGGACAATAGTCGGAATAATCTAAATAGTGTACATAATACCTCATCTCAGAAATATAGACAGATACTGAAGGATCGGATAAATATGTCCACAAAGATGAGGACAATAGTCGGATTAATGTAAATAGTGTACATAATACCTCACCTCAGAAATATAGACAGATACTGAAGGATCGGATAAATATGTCCACAAAGATGAGGACAATAGTCCGAATAATGTAAATAGTGTACATAATACCTCATCTCCAATATATAGACAGATACTGAAGGATAGGATTAATATGGCAACAAAGATGAGGACAATAGTCCGAATAATGTAAATAGTGTACATAATACCCTATCTCAGAAATATAGACGGATACTGAAGGATCGGATAAATATGTCCACAAAGATGAGGACAATAGTCGGAATAATGTAAATAGTGTACATAATACTCCATCTCAGAAATATGGACAGATACTGAAGGATCGGATAAATATGTCCACAAAGATGAGGACAATAGTCCGAATAATGTAAATAGTGTACATAATACCCCATCTCAGAAATATAGACAGATACTGAAGGATAGGATAAATATGTCCACAAAGATGAGGACAATAGTCGGAATAATGTAAATAGTGTACATAATACCTCATCTCAGAAATATAGACAGATACTGAAGGATCGGATAAATATGTCCACAAAGATGAGGACAATAGTGCGAATAATGTAAATAGTGTACATAATACCCCATCTCAGAAATATAGACAGATACTGAAGGATCGGATAAATATGTCCACAAAGATGAGGACAATAGTCGGAATAATGTAAATAGTGTACATAATACCTCATCTCAGAAATATAGACAGATACTGAAGGATCGGATAAATATGTCCACAAAGATGAGGACAATAGTCGGAATAATGTAAATAGTGTACATAATACCTCATCTCAGAAATATAGACAGATACTGAAGGATCGGATAAATATGTCCACAAAGATGAGGACAATAGTCGGAATAATGTAAATAGTGTACATAATACCCCATCTCAGAAATATAGACAGATACTGAAGGATCGGATAAATATGTCCACAAAGATGAGGACAATAGTCGGAATAATGTAAATAGTGTACATAATACCTCATCTCAGAAATATAGACAGATACTGAAGGATCGGATAAATATGGCAACAAAGATGAGGACAATAGTCGGATTAATGTAAATAGTGTACATAATACCTCATCTCTGAAATATAGACAGATACTGAAGGATCGGATAAATATGTCCACAAAGATGATGACAATAGTCCGAATAATGTAAATAGTGTACATAATACCTCATCTCAAATATATAGACAGATACTGAAGGATAGGATTAATATGGCAACAAAGATGAGGACAATAGTCCGAATAATGTAAATAGTGTACATAATACCTCACCTCAGAAATATAGACAGATACTGAAGGATCGGATAAATATGTCCACAAAGATGAGGACAATAGTCGGAATAATGTAAATAGTGTACATAATACCTCATCTCAGAAATATAGACAGATACTGAAGGATCGGATAAATATGTCCACAAAGATGAGGACAATAGTCGGAATAATATAAATAGTGTACATAATACCCCATCTCAGAAATATAGACAGATACTGAAGGATCGGATAAATATGTCCACATAGATGAGGACAATAGTCGGAATAATGTAAATAGTGTACATAATACCTCATCTCAGAAATATAGACAGATACTGAAGGATCGGATAAATATGGCAACAAACATGAGGACAATAGTCGGATTAATGTAAATAGTGTACATAATACCTCATCTCTGAAATATAGACAGATACTGAAGGATCGGATAAATATGGCAACAAAGATGAGGACAATAGTGCGAATAATGTAAATAGTCTACATAATACCTCATCTCAAATATATAGACAGATACTGAAGGACAGGATTAATATGGCAACAAAGATGAGGACAATAGTCCGAATAATGTAAATAGTGTACATAATACCTCACCTCAGAAATATAGACAGATACTGAAGGATCGGATAAATATGTCCACAAAGATGAGGACAATAGTCCGAATAATGTAAATAGTGTACATAATACCTCATCTCAAATATATAGACAGATACTGAAGGACAGGATTAATATGGCAACAAAGATGAGGACAATAGTCCGAATAATGTAAATAGTGTACATAATACCTCACCTCAGAAATATAGACAGATACTGAAGGATCGGATAAATATGTCCACAAAGATGAGGACAATAGTCCGAATAATGTAAATAGTGTACATAATACCTCATCTCAAATATATAGACAGATACTGAAGGATAGGATTAATATGGCAACAAAGATGAGGACAATAGTCCGAATAATGTAAATAGTGTACATAATACCCTATCTCAGAACTATAGACGGATACTGAAGGATCGGATAAATATGTCCACAAAGATGAGGACAATAGTCGGAATAATGTAAATAGTGTACATAATACTCCATCTCAGAAATATGGACAGATACTGAAGGATCGGATAAATATGTCCACAAAGATGAGGACAATAGTCCGAATAATGTAAATAGTGTACATAATACCCCATCTCAGAAATATAGACAGATACTGAAGTATAGGATAAATATGTCCACAAAGATGAGGACAATAGTCGGAATAATGTAAATAGTGTACATAATACCTCATCTCAGAAATATAGACAGATACTGAAGGATCGGATAAATATGTCCACAAAGATGAGGACAATAGTCCGAATAATGTAAATACTGTACATAATACCTCATCTCAAATATATAGACAGATACTGAAGGATAGGATTAATATGGCAACAAAGATGAGGACAATAGTCCGAATAATGTAAATAGTGTACATAATACCTCACCTCAGAAATATAGACAGATACTGAAGGATCGGATAAATATGTCCACAAAGATGAGGACAATAGTCCGAATAATGTAAATAGTGTACATAATACCCCATCTCAGAAATATAGACAGATACTGAAGGATCGGATAAACATGTCCACAAAGATGAGGACAATAGTCCGAATAATGTAAATAGTGTACATAATACCCCATCTCAGAAATATAGACAGATACAGAAGGATAGGATAAATATGTCCACAAAGATGAGAACAATAGTCGGAATAATGTAAATAGTGTACATAATACCTCATCTCAGAAATATAGACAGATACTGAAGGATCGGATAAATATGTCCAC
Organism: Acanthosepion lycidas; assembly: GCA_963932145.1. Taxonomy (NCBI): domain Eukaryota; kingdom Metazoa; phylum Mollusca; class Cephalopoda; order Sepiida; family Sepiidae; genus Acanthosepion; species Acanthosepion lycidas. Next base: position 30,660,040 of record OZ010615.1, on the reverse strand, counting down.
AAAGATGAGGACAATAGTCCGAATAATGTAAATAGTGTACATAATACCTCATCTCTAATATATAGACAGATACTGAAGGATAGGATTAATATGGCAACAAAAATGAGGACAATAGTCGGAATAATGTAAATAGTGTACATAATACCTCACCTCAGAAATATAGACAGATACTGAAGGATCGGATAAATATGTCCACAAAGATGAGGACAATAGTCGGAATAATGTAAATAGTGTACATAATACCCCATCTCAGAAATATAGACAGATACTGAAGGATCGGATAAATATGTCCACAAAGATGAGGACAATAGTGCGAATAATGTAAATAGTGTACATAATACCCCATCTCAGAAATATAGACAGATACTGAAGGATCGGATAAATATGTCCACAAAGATGAGGACAATAGTCGGAATAATGTAAATAGTGTACATAATACCTCATCTCAGAAATATAGACAGATACTGAAGGATCGGATAAATATGGCAACAAACATGAGGACAATAGTCGGATTAATGTAAATAGTGTACATAATACCTCATCTCTGAAATATAGACAGATACTGAAGGATCGGATAAATATGGCAACAAAGATGAGGACAATAGTCCGAATAATGTAAATAGTCTACATAATACCTCATCTCAAATATATAGACAGATACTGAAGGACAGGATTAATATGGCAACAAAGATGAGGACAATAGTCCGAATAATGTAAATAGTGTACATAATACCTCATCTCAGAAATATAGACAGATACTGAAGGATCGGATAAATATGTCCACAAAGATGAGGACAATAGTCCGAATAATGTAAATAGTGTACATAATACATCATCTCAAATATATAGACAGATACTGAAGGATAGGATTAATATGGCAACAAAGATGAGGACAATAGTCCGAATAATGTAAATAGTGTACATAATACCTCACCTCAGAAATATAGACAGATACTGAAGGATCGGATAAATATGTCCACAAAGATGAGGACAATAGTCGGAATAATGTAAATAGTGTACATAATACCCCATCTCAGAAATATAGACAGATACTGAAGGATCGGATAAATATGTCCACAAAGATGAGGACAATAGTGCGAATAATGTAAATAGTGTACATAATACATCATCTCAAATATATAGACAGATACTGAAGGATAGGATTAATATGGCAACAAAGATGAGGACAATAGTCCGAATAATGTAAATAGTGTACATAATACCTCATCTCAGAAATATAGACAGATACTGAAGGATCGGATAAATATGGCAACAAACATGAGGACAATAGTCGGATTAATGTAAATAGTGTACATAATACCTCATCTCTGAAATATAGACAGATACTGAAGGATCGGATAAATATGGCAACAAAGATGAGGACAATAGTCCGAATAATGTAAATAGTCTACATAATACCTCATCTCAAATATATAGACAGATACTGAAGGACAGGATTAATATGGCAACAAAGATGAGGACAATAGTCCGAATAATGTAAATAGTGTACATAATACCTCACCTCAGAAATATAGACAGATACTGAAGGATCGGATAAATATGTCCACAAAGATGAGGACAATAGTCCGAATAATGTAAATAGTGTACATAATACATCATCTCAAATATATAGACAGATACTGAAGGATAGGATTAATATGGCAACAAAGATGAGGACAATAGTCCGAATAATGTAAATAGTGTACATAATACCTCACCTCAGAAATATAGACAGATACTGAAGGATCGGATAAATATGTCCACAAAGATGAGGACAATAGTCGGAATAATGTAAATAGTGTACATAATACCCCATCTCAGAAATATAGACAGATACTGAAGGATCGGATAAATATGTCCACAAAGATGAGGACAATAGTGCGAATAATGTAAATAGTGTACATAATACATCATCTCAAATATATAGACAGATACTGAAGGATAGGATTAATATGGCAACAAAGATGAGGACAATAGTCCGAATAATGTAAATAGTGTACATAATACCTCATCTCAAATATATAGACAGATACTGAAGGAGCGGATAAATATGTCCACAAAGATGAGGACAATAGTCGGAATAATCTAAATAGTGTACATAATACCTCATCTCAGAAATATAGACAGATACTGAAGGATCGGATAAATATGTCCACAAAGATGAGGACAATAGTGCGAATAATGTAAATAGTGTACATAATACCCCATCTCAGAAATATAGACAGATACTGAAGGATAGGATAAATATGTCCACAAAGATGAGGACAATAGTCGGAATAATGTAAATAGTGTACATAATACCTCATCTCAAATATATAGACAGATACTGAAGGAGCGGATAAATATGTCCACAAAGATGAGGACAATAGTCGGAATAATCTAAATAGTGTACATAATACCTCATCTCAGAAATATAGACAGATACTGAAGGATCGGATAAATATGTCCACAAAGATGAGGACAATAGTCGGATTAATGTAAATAGTGTACATAATACCTCATCTCTGAAATATAGACAGATACTGAAGGATCGGATAAATATGGCAACAAAGATGAGGACAATAGTCCGAATAATGTAAATAGTGTACATAATACCTCATCTCAAATATATAGACAGATACTGAAGGACAGGATTAATATGGCAACAAAGATGAGGACAATAGTCCGAATAATGTAAATAGTGTACATAATACCTCACCTCAGAAATATAGACAGATACTGAAGGATCGGATAAATATGTCCACAAAGATGAGGACAATAGTCCGAATAATGTAAATAGTGTACATAATACATCATCTCAAATATATAGACAGATACTGAAGGATAGGATTAATATGGCAACAAAGATGAGGACAATAGTCCGAATAATGTAAATAGTGTACATAATACCTCACCTCAGAAATATAGACAGATACTGAAGGATCGGATAAATATGTCCACAAAGATGAGGACAATAGTCGGAATAATGTAAATAGTGTACATAATACCTCATCTCAAATATATAGACAGATACTGAAGGACAGGATTAATATGGCAACAAAGATGAGGACAATAGTCCGAATAATGTAAATAGTGTACATAATACCTCACCTCAGAAATATAGACAGATACTGAAGGATCGGATAAATATGTCCACAAAGATGAGGACAAGAGTCCGAATAATGTAAATAGTGTATATAATACCTCATCTCAAATATATTGACAGATACTGAAGGATAGGATTAATATGGCAACAAAGATGAGGAGAATAGTCCGAATAATGTAAATAGTGTACATAATACCCTATCTCAGAACTATAGACGGATACTGAAGGATCGGATAAATATGTCCACAAAGATGAGGACAATAGTCCGAATAATGTAAATAGTGTACATAATACCCCATCTCAGAAATATAGACAGATACTGAAGGATAGGATAAATATGTCCACAAAGATGAGGACAATAGTCGGAATAATGTAAATAGTGTACATAATACCTCATCTCAGAAATATAGACAGATACTGAAGGATCGGATAAATATGTCCACAAAGATGAGGACAATAGTCCGAATAATGTAAATACTGTACATAATACCTCATCTCAAATATATAGACAGATACTGAAGGATAGGATTAATATGGCAACAAAGATGAGGACAATAGTCCGAATAATGTAAATAGTGTACATAATACCTCACCTCAGAAATATAGACAGATACTGAAGGATCGGATAAATATGTCCACAAAGATGAGGACAATAGTCGGAATAATGTAAATAGTGTACATAATACCCCATCTCAGAAATATAGACAGATACTGAAGGATCGGATAAATATGTCCACAAAGATGAGGACAATAGTCCGAATAATGTAAATAGTGTACATAATACCCCATCTCAGAAATATAGACAGATACTGAAGGATAGGATAAATATGTCCACAAAGATGAGAACAATAGTCGGAATAATGTAAATAGTGTACATAATACCTCATCTCAGAAATATAGCCAGATACTGAAGGATCGGATAAATATGTCCACAAAGATGAGGACAATAGTCCGAATAATGTAAATAGTGTACATAATACCTCATCTCTAATATATAGACAGATACTGAAGGATAGGATTAATATGGCAACAAAGATGAGGACAATAGTCGGAATAATGTAAATAGTGTACATAATACCTCACCTCAGAAATATAGACAGATACTGAAGGATCGGATAAATATGTCCACAAAGATGAGGACAATAGTCGGAATAATGTAAATAGTGTACATAATACATCATCTCAGATATATAGACAGATACTGAAGGATCGGATAAATATGTCCACAAAGATGAGGACAATAGTCGGAATAATGTAATTAGTGTACATAATACCCCATCTCAGAAATATAGACAGATACTGAAGGATCGGATAAATATGTCCACAAAGATGAGGACAATAGTCCGAATAATGTAAATAGTGTACATAATACCCCATCTCAGAAATATAGACAGATACTGAAGGATCGGATAAATATGTCCACAAAGATGAGGACAATAGTCGGAATAATGTAAGTAGTGTACATAATACCTCATCTCAGAAATATAGACAGATACTGAAGGATCGGATAAATATGTCCACAAAGATGAGGACAATAGTCGGAATAATGTAAATAGTGTACATAATACCCCATCTCAGAAATATAGACAGATACTGAAGGATCGGATAAATATGTCCACATAGATGAGGACAATAGTCGGAATAATGTAAATAGTGTACATAATACCTCATCTCAGAAATATAGACAGATACTGAAGGATCGGATAAATATGTCCACAAAGATGAGGACAATAGTGCGAATAATGTAAATAGTGTACATAATACCCCATCTCAGAAATATAGACAGATACTGAAGGATAGGATAAATATGTCCACAAAGATGAGGACAATAGTCGGAATAATGTAAATAGTGTACATAATACCTCATCTCAAATATATAGACAGATACTGAAGGAGCGGATAAATATGTCCACAAAGATGAGGACAATAGTCGGAATAATCTAAATAGTGTACATAATACCTCATCTCAGAAATATAGACAGATACTGAAGGATCGGATAAATATGTCCACAAAGATGAGGACAATAGTCGGATTAATGTAAATAGTGTACATAATACCTCATCTCTGAAATATAGACAGATACTGAAGGATCGGATAAATATGGCAACAAAGATGAGGACAATAGTCCGAATAATGTAAATAGTGTACATAATACCTCATCTCAAATATATAGACAGATACTGAAGGACAGGATTAATATGGCAACAAAGATGAGGACAATAGTCCGAATAATGTAAATAGTGTACATAATACCTCACCTCAGAAATATAGACAGATACTGAAGGATCGGATAAATATGTCCACAAAGATGAGGACAAGAGTCCGAATAATGTAAATAGTGTATATAATACCTCATCTCAAATATATAGACAGATACTGAAGGATAGGATTAATATGGCAACAAAGATGAGGAGAATAGTCCGAATAATGTAAATAGTGTACATAATACCCTATCTCAGAACTATAGACGGATACTGAAGGATCGGATAAATATGTCCACAAAGATGAGGACAATAGTCCGAATAATGTAAATAGTGTACATAATACCCCATCTCAGAAATATAGACAGATACTGAAGGATAGGATAAATATGTCCACAAAGATGAGGACAATAGTCGGAATAATGTAAATAGTGTACATAATACCTCATCTCAGAAATATAGACAGATACTGAAGGATCGGATAAATATGTCCACAAAGATGAGGACAATAGTCCGAATAATGTAAATACTGTACATAATACCTCATCTCAAATATATAGACAGATACTGAAGGATAGGATTAATATGGCAACAAAGATGAGGACAATAGTCCGAATAATGTAAATAGTGTACATAATACCTCACCTCAGAAATATAGACAGATACTGAAGGATCGGATAAATATGTCCACAAAGATGAGGACAATAGTCGGAATAATGTAAATAGTGTACATAATACCCCATCTCAGAAATATAGACAGATACTGAAGGATCGGATAAATATGTCCACAAAGATGAGGACAATAGTCCGAATAATGTAAATAGTGTACATAATACCCCATCTCAGAAATATAGACAGATACTGAAGGATAGGATAAATATGTCCACAAAGATGAGAACAATAGTCGGAATAATGTAAATAGTGTACATAATACCTCATCTCAGAAATATAGCCAGATACTGAAGGATCGGATAAATATGTCCACAAAGATGAGGACAATAGTCCGAATAATGTAAATAGTGTACATAATACCTCATCTCTAATATATAGACAGATACTGAAGGATAGGATTAATATGGCAACAAAGATGAGGACAATAGTCGGAATAATGTAAATAGTGTACATAATACCTCACCTCAGAAATATAGACAGATACTGAAGGATCGGATAAATATGTCCACAAAGATGAGGACAATAGTCGGAATAATGTAAATAGTGTACATAATACATCATCTCAGATATATAGACAGATACTGAAGGATCGGATAAATATGTCCACAAAGATGAGGACAATAGTCGGAATAATGTAATTAGTGTACATAATACCCCATCTCAGAAATATAGACAGATACTGAAGGATCGGATAAATATGTCCACAAAGATGAGGACAATAGACCGAATAATGTAAATAGTGTACATAATACCCCATCTCAGAAATATAGACAGATACTGAAGGATCGGATAAATATGTCCACAAAGATGAGGACAATAGTCGGAATAATGTAAGTAGTGTACATAATACCTCATCTCAGAAATATAGACAGATACTGAAGGATCGGATAAATATGTCCACAAAGATGAGGACAATAGTCGGAATAATGTAAATAGTGTACATAATACCCCATCTCAGAAATATAGACAGATACTGAAGGATCGGATAAATATGTCCACATAGATGAGGACAATAGTCGGAATAATGTAAATAGTGTACATAATACCTCATCTCAGAAATATAGACAGATACTGAAGGATCGGATAAATATGGCAACAAACATGAGGACAATAGTCGGATTAATGTAAATAGTGTACATAATACCTCATCTCTGAAATATAGACAGATACTGAAGGATCGGATAAATATGGCAACAAAGATGAGGACAATAGTCCGAATAATGTAAATAGTCTACATAATACCTCATCTCAAATATATAGACAGATACTGAAGGACAGGATTAATATGGCAACAAAGATGAGGACAATAGTCCGAATAATGTAAATAGTGTACATAATACCTCACCTCAGAAATATAGACAGATACTGAAGGATCGGATAAATATGTCCACAAAGATGAGGACAATAGTCCGAATAATGTAAATAGTGTACATAATACATCATCTCAAATATATAGACAGATACTGAAGGATAGGATTAATATGGCAACAAAGATGAGGACAATAGTCCGAATAATGTAAATAGTGTACATAATACCTCACCTCAGAAATATAGACAGATACTGAAGGATCGGATAAATATGTCCACAAAGATGAGGACAATAGTCGGAATAATGTAAATAGTGTACATAATACCCCATCTCAGAAATATAGACAGATACTGAAGGATCGGATAAATATGTCCACAAAGATGAGGACAATAGTGCGAATAATGTAAATAGTGTACATAATACCCCATCTCAGAAATATAGACAGATACTGAAGGATAGGATAAATATGTCCACAAAGATGAGGACAATAGTCGGAATAATGTAAATAGTGTACATAATACCTCATCTCAAATATATAGACAGATACTGAAGGAGCGGATAAATATGTCCACAAAGATGAGGACAATAGTCGGAATAATCTAAATAGTGTACATAATACCTCATCTCAGAAATATAGACAGATACTGAAGGATCGGATAAATATGTCCACAAAGATGAGGACAATAGTCGGATTAATGTAAATAGTGTACATAATACCTCATCTCTGAAATATAGACAGATACTGAAGGATCGGATAAATATGGCAACAAAGATGAGGACAATAGTCCGAATAATGTAAATAGTGTACATAATACCTCATCTCAAATATATAGACAGATACTGAAGGACAGGATTAATATGGCAACAAAGATGAGGACAATAGTCCGAATAATGTAAATAGTGTACATAATACCTCACCTCAGAAATATAGACAGATACTGAAGGATCGGATAAATATGTCCACAAAGATGAGGACAAGAGTCCGAATAATGTAAATAGTGTATATAATACCTCATCTCAAATATATAGACAGATACTGAAGGATAGGATTAATATGGCAACAAAGATGAGGACAATAGTCCGAATAATGTAAATAGTGTACATAATACCCTATCTCAGAACTATAGACGGATACTGAAGGATCGGATAAATATGTCCACAAAGATGAGGACAATAGTCGGAATAATGTAAATAGTGTACATAATACTCCATCTCAGAAATATGGACAGATACTGAAGGATCGGATAAATATGTCCACAAAGATGAGGACAATAGTCCGAATAATGTAAATAGTGTACATAATACCCCATCTCAGAAATATAGACAGATACTGAAGGATAGGATAAATATGTCCACAAAGATGAGGACAATAGTCGGAATAATGTAAATAGTGTACATAATACCTCATCTCAGAAATATAGACAGATACTGAAGGATCGGATAAATATGTCCACAAAGATGAGGACAATAGTCCGAATAATGTAAATACTGTACATAATACCTCATCTCAAATATATAGACAGATACTGAAGGAGAGGATTAATATGGCAACAAAGATGAGGACAATAGTCCGAATAATGTAAATAGTGTACATAATACCTCACCTCAGAAATATAGACAGATACTGAAGGATCGGATAAATATGTCCACAAAGATGAGGACAATAGTCCGAATAATGTAAATAGTGTACATAATACCCCATCTCAGAAATATAGACAGATACTGAAGGATAGGATAAATATGTCCACAAAGATGAGAACAATAGTCGGAATAATGTAAATAGTGTACATAATACCTCATCTCAGAAATATAGACAGATACTGAAGGATCGGATAAATATGTCCACAAAGATGAGGACAATAGTCCGAATAATGTAAATAGTGTACATAATACCTCATCTCTAATATATAGACAGATACTGAAGGATAGGATTAATATGGCAACAAAGATGAGGACAATAGTCGGAATAATGTAAATAGTGTACATAATACCTCACCTCAGAAATATAGACAGATACTGAAGGATCGGATAAATATGTCCACAAAGATGAGGACAATAGTCCGAATAATGTAAATAGTGTACATAATACATCATCTCAGATATATAGACAGATACTGAAGGATCGGATAAATATGTCCACAAAGATGAGGACAATAGTCGGAATAATGTAATTAGTGTACATAATACCCCATCTCAGAAATATAGACAGATACTGAAGGATCGGATAAATATGTCCAACAAGATGAGGACAATAGTCGGAATAATGTAAATAGTGTACATAATACCTCATCTCAGAAATATTGACAGATACTGAAGGATCGGATAAATATGTCCACAAAGATGAGGACAATAGTCCGAATAATGTAAATAGTGTACATAATACCCCATCTCAGAAATATAGACAGATACTGAAGGATCGGATAAATATGTCCACAAAGATGAGGACAATAGTCGGAATAATGTAAATAGTGTACATAATACCTCATCTCAGAAATATAGACAGATACTGAAGGATCGGATAAATATGGCAACAAAGATGAGGACAATAGTCGGATTAATGCAAATAGTGTACATAATACCTCATCTCTGAAATATAGACAGATACTGAAGGATCGGATTAATATGTCCACAAAGATGAGGACAATAGTCCGAATAATGTAAATAGTGTACATAATACCTCATCTCATATATATAGACAGATACTAAAGGATAGGATTAATATGGCAACAAAGGTGAGGACAATAGTCCGAATAATGTAAATAGTGTACATAATACCTCACCTCAGAAATATAGACAGATACTGAAGGATCGGATAAATATGTCCACAAAGATGAGGACAATAGTCGGAATAATGTAAATAGCGTACATAATACCTCATCTCAGAAATATAGACAGATACTGAATGATCAGATACATATGGCAACAAAGATGAGCACAATAGTCCGAATAATGTAAATAGTGTACATAATACCCCATCTCACAAATATAGACAGATACTGAAGGATCGGATAAATATGTCCACAAAGATGAGGACAATAGTCGGAAAAACCTAAATAGTGTACATAATACCTCATCTCAGAATTATAGACAGATACTGAAGGATCGGATAAATATGTCCACAAAGATGAGGACAATAGTCGGAATAATGTAAATAGTGTACATAATACCTCATCTCAGAAATATAGACAGATACTGAAGGATCGGATAAATATGTCCACAAAGATGAGGACAATAGTCGGAATAATGTAAATAGTGTACATAATACATCATCTCAGAAATATAGACAGATACTGAAGGATCGGATAAATATGTCCACAACGATGAGGACAATAGTCCGAATAATGTAAATAGTGTACATAATACCCCATCTCAAATATATAGACAGATACTGAAGGATAGGATTAATATGGCAACAAAGATGAGGACAATAGTCCGAATAATGTAAATAGTGTACAAAATACCTCATCTCAAATATATAGACAGATACTGAAGGATAGGATTAATATGGCAACAAAGATGAGGACAATAGTCCGAATAATGTAAATAGTGTACATAATACCCTATCTCAGAACTATAGACGGATACTGAAGGATCGGATAAATATGTCCACAAAGATGAGGACAATAGTCGGAATAATGTAAATAGTGTACATAATACTCCATCTCAGAAATATGGACAGATACTGAAGGATCGGATAAATATGTCCACAAAGATGAGGACAATAGTCCGAATAATGTAAATAGTGTACATAATACCCCATCTCAGAAATATAGACAGATACTGAAGGATAGGATAAATATGTCCACAAAGATGAGGACAATAGTCGGAATAATGTAAATAGTGTACATAATACCTCATCTCAGAAATATAGACAGATACTGAAGGATCGGATAAATATGTCCACAAAGATGAGGACAATAGTCCGAATAATGTAAATACTGTACATAATACCTCATCTCAAATATATAGACAGATACTGAAGGATAGGATTAATATGGCAACAAAGATGAGGACAATAGTCCGAATAATGTAAATAGTGTACATAATACCTCACCTCAGAAATATAGACAGATACAGAAGGATCGGATAAATATGTCCACAAAGATGAGGACAATAGTCGGAATAATGTAAATAGTGTACATAATACCCCATCTCAGAAATATAGACAGATACTGAAGGATCGGATAAATATGTCCACAAAGATGAGAACAATAGTCGGAATAATGTAAATAGTGTACATAATACCTCATCTCAGAAATATAGACAGATACTGAAGGATCGGATAAATATGTCCACAAAGATGAGGACAATAGTCCGAATAATGTAAATAGTGTACATAATACCTCATCTCTAATATATAGACAGATACTGAAGGATAGGATTAATATGGCAACAAAGATGAGGACAATAGTCGGAATAATGTAATTAGTGTACATAATACCCCATCTCAGAAATATAGACAGATACTGAAGGATCGGATAAATATGTCCACAAAGATGAGGACAATAGTCGGAATAATGTAAATAGTGTACATAATACCTCATCTCAGAAATATAGACAGATACTGAAGGATCGGATAAATATGACCACAAAGATGAGGACAATAGTCCGAATAATGTAAATAGTGTACATAATACCCCATCTCAGAAATATAGACAGATACTGAAGGATCGGATAAATATGTCCACAAAGATGAGGACAATAGTCGGAATAATGTAAATAGTGTACATAATACCTCATCTCAGAAATATAGACAGATACTGAAGGATCGGATAAATATGTCCACAAAGATGAGGACAATAGTCGGAATAATGTAAATAGTGTACATAATACCCCATCTCAGAAATATAGACAGATACTGAAGGATCGGATAAATATGTCCACATAGATGAGGACAATAGTCGGAATAATGTAAATAGTGTACATAATACCTCATCTCAGAAATATAGACAGATACTGAAGGATCGGATAAATATGGCAACAAACATGAGGACAATAGTCGGATTAATGTAAATAGTGTACATAATACCTCATCTCTGAAATATAGACAGATACTGAAGGATCGGATAAATATGGCAACAAAGATGAGGACAATAGTCCGAATAATGTAAATAGTCTACATAATACCTCATCTCAAATATATAGACAGATACTGAAGGACAGGATTAATATGGCAACAAAGATGAGGACAATAGTCCGAATAATGTAAATAGTGTACATAATACCTCACCTCAGAAATATAGACAGATACTGAAGGATCGGATAAATATGTCCACAAAGATGAGGACAATAGTCCGAATAATGTAAATAGTGTACATAATACATCATCTCAAATATATAGACAGATACTGAAGGATAGGATTAATATGGCAACAAAGATGAGGACAATAGTCCGAATAATGTAAATAGTGTACATAATACCTCACCTCAGAAATATAGACAGATACTGAAGGATCGGATAAATATGTCCACAAAGATGAGGACAATAGTCGGAATAATGTAAATAGTGTACATAATACCCCATCTCAGAAATATAGACAGATACTGAAGGATCGGATAAATATGTCCACAAAGATGAGGACAATAGTGCGAATAATGTAAATAGTGTACATAATACCCCATCTCAGAAATATAGACAGATACTGAAGGATAGGATAAATATGTCCACAAAGATGAGGACAATAGTCGGAATAATGTAAATAGTGTACATAATACCTCATCTCAAATATATAGACAGATACTGAAGGAGCGGATAAATATGTCCACAAAGATGAGGACAATAGTCGGAATAATCTAAATAGTGTACATAATACCTCATCTCAGAAATATAGACAGATACTGAAGGATCGGATAAATATGTCCACAAAGATGAGGACAATAGTCGGATTAATGTAAATAGTGTACATAATACCTCATCTCTGAAATATAGACAGATACTGAAGGATCGGATAAATATGGCAACAAAGATGAGGACAATAGTCCGAATAATGTAAATAGTGTACATAATACCTCATCTCAAATATATAGACAGATACTGAAGGACAGGATTAATATGGCAACAAAGATGAGGACAATAGTCCGAATAATGTAAATAGTGTACATAATACCTCACCTCAGAAATATAGACAGATACTGAAGGATCGGATAAATATGTCCACAAAGATGAGGACAAGAGTCCGAATAATGTAAATAGTGTATATAATACCTCATCTCAAATATATAGACAGATACTGAAGGATAGGATTAATATGGCAACAAAGATGAGGACAATAGTCCGAATAATGTAAATAGTGTACATAATACCCTATCTCAGAACTATAGACGGATACTGAAGGATCGGATAAATATGTCCACAAAGATGAGGACAATAGTCGGAATAATGTAAATAGTGTACATAATACTCCATCTCAGAAATATGGACAGATACTGAAGGATCGGATAAATATGTCCACAAAGATGAGGACAATAGTCCGAATAATGTAAATAGTGTACATAATACCCCATCTCAGAAATATAGACAGATACTGAAGGATAGGATAAATATGTCCACAAAGATGAGGACAATAGTCGGAATAATGTAAATAGTGTACATAATACCCCATCTCAGAAATATAGACAGATACTGAAGGATAGGATAAATATGTCCACAAAGATGAGGACAATAGTCGGAATAATGTAAATAGTGTACATAATACCTCATCTCAGAAATATAGACAGATACTGAAGGATCGGATAAATATGTCCACAAAGATGAGGACAATAGTCGGAATAATGTAAATAGTGTACATAATACCTCATCTCAAATATATAGACAGATACTGAAGGATAGGATTAATATGGCAACAAAGATGAGGACAATAGTCCGAATAATGTAAATAGTGTACATAATACCTCACCTCAGAAATATAGACAGATACTGAAGGATCGGATAAATATGTCCACAAAGATGAGGACAATAGTCGGAATAATGTAAATAGTGTACATAATACCCCATCTCAGAAATATAGACAGATACTGAAGGATCGGATAAATATGTCCACAAAGATGAGGACAATAGTCCGAATAATGTAAATAGTGTACATAATACCCCATCTCAGAAATATAGACAGATACTGAAGGATAGGATAAATATGTCCACAAAGATGAGAACAATAGTCGGAATAATGTAAATAGTGTACATAATACCTCATCTCAGAAATATAGACAGATACTGAAGGATCGGATAAATATGTCCACAAAGATGAGGACAATAGTCCGAATAATGTAAATAGTGTACATAATACCTCATCTCTAATATATAGACAGATACTGAAGGATAGGATTAATATGGCAACAAAGATGAGGACAATAGTCGGAATAATGTAAATAGTGTACATAATACCTCACCTCAGAAATATAGACAGATACTGAAGGATCGGATAAATATGTCCACAAAGATGAGGACAATAGTCCGAATAATGTAAATAGTGTACATAATACATCATCTCAGATATATAGACAGATACTGAAGGATCGGATAAATATGTCCACAAAGATGAGGACAATAGTCGGAATAATGTAATTAGTGTACATAATACCCCATCTCAGAAATATAGACAGATACTGAAGGATCGGATAAATATGTCCACAAAGATGAGGACAATAGTCGGAATAATGTAAATAGTGTACATAATACCTCATCTCAGTCATATAGACAGATACTGAAGGATCGGATAAATATGGCAACAAAGATGAGGACAATAGTCGGATTAATGCAAATAGTGTACATAATACCTCATCTCTGAAATATAGACAGATACTGAAGGATCGGATAAATATGGCAACAAAGATGAGGACAATAGTCCGAATAATGTAAATAGTGTACATAATACCTCATCTCAAATATATAGACAGATACTGAAGGATAGGATTAATATGGCAACAAAGATGAGGACAATAGTCCGAATAATGTAAATAGTGTACATAATACCTCACCTCAGAAATATAGACAGATACTGAAGGATCGGATAAATATGTCCACAAAGATGAGGACAATAGTCCGAATAATGTAAATAGTGTACATAATACCTCATCTCATATATATAGACAGATACTAAAGGATAGGATTAATATGGCCACAAAGGTGAGGACAATAGTCCGAATAATGTAAATAGTGTACATAATACCTCACCTCAGAAATATAGACAGATACTGAAGGATCGGATAAATATGTCCACAAAGATGAGGACAATAGTCGGAATAATGTAAATAGCGTACATAATACCTCATCTCAGAAATATAGACAGATAGTGAATGATCAGATAAATATGGCAACAAAGATGAGCACAATAGTCCGAATAATGTAAATAGTGTACATAATACCCCATCTCACAAATATAGACAGATACTGAAGGATCGGATAAATATGTCCACAAAGATGAGGACAATAGTCGGAATAATGTAAATAGTGTACATAATACCTCATCTCAGAAATATAGACAGATAGTGAATGATCAGATAAATATGGCAACAAAGATGAGCACAATAGTCCGAATAATGTAAATAGTGTACATAATACCCCATCTCACAAATATAGACAGATACTGAAGGATCGGATAAATATGTCCACAAAGATGAGGACAATAGTCGGAAAAACCTAAATAGTGTACATAATACCTCATCTCAGAATTATAGACAGATACTGAAGGATCGGATAAATATGTCCACAAAGATGAGGACAATAGTCGGAATAATGTAAATAGTGTACATAATACCTCATCTCAGAAATATAGACAGATACTGAAGGATCGGATAAATATGTCCACAAAGATGAGGACAATAGTCGGAATAATGTAAATAGTGTACATAATACCTCATCTCAGAAATATAGACAGATACTGAAGGATCGGATAAATATGTCCACAAAGATGAGTCAATAGTCGGAATAATGTAAATAGTGTACATAATACCTCATCTCAGAAATATAGACAGATACTGAAGGATCGGATAAATATGTCCACAAAGATGAGGACAATAGTCCGAATAATGTAAATAGTGTACATAATACATCATCTCAGAAATATATACAGATACTGAAGGATCGGATAAATATGTCCACAACGATGAGGACAATAGTCCGAATAATGTAAATAGTGTACATAATACCCCATCTCAAATATATAGACAGATACTGAAGGATAGGATTAATATGGCAACAAAGATGAGGACAATAGTCCGAATAATGTAAATAGTGTACAAAATACCTCATCTCAAATATATAGACAGATACTGAAGGATAGGATTAATATGGCAACAAAGATGAGGACAATAGTCCGAATAATGTAAATAGTGTACATAATACCCTATCTCAGAACTATAGACGGATACTGAAGGATCGGATAAATATGTCCACAAAGATGAGGACAATAGTCGGAATAATGTAAATAGTGTACATAATACTCCATCTCAGAAATATGGACAGATACTGAAGGATCGGATAAATATGTCCACAAAGATGAGGACAATAGTCCGAATAATGTAAATAGTGTACATAATACCCCATCTCAGAAATATAGACAGATACTGAAGGATAGGATAAATATGTCCACAAAGATGAGGACAATAGTCGGAATAATGTAAATAGTGTACATAATACCTCATCTCAGAAATATAGACAGATACTGAAGGATCGGATAAATATGTCCACAAAGGTGAGGACAATAGTCCGAATAATGTAAATACTGTACATAATACCTCATCTCAAATATATAGACAGATACTGAAGGATAGGATTAATATGGCAACAATGATGAGGACAATAGTCCGAATAATGTAAATAGTGTACATAATACCTCACCTCAGAAATATAGACAGATACAGAAGGATCGGATAAATATGTCCACAAAGATGAGGACAATAGTCGGAATAATGTAAATAGTGTACATAATACCCCATCTCAGAAATATAGACAGATACTGAAGGATCGGATAAATATGTCCACAAAGATGAGGACAATAGTCGGAATAATGTAAATAGTGTACATAATACCTCATCTCAGAAATATAGACAGATACTGAAGGATCGGATAAATATGTCCACAAAGATGAGGACAATAGTCCGAATAATGTAAATACTGTACATAATACCTCATCTCAAATATATAGACAGATACTGAAGGATAGGATTAATATGGCAACAAAGATGAGGACAATAGTCCGAATAATGTAAATAGTGTACATAATACCTCACCTCAGAAATATGGACAGATACAGAAGGATCGGATAAATATGTCCACAAAGATGAGGACAATAGTCCGAATAATGTAAATAGTGTACATAATACCCCATCTCAGAAATATAGACAGATACTGAAGGATCGGATAAATATGTCCACAAAGATGAGAACAATAGTCGGAATAATGTAAATAGTGTACATAATACCTCATCTCAGAAATATAGACAGATACTGAAGGATCGGATAAATATGTCCACAAAGATGAGGACAATAGTCCGAATAATGTAAATAGTGTACATAATACCTCATCTCTAATATATAGACAGATACTGAAGGATAGGATTAATATGGCAACAAAGATGAGGACAATAGTCGGAATAATGTAAATAGTGTACATAATACCTCACCTCAGAAATATAGACAGATACTGAAGGATCGGATAAATATGTCCACAAAGATGAGGACAATAGTCCGAATAATGTAAATAGTGTACATAATACATCATCTCAGATATATAGACAGATACTGAAGGATCGGATAAATATGTCCACAAAGATGAGGACAATAGTCGGAATAATGTAATTAGTGTACATAATACCCCATCTCAGAAATATAGACAGATACTGAAGGATCGGATAAATATGTCCACAAAGATGAGGACAATAGTCGGAATAATGTAAATAGTGTACATAATACCTCATCTCAGAAATATAGACAGATACTGAAGGATCGGATAAATATGGCAACAAAGATGAGGACAATAGTCGGATTAATGCAAATAGTGTACATAATACCTCATCTCTGAAATATAGACAGATACTGAAGGATCGGATAAATATGGCAACAAAGATGAGGACAATAGTCCGAATGATGTAAATAGTGTACATAATACCTCATCTCAAATATATAGACAGATACTGAAGGATAGGATTAATATGGCAACAAAGATGAGGACAATAGTCCGAATAATGTAAATAGTGTACATAATACCTCACCTCAGAAATATAGACAGATACTGAAGGATCGGATAAATATGTCCACAAAGATGAGGACAATAGTCGGAATAATGTAAATAGTGTACATAATACTTCATCTCAAATATATAGACAGATACTGAAGGATAGGATTAATATGGCAACAAAGATGAGGACAATAGTCCGAATAATGTAAATAGTGTACATAAACCTCACCTCAGAAATATAGACAGATACTGAAGGACCGGATAAATATGTCCACAAAGATGAGGACAATAGTCGAATAATGTAAATAGTGTACATAATACCCCATCTCAGAAATATAGACAGATACTGAAGGATCAGATAAATATGTCCACAAAGATGAGGACAATGGTCGGAATAATGTAAATAGTGTACATAATACCTCATCTCAGAAATATAGACAGATAGTGAAGGATCAGATAAATATGGCAACAAAGATGAGGACAATAGTCCGAATAATGTAAATAGTGTACATAATACCCCATCTCACAAATATAGACAGATACTGAAGGATCGGATAAATATGTCCACAAAGATGAGGACAATAGTCGGAATAATGTAAATAGTGTACATAATACCTCATCACAGAAATATAGACAGATACTGAAGGATCGGATAAATATGTCCACAAAGATGAGGACAATAGTCGGAATAATGTAAATAGTGTACATAATACCTCATCTCAGAAATATAGACAGATACTGAAGGATCGGATAAATATGTCCACAAAGATGAGGACAATAGTCGGAATAATGTAAATAGTGTACATAATACCTCATCTCAGAAATATAGACAGATACTGAAGGATCGGATAAATATGTCCACAAAGATGAGGACAATAGTCCGAATAATGTAAATAGTGTACATAATACCCCATCTCAAATATATAGACAGATACTGAAGGATAGGATTAATATGGCAACAAAGATGAGGACAATAGTCCGAATAATGTAAATAGTGTACATAATACCCCATCTCAGAAATATAGACAGATACTGAAGTATCGGATAAATATGTCCACAAAGATGAGGACAGTAGTCGGAATAATGTAAATAGTGTACATAATACCTCATCTCACAAATATAGACAGATACTGAAGGATCGGATAAATATGTCCACAAAGATGAGAACAATAGTCGGAATAATGTAAATAGTGTACAAAATACCTCATCTCAAATATATAGACAGATACTGAAGGATAGGATTAATATGGCAACAAAGATGAGGACAATAGTCCGAATAATGTAAATAGTGTACATAATACCTCACCTCATAAATATAGACAGATACTGAAGGATCGGATAAATATGTCCACAAAGATGAGGACAATAGTCGGAATAATGTAAATAGTGTACATAATACTTCGTCTCAAATATATAGACAGATACTGAAGGGTAGGATTAATATGGCAACAAAGATGAGGACAATAGTCCGAATAATGTAAATAGTGTACATAAACCTCACCTCAGAAATATAGACAGATACTGAAGGATCGGATAAATATGGCAACAAAGATGAGGACAATAGTCGGATTAATGTAAATAGTGTACATAATACCTCATCTCTGAAATATAGACAGATAATGAAGGATCGGATAAATATGGCAACAAAGATGAGGACAATAGTCCGAATAATGTAAATAGTGTACATAATACCCCATCTCAAATATATACACAGATACTGAAGGATAGGATTAATATGGCAACAAAGATGAGGACAATAGTCCGAATAATGTAAATAGTGTACATAATACCCCATCTCACAAATATAGACAGATACTGAAGGACCGGATAAATATGTCCACAAAGATGAGGACAATAGTCGGAATAATGTAAATAGTGTACATAATACCCCATCTCAGAAATATAGACAGATACTGAAGGATCAGATAAATATGTCCACAAAGATGAGGACAATAGTCGGAATAATGTAAATAGTGTACATAATACCTCATCTCAGAAATATAGACAGATACTGAAGGATCGGATAAATATGTCCACAAAGATGAGGACAATAGTCCGAATAATGTAAATAGTGTACATAATACCCCATCTCAGAAATATAGACAGATACTGAAGGATCGGATAATTATGTCCACAAAGATGAGGACAATAGTCGGAATAATGTAAATAGTGTACATAATACCTCATCTCAGAAATATAGACAGATACTGAAGGATCGGATAAATATGTCCACAAAGATGAGGACAATAGTCGGAATAATATAAATAGTGTACATAATACCTCATCTCAATTATATAGACAGATACTGAAGGATAGGATTAATATGGCAACAAAGATGAGGACAATAGTCCGAATAATGTAAATAGTGTACATAATACCTCACCTCAGAAATATAGACAGATACTGAAGGATCGGATAAATATGTCCACAAAGATGAGGACAATAGTCCGAATAATGTAAATAGTGTACATAATACCTCATCTCAAATATATAGACAGATACTGAAGGATAGGATTAATATGGCAACAAAGATGAGGACAATAGTCCGAATAATGTAAATAGTGTACATAATACCTCACCTCAGAAATATAGACAGATACAGAAGGATCGGATAAATATGTCCACAAAGATGAGGACAATTGTCGGAATAATGTAAATAGTGTACATAACACCTCATCTCAAATATATAGACAGATACTGAAGGATAGGATTAATATGGCAACAAAGATGAGGACAATAGTCCAAATAATGTAAATAGTGTACATAAAACCTCACCTCAGAAATATAGACAGATACTGAAGGATCGGATAAATATGGCAACAAAGATGAGGTCAATAGTCGGAATAATGTAAATAGTGTACATAATACCTCATCTCTCAAATATAGACAGATACTGAAGGATCGGATAAATATGGCAACAAAGATGAGGACAATAGTCCGAATAATGTAAATAGTTTACATAATACCTCATCTCAAATATATAGACAGATACTGAAGGATAGGATTAATATGGCAACAAAGATGAGGACAATAGTCCGAATAATGTAAATAGTGTACATAATACCTCACCTCAGAAATATAGACAGATATTGAAGGATCGGATAAATATGTCCACAAAGATGAGGACAATAGTCCGAATAATGTAAATAGTGTACATAATACCCCATCTCAGAAATATAGACAGATACTGAAGGATCGGATAAATATGTCCACAAAGATGAGGACAATAGTCGGAATAATGTAAATAGTGTACATAATACCTCATCTCAGAATTATAGACAGATACTGAAGGATCGGATAAATATGTCCATAAAGATGAGGACAATAGTCCGAATAATGTAAATAGTGTACATAATACCTCATCTCAGATATATAGACAGATACTGAAGGATAGGATTAATATGGCAACAAAGATGAGGACAATAGTCCGAATAATGTAAATAGTGTACATAATACCTTATCTCAGAAATATAGACAAATACTGAAGGATCGGATAAATATGTCCACAAAGATGAGTACAATAGTTGGAATAATGTAAATAGTGTACATAATACCCCATCTCAAAAATATAGACAGATATTGAAGGATCGGATAAATATGTCCACAAAGATGAGGACAATAGTCGGAATAATGTAAATAGTGTACATAATACCCCATCTCAGAAATATAGACAGATACTGAAGGATCGGATAAATATGTCCACAAAGATGAGGACAATAGTCGGAATAATGTAAATAGTGTACATAATACCTCATCTCAGAAATATAGACAGATACTGAAGGATCGGATAAATATGTCCACAAAGATGAGGACAATAGTCCGGATAATGTAAATAGTGTACATAATACCTCATCTCAGAAATATAGACAAATCCTGAAGGATCGGATAAATATGTCCACAAAGATGAGGACAATAGTCGGAATAATGTAAATAGTGTACATAATACCCATCTCAGAAATATAGACAGATACTGAAGGATCGGATAAATATGTCCACAAAGATGAGGACAATAGTCCGAATAATGTAAATAGTGTACATAATACCTCATCTCAAATATATAGATAGATACTGAAGGATAGGATTAATATGGCAACAAAGATGAGGACAATAGTCCGAATAATGTAAATAGTGTACATAATACCTCACCTCAGAAATATAGACAGATACTGAAGGATCGGATAAATATGTCCACAAAGATGAGGACAATAGTCGGAATAATGTAAATTGTGTACATAATACCCCATCTCACAAATATAGACAGATACTGAAGGATCGGATAAATATGTCCACAAAGATGAGGACAATAGTCGGAATAATGTAAATAGTGTACATAATACCTCATCTCAGAAATATAGACAGATACTGAAGGATCGGATAAATATGTCCACAAAGATGAGGACAATAGTCGGAATAATGTAAATAGTGTACATAATACCCCATCTCAGAAATATAGACAGATACTGAAGGATCGGATAAATATGTCCACAAAGATGAGGACAATAGTCCGAATAATGTAAATAGTGTACATAATACCCCATCTCAGAAATATAGACAGATACTGAAGGATCGGATAAATATGTCCACAAAGATGAGGACAATAGTCGGAATAATATAAATAGTGTACATAATACCTCATCTCAGAAATATAGACAGATACTGAAGGATCGGATAAATATGTCCACAAAGATGAGGACAATAGTCGGAATAATGTAAATAGTGTATATAATTCCTCATCTCAGAAATATAGACAGATACTGAAGGATCGGATAAATATGTCCACAAAGATGAGGACAATAGTCTGAATAATGTAAATAGTGTACATAATACCCCATCTCAGAAATATAGACAGATACTGAAGTATCGGATAAATATGTCCACAAAGATGAGGACAATAGTCCGAATAATGTAAATAGTGTACATAATACCTCATCTCACAAATATAGACAGATACTGAAGGATCGGATAAATATGTCCACAAAGATGAGAACAATAGTCGGAATAATGTAAATAGTGTCAAAATACCTCATCTCAGAAATATAGACAGATACTGAAGGATAGGATTAATATGGCAACAAAGATGAGGACAATAGTCCGAATAATGTAAATAGTGTACATAATACCTCACCTCAGAAATATAGACAGATACTGACGGATCGGATAAATATGTCCACAAAGATGAGGACAATAGTCCGAATGATGTAAATAGTGTACATAATACCTCATCTCAAATATATAGACAGATACTGAAGGATAGGATTAATATGGCAACAAAGATGAGGACAATAGTCCGAATAATGTAAATAGTGTACATAATACCTCACCTCAGAAATATAGACAGATACTGAAGGATCGGATAAATATGTCCACAAAGATGAGGACAATAGTCGGAATAATGTAAATAGTGTACATAATACTTCATCTCAAATATATAGACAGATACTGAAGGATAGGATTAATATGGCAACAAAGATGAGGACAATAGTCCGAATAATGTAAATAGTGTACATAAAACCTCACCTCAGAAATATAGACAGATACTGAAGGATCGGATAAATATGGCAACAAAGATGAGGACAATAGTCGGATTAATGCAAATAGTGTACATCATACCTCATCTCTGAAATATAGACAGATAATGAAGGATCGGATAAATATGGCAACAAAGATGAGGACAATAGTCCGAATAATGTAAATAGTGTACATAATACCCCATCTCAAATATATACACAGATACTGAAGGATAGGATTAATATGGCAACAAAGATGAGGACAATAGTCCGAATAATGTAAATAGTGTACATAATACCCTATCTCACAAATATAGACAGATACTGAAGGACCGGATAAATATGTCCACAAAGATGATGACAATAGTCGGAATAAGGTAAATAGTGTACATGATACCTCATCTCAGAAATATAGACAGATACTGAAGGATCGGATAAATATGTCCACAAAGATGAGGACAATAGTCGGAATAATGTAAATAGTGTACATAATACCTCATCTCAGAAATGTAGACAGATACTGAAGGATCGGATAAATATGTCCACAAAGATGAGGACAATAGTCCGAATAATGTAAATAGTGTACATAATACCTCATCTGAAATATATAGACAGATACTGAAGAATAGGATTAATATGGCAACAAAGATGAGGACAATAGTCCGAATAATGTAAATAGTGTACATAATACCTTATCTCAGAAATATAGACAAATACTGAAGGATCGGATAAATATGTCCACAAAGATGAGTACAATAGTTGGAATAATGTAAATAGTGTACATAATACCACATCTCAAAAATATAGACAGATACTGAAGGATCGGATAAATATGTCCACAAAGATGAGGACAATAGTCGGAATAATGTAAATAGTGTACATAATACCTCATCTCAGAAATATAGACAGATACTGAAGGATCGGATAAATATGTCCACAAAGATGAGGACAATAGTCGGAATAATGTAAATAGTGTACATAATACCTCATCTCAGAAATATAGACAGATACTGAAGGATCGGGTAAATATGTCCACAAAGATGAGGACAATAGTCGGAATAATGTAAATAGTGTACATAATACCTCATCTCAGAAATATAGACAGATACTGAAGGATCGGATAAATATGTCCACAAAGATGAGGACAATAGTCGGAATAATGTAAATAGTGTACATAATACCTCATCTCAGAAATATAGACAGATACTGAAGGATCGGATAAATATGTCCACAAAGATGAGGACAATAGTCCGAATAATGTAAATAGTGTACATAATACCTCATCTCAGAAATATAGACAAATACTGAAGGATCGGATAAATATGTCCACAAAGATGAGGACAATTGTCGGAATAATGTAAATAGTGTACATAATACCCCATCTCAGAAATATAGACAGATACTGAAGGATCGGATAAATATGTCCACAAAGATGAGGACAATAGTCCGAATAATGTAAATAGTGTACATAATACCTCATCTCAGAAATATAGACAAATACTGAAGGATCGGATAAATATGTCCACAAAGATGAGGACAATAGTCGGAATAATGTAAATAGTGTACATAATACCCCATCTCAGAAATATAGACAGATACTGAAGGATCGGATAAATATGTCCACAAAGATGAGGACAATAGTCGGAATAATGTAAATAGTGTACATAATACCTCATCTCAGAAATATAGACAGATACAGAAGGATCGGATAAATATGTCCACAAAGATGAGGACAATAGTCCGAATAATGTAAATAGTGTACATAATACCCCATCTCAGAAATATAGACAGATACTGAAGTATCGGATAAATATGTCCACAAAGATGAGGACAATAGTCGGAATAATGTAAATAGTGTACATAATACCTCATCTCAGAAATATAGACAGATACTGAAGGATCGGATAAATATGTCCACAAAGATGAGGACAATAGTCCGAATAATGTAAATAGTGTACATAATACCTCATCTCAGAAATATAGACAGATACTGAAGGATCGGATAAATATGTCCACAAAGATGAGGACAATAGTCTGAATAATGTAAATAGTGTACATAATACCTCATCTCAGAAATATAGACAAATACTGAAGGATCGGATAAATATGTCCACAAAGATGAGGACAATTGTCGGAATAATGTAAATAGTGTACATAATACCCCATCTCAGAAATATAGACAGATACTGAAGGATCGGATAAATATGTCCACAAAGATGAGGACAATAGTCCGAATAATGTAAATAGTGTACATAATACCTCATCTCAGAAATATAGACAAATACTGAAGGATCGGATAAATATGTCCACAAAGATGAGGACAATAGTCGGAATAATGTAAATAGTGTACATAATACCTCATCTCAATATATAGACAGATACTGAAGGATAGGATTAATATGGCAACAAAGATGAGGACAATAGTCCGAATAATGTAAATAGTGTACATAATACCTTATCTCAGAAATATAGACAAATACTGAAGGATCGGATAAATATGTCCACAAAGATGAGGACAATAGACCGAATAATGTAAATAGTGTACATAATACCCCATCTCACAAATATAGACAGATACTGAAGGATCGGATAAATATGTCCACAAAGATGAGGACAATAGTCGGAATAATGTAAATAGTGTACATAATACCCCATCTCAGAAATATAGACAGAGACTGAAGGATCGGATAAATATGTCCACAAAGATGAGGACAATAGTCGGAATAATGTAAATAGTGTACATAATAACTCATCTCAGAAATATAGACAGATAATGAAGTATCGGATAAATATGGCAACAAAGATGAGGACAATAGTCGGATTAATGTAAATAGTGTACATAATACCTCATCTCTGAAATATAGCCAGATACTGAAGGATCGGATAAATATGGCAACAAAGATGAGGACAATAGTCCGAATAATGTAAATAGTGTACATAATACCTCATCTCAAATATATAGACAGATACTGAAGGATAGGATTAATATGGCAACAAAGATGAGGACAATAGTCCGAATAATGTAAATAGTGTACATAAAACCTCATCTCAAATATATAGACAGATACTGAAGTATCGGATAAATATGGCAACAAAGATGAGGACAATAGTCGGATTAATGTAAATAGTGTACATAATACCTCATCTCTGAAATATAGCCAGATACTGAAGGATCGGATAAATATGGCAACAAAGATGAGGACAATAGTCCGAATAATGTAAATAGTGTACATAATACCTCATCTCAAATATATAGACAGATACTGAAGGATAGGATTAATATGGCAACAAAGATGAGGACAATAGTCCGAATAATGTAAATAGTGTACATAAAACCTCACCTCAGAAATATAGACAGATACTGAAGGATCGGATAAATATGTCCACAAAGATGAGGACAATAGTCCGAATAATGTAAATAGTGTACATAATACCTCATCTCTGAAATATAGACAGATACTGAAGGATCGGATAAATATGGCAACAAAGATGAGGACAATAGTCCGAATAATGTAAATAGTGTACATAATACCTCATCTCAAATATATAGACAGATACTGAAGGATAGGATTAATATGGCAACAAAGATGAGGACAATAGTCCGAATAATGTAAATAGTGTACATAAAACCTCATCTCAAATATATAGACAGATA
Organism: Acanthosepion lycidas; assembly: GCA_963932145.1. Taxonomy (NCBI): domain Eukaryota; kingdom Metazoa; phylum Mollusca; class Cephalopoda; order Sepiida; family Sepiidae; genus Acanthosepion; species Acanthosepion lycidas. The sequence continues at coordinate 30,632,437 of OZ010615.1, read as the reverse complement.
CTGAAGTATCGGATAAATATGGCAACAAAGATGAGGACAATAGTCGGATTAATGTAAATAGTGTACATAATACCTCATCTCTGAAATATAGCCAGATACTGAAGGATCGGATAAATATGGCAACAAAGATGAGGACAATAGTCCGAATAATGTAAATAGTGTACATAATACCTCATCTCAAATATATAGACAGATACTGAAGGATAGGATTAATATGGCAACAAAGATGAGGACAATAGTCCGAATAATGTAAATAGTGTACATAAAACCTCATCTCAAATATATAGACAGATACTGAAGTATCGGATAAATATGGCAACAAAGATGAGGACAATAGTCGGATTAATGTAAATAGTGTACATAATACCTCATCTCTGAAATATAGCCAGATACTGAAGGATCGGATAAATATGGCAACAAAGATGAGGACAATAGTCCGAATAATGTAAATAGTGTACATAATACCTCATCTCAAATATATAGACAGATACTGAAGGATAGGATTAATATGGCAACAAAGATGAGGACAATAGTCCGAATAATGTAAATAGTGTACATAATACCCCATCTCAGAAATATAGACAGATACTGAAGAATCGGATAAATATGTCCACAAAGATGAGGACAATAGTCGGAATAATGTAAATAGTGTACATAATACTCCATCTCAGAAATATAGACAGATTCTGAAGGATCGGATAAATATGTCCACAAAGATGAGGACAATAGTCGGAATAATGTAAATAGTGTACATAATACCTCATCTCAGAAATATAGACAGATACTAAAGGATCGGATAAATATGTCCACAAAGATGAGGACAATAGTCCGAATAATGTAAATAGTGTACATAATACCTCATCTCAGAAATATAGACAGATACTGAAGGATCGGATAAATATGTCCACAAAGATGAGGACAATAGTCCGAATAATGTAAATAGTGTACATAATACCTCATGTCAAATATATAGACAGATACTGAAGGATAGGATTAATATGGCAACAAAGATGAGGACAATAGTCCGAATAATGTAAATAGTGTACATAATACTCCATCTCAGAAATATAGACAGATACTGAAGGATCGGATAAATATGTCCACAAAGATGAGGACAATAGTCGGAATAATCTAAATAGTGTACATAATACCTCATCTCAGAAATATAGACAGATACTGAAGGATCGGATAAATATGTCCACAAAGATGAGGACAATAGTCCGAATAATGTAAATAGTGTACATAATACCTCATCTCAAATATATAGACAGATACTGAAGTATAGGATTAATATGGCAACAAAGATGAGGACAATAGTCCGAATAATGTAAATAGTGTACATAATACCTCACCTCAGAAATATAGACAGATACTGAAGGATCGGATAAATATGTCCACAAAGATGTGGAGAATAGTCCGAATAATGTAAATAGTGTACATAATACCTCATCTCAAATATATAGACAGATACTGAAGGATAGGATTATTATGGCAACAAAGATGAGGACAATAGTCCGAATAATGTAAATAGTGTACATAATACCTCACCTCAGAAACATAGACAGATACTGAAGGATCGGATAAATATGGCAACAAAGATGAGGACAATAGTCGGAATAATGTAAATAGTGTACATAATACGCCATCTCAGAAATATAGACAGATACTGAAGGATCGGATAAATATGTCCACAATGATGAGGACAATAGTCGGAATAATGTAAATAGTGTACATAATATCCCATCTCAGAAATATAGACAGATACGGAAGGATCGGATAAATATGTCCACAAAGATGAGGACAATAGTCCGAATAATGTAAATAGTGTACATAATTCCTCATCTCAAATATATAGACAGATACTGAAGGATCGGATAAATATGTCCACAAAGATGAGGACAATAGTCGGAATAATGTAAATAGTGTACATAATACCCCATCTCTGAAATATGGACAGATACTGAAGGATCGGATAAATATGTCCACAAAGATGAGGACAATAGTCCGAATAATGTAAATAGTGTACATAATACCTCATCTCAAATATATAGACAGATACTGAAGGATAGGATTAATATGGCAACAAAGATGAGGACAATAGTCCGAATAATGTAAATAGTGTACATAATACCTCACCTCAGAAATATAGACAGATACTGAAGGATCGGATAAATATGTCCACAAAGATTAGGACAATAGTCGGAATAATGTAAATAGTGTACATAATACCCCATCTCAGAAATATAGACAGATACGGAAGGATCGGATAAATATGTCCACAAAGATGAGGACAATAGTCGGAATAATGTAAAAAGTGTACATAATACCTCATCTCAGAAATATAGACAGATACTGAAGGATCGGATAAATATGTCCACAAAGATGAGGACAATAGTCGGAATAATGTAAATAGTGTACATAATACCTCACCTCAGAAATATAGACAGATACTGAAGGATCGGATATGTCCACAAAAATGAGGACAGTAGTCGGAATAATGTAAATAATGTACATAATACCTCATCTCAAATATATAGACAGATACTGAAGGATAGGATTAATATGGCAACAAAGATGAGGACAATAGTCCGAATAATGTAAATAGTGTACATAATACCTCACCTCAGAAATATAGACAGATACTGAAGGATCGGATAAATATGTCCACAAAGATTAGGACAATAGTCGGAATAATGTAAATAGTGTACATAATACCCCATCTCAGAAATATAGACAGATACGGAAGGATCGGATAAATATGTCCACAAAGATGAGGACAATAGTCGGAATAATGTAAAAAGTGTACATAATACCTCATCTCAGAAATATAGACAGATACTGAAGGATCGGATAAATATGTCCACAAAGATGAGGACAATAGTCGGAATAATGTAAATAGTGTACATAATACCTCATCTCAGAAATATAGACAGATACTGAAGGATCGGATAAATATGTCCACAAAGATGAGGACAATAGTCCGAATAATGTAAATAGTGTACATAATACCCCATCTCAGATATATAGACAGATACTGAAGGATCTGATAAACATGTCCACAAAGATGAGGACAATAATCCGAATAATGTAAATAGTGTACATAATACCCCATCTCAGAAATATAGACAGATACTGAAAGGATCGGATAAATATGTCCACAAAGATGAGGACAATAGTCCGAATAATGTAAATAGTGTACATAATACCCCATCTCACAAATATAAACAGATACTGAAGGATCGGATAAATATGTCCACAAAGATGAGGACAATAGTCGGAATAATGTAAATAGTGTACATAATACCTGCTCTCAGAAATATAGACAGATACTGAAGGATCGGATAAATATGGCAACAAAGATGAGGACAATAGTCGGAATAATGTAAATAGTGTACATAATACCTGATCTCAGAAATATAGACAGATACTGAAGGATCGGATAAATATGGCAACAAAGATGAGGACAATAGTCGGAATAATGTAAATAGTGTACATAATACCTCATCTCTGAAATATAGACAGATACTGAAGGATCGGATAAATATGGCAACAAATATGAGGACAATAGTCGGAATAATGTAAATAGTGTACATAATACCTGATCTCAGAAATATAGACAGATACTGAAGGATCGGATAAATATGTCCACAATGATGAGGACAATAGTCGGAATAATGTAAATAGTGTACATAATACGTCATCTCAAATATATAGACAGATACTGAAGGATAGGATTAATATGGCAACAAAGATGAGGACAATAGTCCGAATAATATAAATAGTGTACATAATACCTCACCTCAGAAATATAGACAGATACTGAAGGATCGGATAAATATGTCCACAAAGATGAGGACAATAGTCCGAATAATGTAAATAGTGTACATAATACCGCATCTCACAAATATAGACAGATACTGAAGGATCGGATAAATATGTCCACAAAGATGAGGACAATAGTCGGAATAATGTAAATAGTGTACATAATACCTGATCTCAGAAATATAGACAGATACTGAAGGATCGGATAAATATGTCCACAATGATGAGGACAATAGTCGGAATAATGTAAATAGTGTACATAATACCTCATCTCAAATATATAGACAGATACTGAAGGATAGGATTAATATGGCAACAAAGATGAGGACAATAGTCCGAATAATGTAAATAGTGTACATAATACCCCATCTCAGATATATAGACGGATACTGAAGGATCGGATAAATATGTCCACAAAGATGAGGACAATAGTCCGAATAATGTAAATAGTGTACATAATACCTCATCTCAGAAATATAGACAGATACTGAAGGATCGGATAAATATGTCCACAAAGATGAGGACAATAGTCGGAATAATGTAAATAGTGTACATAATACCTCATCACTGAAATATAGACAGATACTGAAGGATCAGATAAATATGGCAACAATGATGAGGACAATAGTCCGAATAATGTTAATAGTGTACATAATACCCCATCTCAGAAATATAGACAGATACTGAAGGATTGTATAAATATGGCAACATAGATGAGGACAATAGTCGGAATAATGTAAATAGTGTACATAATACCTCATCTCAGAAATATAGACAGATACTGAAGGATCGGATAAATATGGCAACAAAGATGAGGACAATAACCCGAATAATGTAAATAGTGTACATAATACCTCATCTCAGGAATATAGACAGATACTATTTACTGTATTCTTAATACTTGACATAATGCAAAAAATATTACAGTGTTAAAGTCGGTCAATAATTACTTATTGCTTTTTAAGTAATCCATAATAATATTTTGAAATTTTGAAATTGTATTTATTTTCGGCATACGAAACTATTTCTAAATCTTTGATTATCTTTCAATCATTCCACCTCACTTGCTATCCTCTACTGCCCAGCCTAATATCCTCTTCCGCTTCACCTGCTTTCTTTTTCCACTTCCCTTGCTATCCTCTTCCGCCTCACCTGCTATCCTCTTCCGCTTCTCCTGCTATCCTCTTCCGCCTCACCTGCTATCCTTTTCCGCTTCTCCTGCTATCCTCTTCCGCTTCACCTGCTATTTTTTTCCTCCTCACCTGCTATCACGCTTCTCCTGCTATCCTTTTCCGCTTCACCTCCTATCCTCTTCCGCTTCTCCTGCTATCCTCTTCCGCCTCGCCTGCTATCCTCTTCCGCTTCACCTGCTATCCTCTTCCGCTTCACCTGCTATCCTCTTCCGCTTCACCTGCTATCCTCTTCCTCTTCTCCTGCTATCTTCTTCCGCTTCACCTGCTATCCTCTTCCGCCTCACCTGCTATCGTCTTCCGCCTCACCTGCTATCCTTTTCCACTTCACCTGCTATCCTCTTCCGCCTCACCTGCTATCCTCTTCCGCTTCACCTGCTATCCTTTTCCGCCTCACCTGCTATCGTCTTCCGCTTCGCCTGCTATCCTTTTCCGCCTCACTTGCTATCCTCTTCCGTCGTAGTTATTAGGCGTGCTGCACTATTTGGGAACAACTGCCTTAGATGGACACGAGGACAGAAGTGTATTGTTTGCCAGTTAGGATTCAACTGATGATAGTCCTACCGGTATGCTAAATTTGCTTTTCTTTTGATTACAGCTATTATTATGTTCTCTTTATTTGATTTTCTTTTTGTTTTCTATATTTCTTGAGTCTGCCCCTAGTGGGATAGCCATTAAGCTAAACAATTTAATGCATAGTGTAATCCAAGATTTTATTGTTATAAAACTGTACTTTCGACGCTGACTTGCCAAAGCAAGGCAGATATATAAGTTCTTACTTGCCAAATCAACCTAACAGTCGGTGTCCGTCTTGTTCAAATATTCTTATCTCCTTGGATTTTAATATTGCCCGCCGGATATGACCTGCTCACTGAAAGAGTCGCCATATTGTTTTGTTTGTTTTTTTTTTCTTTGTTTTTATGAGTCAAGTATAATTGCTGGACAGATGCGGAGATATATGCAATTGTAAGTAGTTTTAGTGTTTCATCTATTGTTTGTCTACAGGGCTTTATGTTCAACAGTAGAGTTTCTTTCTGTCTTTATTTATTTATTTCTCTCTCTCTCTCTCTCTCTCTCTCTTTCTCTCTACAGATATATATGTGTATCAACAGGAGTGGTTAGGTTCGCCTATCGTCCGGGTTATACTAACCCTGGTCTTTTGAGCAGGAGTAGCAGCTTATCCCTTGTTTCCTGTTTAGGATTGGATTTCCGGATGCTTCTAAAGTTTTCTCATTATTTTTTACTCCCAGTAACCCTTTGCGTCTTAGTCACATTATCGCCATGCTTAGGGGTGAATTTACACGCACACACACACACACACACACACACACACACACACATATATATATATATATATATTGTTAATCCGTATGGACAATTACAAAGAGGATATAAATCCAGAGAGAGCTCAATGTAATTACAGAGCAAATAATTATGAAAGCGGCGACTTTAAATCTTCATGGTAATATTTTATTTCATTAAAACCGATACTATATATACATATGTGTGTGTGTGTGTGTGTGTTTTATTTTCCATTTTAACCGTAAAATTCTGTTTTCGGTCTTAAACTTTGATATCCGGATGGGAGAATCCATATTGGCACCTACTCATGCAGTCATATTTTTCTTACAGTAAGTTTCACACTCTACAAGGCCCGGGAGCCACTCTAGGTAGAGGGCTACAGTAAGTGGTAGGATAGGAGGAAAAATAACTCTTAACTCTAACCTTGAGGAGATTGAAATTGTATTGTTTAGGACATATCCTCTTGGGAGTCAATGTGGAAATTCTGGCCAATGCGATATCGAATACGGGAGTAATGTGGGTGATTTGATACTGTGTAATCGGCATGGCGTGTCAGAGCCGTTAAGGTAGAGTATTTATTCAGGTTATTTATACGGGAAGCTAAAAACACAGAAACCTGACGCTCCGCTGTGTTAGTCTCTCAAACCTCAACTCCTGTACATCAACAAGCAAAACCATTAAACTAATTGATACTTCCATATTTATCCAGTAAATATAGCATTCAGTCCACTGGCGAATTCCTCGATATACTACAGCCTAACAAACCGAAGGACGAAACCCTAACCTCCCTAGGCGTAGAAAGCTTATTTACTAATGTCTCAGAAACTATAGATATTGTCCTACTGAGCATATACAGTCATCTTTCGTTCCCAACTCTTAAAATTAGATAAACTATTCTGCGAAAACTTCTCTTCTACACGACACAAGTACCATTTTACGACCACCATGGCAACATTTATACACAAGGTAGAAGACGACTCTAATTTCTTCATGTGTCATGTGGAAGACAAAGTCTACAATAATTCCACTATGCCCCCCACCCACCTCATAGACACGCTGTATTGACGACGTATTCGTATTAGCAAACAACTTGGAAGAAATTTAAAAAAAAATACTGAGGGAAATCTTTGAGAATAACTCTGTCCTATACTTTACTTACGGACTTTTACTATTTGCATTGCTCGGACTATCATCCTCATCTTTGTTCCCAAAGTTGTTTTATCACAACGTTACGGCCGTTGTACGCTCCGGCCTTCTTCAGATGGTTGGAATGTCGAACCGAACCCTTTATTTCGGTAAGAGAATACAGATCCAGAGAGAGCTCATTGTAATTACAGAGCAAATAATTATGAATGTGGAGACCTTTAAAAGTTCATGGTAATATTTTATTTCATTAAAACCGATACTCCATATATATATATATATATATATATATATATATATATATATATATATATATATATATATATATGCCTTTTATTTTACATTTTAATAGGAATGAATACAATATGGGAATCAGTAATAAAAAGTGCTAGAGGAAAGGAATAATAACAACGAATATTGCAATATGAGCTCTGGTAAGAAACTGTTATGGGATGCACCCTTTTCTGATATAAATGGACTCGTCCTGCTGCCATAAAATAGCCACAGTCAGTCAGAGATGAAGGTCGAAGAAAGAGTGGAGGAACGGGGTGAAGGAACAGAGTGAAAAGTACATAGACACTGTGATTGATTTGACGTTAGAAGTCAGTTACAAGGACGCCCGACTCTAAGGAAGTTTACTTCGAGACTGTGTATAGCGATCTTTGATTAATACTAACCGGCGTTCCTGGATTTTACAAACAGCATTACCTTTTGTATTTTGTGTAAATAGATTTAATTTCTTAGCCTAAATACTTGCGTTTGTCTTTTATTGGAGAAACGATTTTTCACGCGGAATCCACAACAGAAACATAAAATGTTAACAGCAAATTTTGCAATATGAGCACTGGTAAAAATGATAGTGAAGACATAGCTTTATAATACCCAGAAATTCATACACAAAATGTCCTCACATAGCACAGTGTATCAAGGCGTTGGTTCGATCCAGTGACAGGATCCAAAGAGTGTGAGTTCAATCTCCTGGTGGAGAACTTTGAGAGGGGAATTAACAGGATATAACTGATAGCTGACACGGCACGTGGAATTAGAACAGTCCACCCCATAAAGGGTTCAGTTCGACATTCCAACCACCTGGAGAAGGTCGGAACGTAGAACGGCCGAAACGTTGATAAATATGGCAACAAAGATGAGGATGATAATCCGAGTAATGTAAATAGTGCACATAATACCTCATCTCAAAAATATAGACAGATACTGAAAATCCCTTTCCTCGACGTTTTAGTCGATGCCAATAATTTAACCAATTCCCTATTTTCAATAACCGTTAGGTTGATACAATACACCGGAAACACATGACCTTGCTACCCATAGCGCCCTAATGATACTTGTTTTTAAGTCGAGGATTCGAACCTGTCCTCCTACGAAGAGGGACGCAGGATCGAATCCTGCCGGTGGGCCCATTTTCTGTATTGTCTTCTCGTAGCCGAAATAAACACTGATATACACTATTTGCATAATTCAGACTGTTGTCATCTTCACAATAAAAAAAAATTATAATATGAGATCTGTTAAAAATAGTTCTGAGCCCTTAGGACTTTAAAAGTTCTATAAATTCACTCATAGCCCAGTCGATAAAAGCATTTAAAAACAAAACAAAAAAAACAAACTGACTTGACCCAAAAAGCTTGGAGAGTTGAGTTACTAAAGGGAATTTACTGAAACTTATATATCCAAAAAAGGCATGGCATGTGGAACTAGAACAGTCTCGTTAACTGGCGAATTCCTCAACACATCAGAGTTTAACAATCTAGACGAAATAAAGGTTTCGATCGAAATCACAACGTATTCGGGGCGTAGAACGATCGAGACATCGTGAATTTGGCAATAAAGATGAGGACAGCAGTCCGAATAATGTAAATAATTAAAACACCTCATCTCATCTTAATGTAATATGGTTAATATCCGAGTTTAATTTTATAAAACCTATTCCCTTTAAGATTATTAATACCTTCCACTCTCTCTTGACCACTGGCTCGGGCCTTTCATCTGACTAAAACATTGAAATTGATAAATTCTGTGTTAAATTTTCGAGTTTTTTTTTTTTTCTGTAGCTGTCACAGTCAAATTTCTAATTCCGACACGAACTCAGTCTATATTCCGGGGTTGAATAAGACTGGCGAATCTCGTCAATTGAAATACGCGTATTTCCCATATTTTTTATCAGATTTTATTGTGTACTAATTATTTGCTCTGTAATAATTAATACATTAAGCTCTTTTTGTGGATCACTTTTAATATTTTATATTACGAGGATCTACTTGGATTACATACCAACGGATTTATTACCTTCACTATATATATATATATATATATATATATATATATATATATATATATATAAGTATATATATATATATATATATATATATACATACATATATATATATATATATATATATATATATATATATATATATATATATATATATATATATTCATGAATTATTCATACAAAAAACAAATACAAAGGTTAATGATTTCATTGGCGAGAAAATCATTAACCAATTAAATCATTAACCTTTGTATTTGTTTTTTTGTATGAATAATTCATGAATTTGTAAATTAATTGCACCTGTATTGAAATAAATATAAATATATATATATATATATATATATATATATATATATATATATATATATGAGTGGTGTACAATCGTTAAAACCAAGAAAATAAAAATAACGTAGATGCGAAATCCAGTCATTGACAGGTTGATAACGATCCAGAAACCACATTGAAATAAAATTGGCGTCATTCATTTTCTTCTTTTTTTTTTATTTACCGCCAATGCTAAGAGGTGAACTGTCGAAAGAAGTTATGCGTTGCATAATTGTTTCGGCAATAATAATAATAATAATAATAATAATAATAATAATAATATAAACAACAACAACAATAATAATAATTATAATAATAATAATAATAAAAACAATAACAATAATAATAATAATAATAATAATTAAAGTGTATAATTTTTATGGACATCTATTTTTTTCTTATCGAAATGAAAACAAGCTCAATCGATTTTTCATGCATGGATGATCTTCAACCAAGAAGGAAATAAAAAAGCAACATCTTCTTTCACACAAGTATGAACACAAAAATACACACACACTCATATATATATATAGATATATATATATATATATATATATATATATATATATATATATATAAATATATAAAAGTGAACATAGAAGTCAACACTTAGAGGCGTGTTGACTTCTATGTTCACTTTTATATTTACACACGCTCTATCTCTGATATTGAGCATTTTATCACATAAATATAGCACACCTTAAGACTATATTTCTTCATATATATATATATATATATATATATATATATATATATATATATATATATATATATATGTATATTTGGTTGGATAGATGTGAGTTTGTGACCCTGGGTTTCACGCTTTAGCGATCGTCAGACAAAGCGTGAAACCCAGGCTCACAAACTCACATCTATCCAACCAAATATGTTAGCTCTATCTCTGATATTGAGCGCTTTCTAATAAGTACCGCGCATATAATATATATATATATATATATATATATATATATATATATATATATATATATATATATATATATATGTATATAGGTAGATAGATAGATAGATAGATAGATAGATTAATAGATAGATAGATATATAGATGCGTGTGTGTACACTACAGTTCAAACGTTTGAAGCCAACCCTTACTAATTTTTTTTAAATGTACCCCAAAAGTAGTTGTTTTGTACTTTAAATAAGAGAAAATTATTATACATGTTTAAAACAGTGATATGATTTTTTTTATTAAACATTTTATTATGGCGAAAAGAAAAAAAGCGTTTTATGATTAAATTTTGCTCTCGTCAAAATATCCTCCTTTAACCTTGATTACTACAGCACAAATTTCTGGAATTTGTTGCAAAAGTTTCTCAAAGAATAAGTTTGGTAATTGGTTCCATTCTGTTTTTTTTTTTTTTCAAAGACTCTAAGAACACTTTTTTCTTTCTTTCTTTTTTATTTACTTGCACTATTCTATCAAGTTTATCCCATGCTAATTCTGGGGGTGGTTTCACATTTTTGAACTGTTGTGTATATACAATAAAACTGTTTTTTACAGACAATGTTTTGGGTGTACAGAAGGCAGCTTTAAGAAAAGATGGAATAAGCATCACTCATCATTTAAGCTAGAAATTGACAAACATTATACGAAACTAGCAAGTCACGAGTGCGAGTTAAAAGAAGGAAATGGTAAAATATATGATGATTTTGCTGACGTAAGAAGACCGTTTGACACTATTTAATTCCAGAGAAAAAAAAAAGTCACAGAATAAGAGAATTAGGTTTTTCCTCGCTGAAAAGTATTCTAAGGTTTCTGGTTAAGAAAAAGAAATTAGATATGTATTTTATACATATATATTATTCTTACCTACAAATACAAGAAAAAACTTCATAGACAAATTCAGAGCAGCACCAAATAAATCATTAGCACAGGCCATGCACACAAACACATGTAGTTACAGTGTAAGTCCGTAATGTGATACACATGACTGACGAGGCAGATTTTTTTTTTTACCACACTAGGTTGCCATTTCCGTTGCGATAGACTAATTGCCATCCAAGGCTATAGAACCATGTTTAGCTATTCATAAGAAGAGGATTCATACATTTCCCCAAGTGTATTAGCAAGTAAGTGAATGTAATGGATTCGACTGGAATTCGAACTCGGCTCTCTGATTCCTCAATCCGAGCGGCTATCCATTACTCCACAGTGCCTCCTTTTTATTATAAATTATAATAAATTGTTTTGTTTGTGTTAATAAATAAATCAGGGGAGAAGAAGAGGATTCATACCTTTCCCAAAGGTATTAGTACGTAAGTGAATGTAATGGATTCGATTGGAATTCGAACTCGGCTCTCTGATTTCTCAATCCGAGCAGCTATCCATTACTCCGCCGTACAGACTGTATAGATTTGTATGTATGGAAAACCGGTACATACACATATAATGGCAAAAACAAACACACTAGACGGACCACACAGACACACGCGCACATTGCACACCATACAAAGTGTATATGTATACACAGTATTTCCTTGTAATAAAACAATATGTATGGAGAAGGAATATATATATATATATATATATATATATATATATATATATATATATATATATATATATATATATATATATATATATATATAAATAAAATAAAAAGGCTTAAACGCTAATATTCCATGGTCATAATTTATTCTATTGGAATCGTAAATACGATCCAATTCATCAGACCTTCAAATTCAAAAAGATTGTATCTGGATTCTATCCTCTTGGAATGTTTTTATTAAAAAATATATATATATGTGTGTATGCATGTATGTATATATATTTATATATTTTGCATATGTATGTGTATATTTACCACTAATATTATCTATCGATATATATACATATGTATGTGTGTATGTGTATGTGTGTGTGTCTATGTGTGTGTGTATATATATATATATATATATATATATATATATATATGTCTATATTTCTGAGATGAGGTATTATGCCTAAACCGGGTATTGAACTCAAACTCTTTGGGTCTCTCACTGGATCTAACCACGCCTTTAGGCAGTGGAGAACTTTCAGAGGGAAAATTAGCAGGAGATAACTGACAACTGACATCCATCAAACATGGGACGTGGAACTAGAACAGTCTACCCCTGTGATCGAAATAAAGGTTTCAGTTCGAAATTCCAACCACCTGAAGAAGGCCGGAGCGTACAACGGCCGAAACGTTGTGACAAATATGGCGACAAAGATGAGGAAAATAGACCGACTAATGTAAATACTATTAGGTTGGTGCAAAAATAATGACGTAATAATGACGTAATAATGTCGTTTTTTGACGTATTTTTAACGTTCAAAAACGACATTATTACGTCATTATTTTTGCACCAACCTACTATATATATATATATATATATATATATATATATATATATATATATATGAGCCTACTAGCAAAAACGCGCACACGCATACAATACCCCAAAATGGAAACCAAAAACCCCATTCCCCATTCCTTTCACTTTTTCTGACCCCCAATCCTAATTGAAGCAAAGGAAGATTTCTCTTCCAGTCCAAGAAGAATTTGGATTCCTACCACACACCAAAGACAATGGTTAAACATAAGAAAGCATAAGAAAAACTTAATTCCTTTAAATAATAGATGGAAATAACCATTCCTCACTCGATGAAGGTCAGAAGACCTGAAACTGTGTACCAAAAAATACGGTCGCGTTATTACTCTAATGTATTGGTAGACACACGAATGTGTTGGTGGATGTCGGTCGCATTATTCCTCTCCCGGATAGGTAGACACTGGAGATTTTAGGTAGACGTCGGTCGCGTTATTACTCTAGTGTATTGGTCCAATACACTAGAGTAATAACGCGACCGACTTTAACTTACAGTCTCGATTGTGTAACTATCCACTAGTGTAATAATGCGACCGATGCCTTCCTATAGACCTACTTATAAGCATGACGAATATCTAACTCTGAAACCGTGTATAAAAAGGCGATGCTGACATTAAATAAGCCAACAGGTTTGGGCGTGTCATAAAATTCCCGAACCAACCAACCAGCCATGACATTCTAGCAGGTGTGATGAATGAATTTAAAGCCGAACAGACAACTAAGGAAACAAAACTGCGATTTATTTTTCAGCTAAGTCATGGTAATATCTGTAACATGGTGCAGTCTCTTCGCTACTCACAGATCCGTGCATTTTTTTTCATTTCCTGAATTTATTTTATTATGTTTCCTCATAATCTCTTTCATCGAATATTCCTCCATTTTGATTTTTAACACCCGTCTTTATCGCTTTTTTTTTTTTTCTTTCCTTACGCTATACAATCTGTTGATCAGTTTTCCTCTTTCTTTTGTAAACATGATGGCGTAAGAAAGCAAGAAAGAAAAATCAAAATCAGGGAGTTTAAAGAAAAGGGGTCATCACCGTTCTGGTAACAGCGGAACGGTGTTCGTGAAGAACTAGAATTCTCCCCCCCCCTTTCACCCTCCAAGGACCCCATTAAAAGTAGATTTATCCTAATGAATAAAACGGGTGCGAAAATGCTTGGGATGAATTATTTGCGTTACATTTTGGTGGGGGGAGCGGCGATCGGGTGAGGTGGAAAATAATTGATGTCAGATTAGTATGGGAATGATTAGAATATATCAGATAGGGGGTGGGGCGACGGTTAGAAGTGGAAAGATGAAGGGGATGAAGCGGAGAAAAAGGGGAGAGGGTGATCAGTGACAAGGGTAGACAGATAAAAGAAAGTGACAATAAGAAAGACGATATAAACACACACATAAACACGCACACATATATCAGTCTCTTCCTTATCTATCTGTCTGTCTATCTATCTATTTAATTATATATATATATATATATATATATATATATATATATATATATATATATATAGAATTAAATAGATAGATAGACGAAAAAGTTAAATGAAGATGACTGAATATATATATATATATATATATATATATATATATATATATATATATATATATATATATATATCAGTCATCTTCATTTAATTTTTTCGTCTCGGATGCTACCGGAATTTTACCAAAACAAAATAATTTCCATGCCTGAAGATGACTGAATGTACAGTAGAAAGTACTGGCATATTAAAGAAAGACCTTATACAGCTTATAATTTTTAAAACCAAGGATCATAACATTCATCAAGTGATTTGTAGGTTAATGCACCTTTAAAATTTTGTTTACAAAGGGATTTCGCAATTTTATATCATTAACTTTACTAGTCTACTTTTTGCATGAATGATTCATTGTAATACATAGATATATATATATATATATATATATATATATATATATATATATATATATATATATATATATATATATAACAATACACACACACACACACATATATATATAACAATACACAGACACACACATATATATATATATATATAACAATACACACACACACACACACACACACACACACACATATATATATATATATATGTATATGAACTCTCAACTACGATGTCCAACAGGACAATGACCTAGCGGATAAAATCGTTGACTTGTGAATTCATTGACGTAGTGGTTGTGGGTTTCAATCCCTCAGTCCGGCAGTGTGTACATGGACATCGTGGGAGCAATAAGTGAACAGTACTAAATGGCAATGAGACGATATTAAACAGTATTTATTTACACTATTTATATTTGGAATCTTGTCGCTGTTTGGGCGGGGGGGTCTTTTTTGTTTTTTCTTCAACTTTTCAACAACGCCGTCTTGGTGTTCCAAACTGTTTTTTTTTCCCTATTCGGGAAGAAAAAGAGGAGGAGGAGGAAGAGTGTAAAAAGAAAGAAATGGAAAAAGGAAATGGTGGTGGTGGAAAAAGAAAGAAAGAAACGTTTCTGATCATAATTCCTATGACCAATGAATGTGTTCGATATTCTGGTTTTTTTTAGGTTGTTAAATTAGCGCTTCATATGAAAGGAAGCTTTTCTTGCTATTACTTATCTGTTATGTCAACTTGTTCGATGAGAATGTGGGTATTTCGGCGTGGTGGACCTACGAGGGTAAAAAACGAAGAGTATGCTATCTATTCATTTTTTTTTTTTTTTGTATCGTTGAGGTTGATATGCCTTACATCAAAATAAACTAAAACACAACAATAACCCATTGACGTTGATAGGCCGTAAAACAAAAGAAACCAAACCAATCTAAACCAAAGTATACAAATTCTATTCATACGAATGTATCCTAAAAATGTTGTTGGCATTAAATAACCCATTGAGGTTGATATGCCTTAAAACAAAATAAACCAAACCAATCTAAACCAAAAATGCATATTCTATTCATACGAATCTATCCTAAAAATGTTGTCGGCATTAAATAACCCATTGAGTTTGATGTGCCTTAAAACAAAAGAAACCAAACCAATCTAAACCAAAAATGCATATTCTATTCATACGAATCTATCCTAAAAATGTTGTTGGCATTAAATAACCCATTGAGTTTGATGTGCCTTAAAACAAAAGAAACCAAACCAATCTAAACCAAAGAATACAAATTCTATTCATACGAATCTATCCTAAAACTGTTGTTGGCATTAAATAACCCATTGAGTTTGATGTGCCTTAAAACAAAAGAAACCAAACCAATCTAAACCAAAGTATACAAATTCTATTCATACGAATGTATCCTAAAAATGTTGTTGGCATTAAATAACCCATTGAGGTTGATATGCCGTAAAACAAAATAAACCAAACCAATCTAAACCAAAAATGCATATTCTATTCATACGAATCTATCCTAAAAATGTTGTCGGCATTAAATAACCCATTGAGTTTGATGTGCCTTAAAACAAAAGAAACCAAACCAATCTAAACCAAAGAATACAAATTCTATTCATACGAATGTATCCTAAAAATGTTGTTGGCATTAAACAACCCATTGAGGTTGATATGCTGTAAAACAAAATAAATCAAACCAATCTAAACCAAAGAATACAAATTCTATTCATACAAATCTATCCTAAAAATGTTGTTGGCATTAAATTACCCATTGAGGTTGATATGCCTTAAAACAAAATAAACCAAACCAATACGCTGTTAATACAAGTGAAAACTAAAAATGACGCAGAATGACAACTAACAAAACAAGCAGATTAACAACATAAATGTAAACGTTAACCCCCATCATTTTCAGAATTCAGCCGAAGGTGTAATAAAAATGCCCAGAACTATCACTTTGTGCACCAAAAAAAAATTGAAAATGATGACTCTCTAAAAAAAACAAGGAATAACAAACGCAAAAAGAATTCAAATGAAAAAAAAATATGATAACCTAATAAATACATCGTGACACTTAAGAAACCGTCTCTGCCAAAAGAGATAAAGATAATCTATCACCAAAGTAGAACCTTACATCCCAAATCCTTGTAGATGCCATAAACGTCAAAATTTGGATATCTACAAAATAGTTGTACTAGAACAGCAGTCTGTAGAAGATGTGGGGGACCCAAGACTGATCATGAGTCACCTTGTGTGAGGCCTCCTTCCTTTTCACACTGTAATGGAAAGCACACAGCCGACTCTACAGAGTGTAATATTTGAAAAAAAGACAAAGAAAAAGAAATAGTTAGAAGGATATTACACAGAAAACATCTCTTTTCAAGAAGCCAGGAAACATATAGAATCGAATTCACTCCACGCTAATATTACGAAAATGACTAATCAACCAATAAACATCTCAGAAAACAATATATTAAGAAACCAAGATCTGATAACTCTGATCAATGAAGTAAAGAGTTTAATTGAACTTCTAAAAGATACTTTATCAGCCACAAAGCAGACTATCATAGATAAAACAAACCATTTACCATCAACCGCAAACAAAAATGACTCTACATCTACAAAAGTATTAAACCCGAAAAGTCCAAACGGAAAAAAAAAAAATACTAGAAATAGAAACATCGAAATATTTTCAAGAAAATGAAAAGATACAAAAAAAAGAAAGAAAGAAAGAAAGAAAGATAACGAACCGGTCATTGACGAACCAAGGAAAATGGAAATAGATGAACAGAACTTTAACCCATCACAAACAAAGGGAAAGATCTTCATTTAGACAAAGTTCATTAAAAGAACCGAATGGTAAAACTAAGGGAGTAAAAACAAAAGAAGTTCAAAGAACAAAGCATAACAAGAAACAAAATGCTAATAGTCTGAAGAATATAGAAATGATGGACACTTCACCCATATATTAAAAAAAAAAAAAAAAAAAATGGGCATGTAAAAATTTATAATTCATAATGCATAATCAAGATGGAAAACATTATTCAATGGAATTGTAACTGGGGTCAAAACACTATGAAAGTGTAAAAAAAAAAAAAAAAAAGGTTTTAATACCAGAAATACTTTGTAAAAATATTATTACCAGCAATACATTTTTGAAAACTAAATGTTGCCAGCAATATATATACTTTGGTGCAAAAATAATGACGTAATAATGTCGTTTTTTAACGTATTTTTAACGTCAAAAAACGACATTATTACGTCATTATTTTTGCACCAACCTAATATTTTTAGAAAAAACAAAAAGAAAAAATATTATCAGCGATAAATTATTTGAAAGAAAATTGTTACCAAAAATAGAATTTTTGAAGGAAAAATTTTACCAGAAATAGATTTTTTGAAGGAAAAATATTACCAACAATAAATATTTTGTCGGCATTAAATAACCCATTAAGGTTGATATGCCGTAAAAACCAAACCAAACCAAACTAAATCATCGTTTCGGTCGTTACGCCTTGCGGTCATCATCAGGTGTATATCGATCTGGGTTACATACAGGGAATTTTGAACTTAACCCTTTTTTTAATCTACGAGGGTCAACTGTTCTCGTTCCAATATTGCATAAAGTTTTGTTACTTTTTTATTTTTTTTTAGTACTGTTCTGTTATTACTCGCCCGTTTTCAGTGAGTCCATATACACACTTCCCGACACATGGATTGAACTCACAACCACTATGTCACCAAACTATCTATCGCAGTGTGTTCATATATATATATATATATATATATATATATATATATATATATATATATATATATATATATATATATATATATATATATATATATATATATATATATATATATATATATATATATATATATATATATTCATATATATATATATATATATATATATATATATATATATTCATATATATATATATATATATATATATATATATTCATATCTAGCTTTCTATTTCATACTTTTCATTATCTATCTATCTATCTATCTATCTATCTCAGTCTGTTCATATCTATCTATTTCATTCTATTTATTATCTATCTATCTATCGATCTATCTCAGTCTATTCATATCTGTCTATCTATCTCACTTCGTATCATCTATCTCAGTCTGGTCATATCTGTCTATCTATTTCATACTTTTCATTATCAGTCTGTTCATATCTATCACAGTTTATTGCTATCTATCTATCTATCTATCTATCTATCTCAGTCTGTTCATATCTATCTATCACAGTTTATTGCTATCTATCTATTTAGTCTGTTCATATCTATCTAGATATCTATCTATCTATCACTGTATGTTGATAGATATAAACAAATTATGATAAATGGGAAATGACTTGGATATGAACCGACCGAGATAGATAGATAGATAGATAGATAGACAGACAGAAAATTAAATAGATATGAACAGACTAAGATAGATTATTGTGAACAATTCTCTACATTACAGATTAAACAGAAGTGATTGTATTAAAACTATAGATATAATTCTATATATTAGGTTGGTTACAAAAATAATGACGTAATAATGTCGTTTTTTGACCTTAAAGAATAAGTCAAAAAACGACATTTTTACGTCATTATTTTTGCACCAACCTAATAGATGTATTTATATACAGAGTTACGTTTCACACACACACAATATATATATATATATATATATATATATATATATATATATATATATATATATATATATGTGTGTGTGTGTGTGTGTGTGTGTGTGTGTATGACTACAACAAGGTAACGCCAACAAATATCTTCAACTTACAACGAAAATCTCACGCTGAGACACGGTCAATTGCCTATGATCGCTTCTCAGCGTGAAACTTTTAGTTGGAAGTTGAAGACATTTGTGGTTTTTATCTGGCTTTATTATTTTGTCACCACTGCTCATCAATAGCGTTTACTGAATATATATATATATATATATATATATATATATATATATATATATATATATATATAAATTATTATTCTTCCCGAAACCTGAGTATTTTTTGCAATGTGTTCTATATAATATTTTTCTGTAAGATTTGTCTTATGCTAAATTTTTCGGATTTGTTTGTGATTTGTTCATCTGTGTGTACGCGAACTGCACTAAATCTTGCCAAATTACAAATCAGAGTTTGAGAGAGTGTCGTGCATATGTGGTTACTATGAATCAACAAAAAATACTTAAACTGGCTGAACTGCACAAAATTGTCTCGTAGGTTGTCAAAATTCGCCTTTCGCGCGCATGTAGATCAGTATGTCACCAATAACCGAAATAATATATGTATATATATGTGTGTGTCTGTGTGTGCATAGATTGTCACTTCTACCACCGTTTCTTGCTATCTTTCTTTTTGCCATCAGAAGATTTATTACGATTGTTCTCACAAAACAGAATGAGTTCGAATACTGGCTGGCTACCAATACGTGTGTAAGGAGAAAGAAAGAAAGACTTGAAAGGGAAAAAGAGAGAAAGAATGAGAAAGAAAAAGTTATAATGAAAAATGGAGAAAAGAAAGAAAGAAAGAAAGAAAGAAAGAAAGAAACAATTGGAGAATGAATGAATGAATGAATGAATGAAAGAGAATCGGATAAATAAAGAAAAGAGACGGAGAAAGAAAGAAAAAAGAAACTAAACTGAAGAAAGAAAGAATGAAAGAAAGAAAGAATGAATGAATGAATGAATGAATAAAGGAATGAACAAAAGAGAAGCGTATAAATAAAAAAGAATCGAAAGAAAGAAAGAAACTGAATCAATGAAAGAAAGAAAGAAACTGAATCAATGAAAGAAAGAAAGAATGAATTAATTAATTATTGAAAGAGAATCGGATAAATAAAGAAAAGAGTCGGAAAGAAAGAAAGAAAGAAAGAAAGAAAGAATGAATGAATGAATGAATGAAAGAGAATCGGATAAATAAAGAAAAGCGTCGGAGAAAGAAAGAAAGAAAGAAAGAAAGGGAATCGGATAAATAAAGAAAAGAGTTGGAGAAAAGAAGAAACAATAAAAAAGAAAGAAAAAAGAAAATGGAAGACGAAAATAAAGAGAAACAACAAATCCAACTTCAAAATTCTCCGCTGAAACCTAAATTGAAAAAAGAAAATAATACAGAAATAGCCGATTAATTATTCAACCACTTATTTACTAATGTTGTCATCTTTTCGCCAATTTCCTTATTTTCTCACAATTCCCAAAATAAAATGGAAGGGAAAATTGCAACCGCAGGGGTCAGGCAGAATTCGAAAGACGAGAAAACGGGCAGCGCTTCTGAAAATTGCTAAACTGGGAGAAATATTGTAAACACCGTTTTCAAAGAACAGTTCGCGTTCTATTTCAGTTCAAGAGAACAGCCTTTTCTTGCTCGCGAAGGAAAGAAATTGCTGGCAAATTGAACCGTTTCGATCTAAAAACGTGTCTTTCATTTTAGCAGCAGTCTTTAATGTTTTAATTAATGTTTAATTAATGTTTAATTAATGTTTAATTAAGGTTCGAAATTTTAGAAATAGTTTATTTCTATCAATATTCCACTGCTAACCGATCACCCACGCCGCCATGAAAATAATTAAATAGCCAAATGTTTTGTTCCACAGTGATTTTCTTTTTTTGTTCTTTTTTTTTTTTTTATTAATTCACCCCAAGCAAGGAGATAATGTCCCTAAAGACAACCGGCTGCGAGGAATGAAAGCGAATGAAAGGATTTGAGAAGGAGCCTGAAACCCAATCTTAATCAGGAAACAAAGGATAAACCTCTACTCCAGTTCAAAAGACCGAGGAGGAGTGTAAACCGGACGATAGGCGAACCTATCTACCCCTATTGAACAAAATACTAAATAAACAGTCAATAAAATTTCAGAGTTTAGGCGGAGACGTAAAAAGTAAAGAACTGAAGCAGACTCTAGAATGAAACCAAAACCCAGTCTTAAACGGGAAATAAAGGATAAATCTCTACAACATTTGAAAAGAATGAGGAGCAGTGTGAACCGGACGAAAGGCGAACCTATCTACCCCTATTTAGCAAAAACTAATTAAATATTAAATAAAATTTCAGAGTTTTGGCAGAGAGGTTAGAAGTTAAAGTAGACTTTAGAAGGAGCATGAAAACAAGTTTTAAACAGGAAAAAAAGGATAAACCTCTACTCCAGTTCAAAAGAACGAGGAGGAGTGTGAAGTGGACGATGGAAGAAACTAGCTACCACTAGTGAGCAAAATAATAAATAAACAGTAAATAAAATTTCACAGTTTAGGCGGAGACATAAAATGTTTAGGGTTGAAGTAGACTTTAGAAAAACTTGTCGTAAACAGGAAATACAGGATAAACCTCTACAACAGTTGAAAAGATCGAGGAGGACGATAGGCGAACCTATCTACCCCTATTGAGCAAAAAACTAATTAAATATTAAATAAAATTTCACAGTTTAGACAGTGATGCGAGAATATACATCTAACCTCTCTGTTCAGTTGAAGTAGCCTTTAAAAGGAACCTCAAGCCAAGTATTAAACAGAAAACAAGGGATAAAATTCTACACGAGTTCAAAAAAATAAGGAGAAGTGTGAAGCGGACGATAGACTAACCTTTTTCCCCCTATTGAGCAAATAACTAGATAGACAGTAAAAAAAAATTTCAGAGTTTAGATGGAGACGTTAGAAGCATAGAGTTGAAGTAGTCTTTAGAAGGAAACTGAAACCCAGTCTTAAACAGTGATATATATATATATATATATATATATATATATATGCGGTTGCATGGATAGTAGTTTGGTACGCCACAGAATCCCACATCGTTGTTATTATTTGTCGAGGTAAACTGCATGCAACCGCATATATTAGCTCTATCACGGATATTGGGCACTTTCCACTAAATACTATATATATATATATA
>OZ010615.1:30526712-30606712 GCA_963932145.1 Acanthosepion lycidas | reverse complement strand
TCGTTTTCTTTTTTCTTACTCTTTTTGATTAATGTCTTCTTCTTTTACTTCTTTTTCTTACACTTGTTACTTTTCTCTATTCTTTTTTATTTCTTCCCCTTTTTTTATTAGTTTCTACTTTCCTTCTTTCTATTTTTACTCTCTTTTCATCTTTTTCACACTTTCTGTGTTCTTTTGTTTTTCTTTCTTTTCATTCATCTCTTCTTGTCTTTCTTTTTACTTCTTTTTCTTCTCATTTCTTTTTCTGTTCTCCTTTTTTTATCTTTTCATTGTTGGTTTCTACTTTTCTATCTATTCTCTCTTCTTTTTCTTCTTTTTTACTCTTTCTTTGTTGTTTTCTTTTTTCTTCTTTTTGATTCTTGCCTTCTTTTCTTTCTTTTTTACTTCTTCTTCTCATTTCTTTTTCTGTCCGCTTATTTTTCTTTTCATTATTTCCTTCTACTTTTCTTCTTTCTATTTTCCCTTCATTTTTTTTCTTTTCCCCTTATTTTTCACTCTTTCTTTCTAGTTTTCGTTTTCTTCCTCTGTTTTTGATATGTTCCGGAAAGGGATATATTTGTTCGAAGTAGCAAAGTGTAACCAGGTAGGCAATAGGCGTGGGCAATAGGCGTAGTCCCTGTGCCTCCACATCAGTCTGTATTTATGGCTGACACCAACCAATTACTATGAGGGGGGACCCAGGTGTATGCATATTCATTACATCACCTCCCACTGAGCTAAATTTTCCAGTGAAATTTAGCTTCAATATTTTCTCTTTTTAGGGTCTGGACTTAATCGATTGATTTTTTTTCCTAAGTCTTTTTCGCCTCAATCCTCCTTGCAGTTGTAGCGTTTGGCACACTGGTACCTCTGGCCTTGAGGTCGGGGATACCTCCATTGGCGAATGTTGACTTACTGGAACGGGAATTTCAAATGTATCATACAGGACTTCCATTGGAATCTCTTCGGTATTTTCCGTGACCTCTGTTGTGTGTCTGGGTCTCAATTGATTCCAGTGTCTTTTGCACCGAAATTTTTCCTCTTTTATGTCATATATGACCTGTCCAATTATTTTGGTTATCATTCCTTCCCAATACATTTTTCCAGCCCTTAAGTAAACGCTTTAGTCATCTGGTTTTCATTTTTAGTAGTTTTCTTCGTCGGACTAGGCAACAGTCTGTCGAACACAGAGCGTATTTTCTCGCAAACATTAACTCTGATGGCGATAATCCTAACGTTGTATTCGGCTTTGGAGTGATTCTATATACTTCCAAAAATTTCTCAAGACTTCTTTCATTCGTGTCCACGCCTTGGTTTTTCTCCAACGCTCGTTTAAAGGTATCCACGAATTTTTCCACCTGTCCATTCGATCTTGGATGATATACTGGCGTTGGCACTTGATCAATGGACAATGATGTACAGAATTCCTTGAATTCTCTTCCCATAAACTGCGTTCCGTTGTCGCTGACTAAAGTTTTAGGGAGTCGAAAACGTCTAAAAATTTCATCAAGTGTGTTTATTGTATTTGTTGCAGTCGGACGTCTGCACTTAACAATTTTTGGCCACTTAGTGAAACTGTCCACAATGATCAGGTAATAAGATCCATTTATGGGCCCTGCATAGTCGATATGCAATCGAGTCCATGGGACATCTGTCTTTGGCCATGGTTGAATCTTTACTGGTGGATTCCTTGCTGCCAGTTGACATCCTCTGCACTGTTTCACCAAATTTTCTATGTCTTGGGCCATCAATCGGCCAATAAGTATAGCCTCTCATTAGAGATTTCATTCTCAAAATCCCTGGATGGCTGGTGTGAAATTCTTTCAGAATTTTATTTTGCAGATTAACCGACATTACAACTCTATCTGCGTATAGTAATACCTGTTCGCAGATTGAAAAAGGTGACAAACTAATTCCTTTTTTAGTTTTCTCGTTCAACCAGATTTGTTTTTTCATTTTTTTAATGAAATCATCGTTCACCGCTGCTTTTTTCACATCTTCTAGCGTAACCGGTAGATCTCTAATAGTGTTGCATAACAGACCCGACAATTCACTTTCGTCTCTTAGCGCCGCTACTACTGTTTCTTCCAGTGGTTCCGTATATTTAGGTATCAATCTTGATAACCCATCGGCGTGACCTAGCTTCTTTGAAGGCACATATTCTATTTTGAAATTATAATTCAATAGAATTACACCTCAACGCTGTAGTTGATTTGCCGTGTGAGTTGGTATACCTTTTTTTTAACCTTGTATTGTTAACAGCGGTTTGTGGTCTGTTTGCAGAATAAATTCTCTTTCGTATAGAAACCTGTGAATTTTTTTTTACAGAGTAGATTATTGCTAAACTCTCTTTTTCGATTTGGCTGTAACTTCGTTCCGCGGGCAGTAACGTTCTCGATGCATGTCCTATTGGCTTCGTAGATCCGTCCTCGAATTTATGACGCAATACCGCACCTAGTCCCTCATTACTGGCATCTGCTGCTACAATGATTTTCTTCTTCGGGTCGAAATGCGCTAACGATAGGTCTGCTAATAGACAGCTTTTTATTTTCTTAAAAGCCTATTCGCATTCTTTCGACCATATCCACTTTGCGCCCTTTTTCACTGAATTATTTAAAGGAGCTCTCATATCATACATTTTTGGGATATAAATGCTATAATAACTTACTAATCCCAAGAAGGCCTGGAGTTTAGCCACATTATCAGGTGCTGGCATATTTTTTATAGCCTCAGCCCTTTCTGGGTCCGCTTTTCTTCCTTTACTGTCAATGATCTGCCCTAAATATTTTATCTTCTTTAAGAAGAACTCGCATTTTTCAGCACTCAGCTTGAACCCGTATTCCTCATTTCTCTGAAATGCCGCTCTAATATGCATTTTGTGTTGGGCCTCGTTTTCACTTTTAATCAAAATATTATCTCAGTATGCGATTGCATACACCATACCAGCCAACAGTGTGTTCATTATTTGCTGGAATAGGTTTTGAGCTACCTTCAATCCAAAAGGAAGTCGATTTAGTTTAAAAATCCCTTTATGCGGGTTTATTGTCAGGTACTTCGAACATTCTTCACTGATTTAACCTGAAGGTAAGCCTCCCATAAGTCCAACTTTGAAAACATCTACCTTTGTTTAATTTAATTAATATATCCTCCGGAGACGGTAGAGGGTACGTATGGTCTTTCACACAATCATTTATGCCTGTCGAAAAGTCTGCACACACTCTGATTTTTCTGTTTTTCTCTTTTATATATTGGGTTAGAAACACCCAATCCGAGTAATCGACTTTTGAAATTACGCCACTTTTCACCAACCTTTATAATTCCTCAAATATTTTGTCTAGTGTCGAAAATGGTACTTTTCTCTTTGGCTTAAAGATTGGTTTAACATTTTCTTTCAATTCAAAGTTGACTTCTGTTTTTGTGCACAGATTTAGTCTTTCTGAAAAGACGCGAGGGAATTCGCCTTTCAAATCCGTAATAAATCTTTCTGTTTGCTTCATCTTATAGTTCTCTATGACATTAACTTTGTTACAGAAAGAATTTACCGGTAATTCCCATAAATTAAACAATACGATCCAGTCTGTACCAAAGAGGTTTACTGAACCAGGGAGCACATACACTTTCGATTTGTGAATTTTTCCCATGAACGCAATGTTACATTTTAATTCACCTCTAAACTTAAGTCTTTTTCCTGACACTCCCCTGGCAATTTTGTCTGTGTTAGTCAACGGCGGGTAACCAATTTTTCCCATGTTTCCTCGTTTATTACCGAGTTATCACTCCCTCAATGGAAGTAATAATTTTACGGTCTGCTCATTTATTTTTACACTGAGGTATTTTCTTCTTTGACCCTCCTCAATTTCGTTTTTAGAAAAAAAATACGTTCACCTTTGTTTAAGAGTTTGATTTTAGTTTTCTCTGTTTTGCCCGACAATGGGAACTTCTATGGCCTACACGCCCACAATTAAAACATATTTTGTCCCTAAAGAAACAATCCTTCTTTATATGATATCCTCCGCACGAACTGCATATCATTTTTCTTTCTTTATCTTGTATCCACTTCTATTGTCTTACAGTTTGTATTCACGAAATGCTCTTCTGTTTATAAGTCGCTAACATTCTTCCGTTATTTTTTGTAGGATTCTTCGGATCCTGTTCCATGATAGTCAGGATTCTTGATATAATTTCTTTCTTCCTTCGGTGTCGTTAGATCCTGCACAAAAATTAGACACTTGAACATATCACTTGACAATTCCTTTAATGTAAACGCCTCACACTGTGTGTTAACCATACCTGCATACATGACAAAATCGTCATCATCCTCTTGTTTTACGATATTTAGACAGTTGTATCGTGTATGAAACAGACTATCTCTTTCATCGAAAATTTTCCACAAAATTTCTACTGTTTCGCTGAATGTAATTTCTTCTGGCTTCTTTGTGGGGGATTAAATTCGCATATTTTGTATTTTCTTCTGTTCCCAACTTCTGTAACAATAGAGTGATTTTTTTCCTCGTCGGACCATTGTTCGCATCTTTTCGTAAATATTGTTTCAAACCTACGAAAATAAGCCGGAAACGTTGAAACTGTCATGGACGTATTTAAATTCAGAGAGTAAATTTGAAATTCATTCAGCAGAAAAAAATCTAGAACCAGGTTCTTTTGTTGTCCTAGATAATACGTCTTCCAAAAGTGATTTATTGTTTTTTGCGTGTTGTTTGAATAACTTCTCAAACCTTCCTTGTTGCTGGATAAATTGTTGTTGTTGTTGATGGAATTGTTGTTGTTTTTGTTGGAATTGTTGATGTTGTTGGAAATGTTGCTGTAAAGTGACTTGCAGCAATTTACTTAACTCCGCAATTTGTTCCATTCTGCCAACGTATCCACAAGGGGGGGGGGCAATTTCTTATTTTCTGTAAGTGTTGCACAAGGTTTTCCTTTTCTAACGTTCCTCGTTAAAACAACAATGAAGGAAAAAATTACTTTCTGTAAGCGTCGAACAAGTTTTTCTAACGTTCTTCGTTAGTAAGTGTTGTCAACTATATATTTTTTTTCTTTTTGTTTTAACTTTTGAGGTCGTTTCGAATCTCGTCACCAACTGATATGTCCCGGAAAGGGATATCTTTGTTCGAAGTAGCAAAGTGGATTTAGACTACTGTAAACGAGTAGGACAATCTAGCACGTAACCGTAATGGACTGGGTCCTCGTCATAGTGGTAGGCAATAGGCGAAGACAATAGGCGTCCTCCACATCAGTCTGTATTTATGGCTGACACCAGCCAATCATATTACTATGAGGGGGAACCCAAGTGTATGTATATTCATTACATCAGGTTCATTCGTGTCTTCTTCTTCTTCTTCTTTTATTTCTTCTTCTTCTTCATCGTCTTCCTCCTCCTCTTCTTCTTCTTCTTTCTTTTCTTCTTCTTCTTCATCCTCTTCCTCCTCCTCTTCTTCTTCTTCTTCCTCCTCCTCCTCCTCTTCTTCTTCTTCTTCCTCTTCCTCCCCCTCTTCTTCTTCCTCTTCTTCTTCCTCCTCTTCCTCTTCTTCTCCTTCTTCCTCTTCTTCTTCCTCTTCTTCTACTTCTTCTTCTTCTTCTTCTATTTCTTACTCTTTTCGTTTTACTCTTCTTTCCCTCTTTTTAATGATTTCTAATTTTCTTCTTTCTATTTTCTCTTACTTTTTATCTTTTTCACTCATTTTTGTTGTATTCTTTTTCTTCTTCTTTTTGATACTGCTCTTCTTTTTCTTGCTTTTCTTTTTACTCCTTTTTCTCTTTCTTCTCATTTCTTTTTCTGTTAGCCTTTTTTCTTATTATTGTTGGTTTCTTCTTTTATTTTTACTCTCTCTTTCTCCTTTTGATTCGTATCTCCCTCCAACGACTTCCAATCCTTTGTAGCTCTTCATAAGGTATACCCAGTTCTGTCATCCCTTTACGCATGCACGTTTAGTAAATTAATCGCAGCTTTCCCCTGCCTCCTCTTTCCTTAAATACGCTGTGCTAGTGTCAAAATCACTAAGGCTTCTTTCCTCATCATGCCTACTAGAAATTTCAGCAGTCACTTTTAATAGAAGTGTCCTGTTCATTTCTATTTTCCTTAAAAATTCAACGCTACTCTCATGCAACGTCCACATAATTCTCAGCATCCTTCTGTAAAGCCACACCTATGTTATCTTAAGGCACTTCTCCCCGCTGTGATGAGATTGTCCAGCATTCCCTGCCATATAGGAGGAATGATATTACATAGCAGTTCAGCACTCTTTTCATTGTTTCTGTTGCCTCAAGTCTCTTTTTCATCTGTGAGGAGATTGTCCAGCATTCACTGCCATATAGGAGGAGTGATATTACATAACAGTTCAGTACTCTTTTCTTTCTTTCTGTTGCTTCAAGTCTCTTTTTCATCTGTGAGGAGATTGTCCAGCATTCACTGCCATATAGGAGGAGTGATATTACATAACAGTTCAGTACTCTTTTCTTTTTCTGTTGCTTCAAGTCTCTTTTTCATCTGTGAGGAGATTGTCCAGCATTCACTTCCATATAGGAGGAGTGATATTACATAACAGTTCAGTACTCTTTTCTTTCTTTCTGTTGCTTCAAGTCTCTTTTTCATCTGTGAGGAGATTGTCCAGCATTCACTTCCATATAGGAGGAGTGATATTACATTGCATTTCAGCACTCTTTTCATTGTTTCTGTTGCCTTAAGTCTTCTTTTCATCTGTGAGGAAATTATCCAGCATTCACTGCCATATAGGAGGATTGATATTACATAGCAGTTCAGAACTCTTTTCATTGTTTCTATTGCCTCAAGTCTTCTCTTCATCTGTGAGGAAATTGTCCAGCATTCACTGCCATATAGGAGGATTGATATTACATAACAGTTCAGTACTCTTTTCTTTCTTTCTGTTACTTCAAGTCTCTTTTTCATCTGTGAGGAGATTGTCCAGCATTCACTGCCATATAGAAGGATTGATATTACATAGCATTTCAGCACTCTTTTCATTGTTTCTGTTGCCTTAAGTCTTCTCTTCACCTGTGAGGAAATTATCCAGCATTCACTGCCATATAGGAGGATTAATATTACATAGCAGTTCAGCACTCTTTTCATTGTTTCTGTTGCCTTAAGACTTCTCTTCATCTGTGAGGAAATTATCCAGCATTCACTGCCATATAGGAGGATTGATATTACATAGCATTTCAGCACTCTTTTCATTGTTTCTGTTGCCTCAAGTCTTCTCTTCATCTTTGAGGAAATTGTCCAGCATTCACTGCCATATAGGAGGAGTGATATTACATAACAGTTCAGTACTCTTTTCTTTCTTTATGTTGCTTCAAGTCTCTTTTTCATCTGTGAGGAGATTGTCCAGCATTCACTGCCATATAGGAGGATTGATATTACATAACAGTTCAGTACACTTTTCTTTCTTTCTGTTTCTTCAAGTCTCTTTTTCATCTGTGAGGAGATTGTCCAGCATTCACTGCCATATAGGAGGAGTGATATTACATAACAGTTCAGTACTCTTTTCTTTTTCTGTTGCTTCAAGTCTCTTTTTCATCTGTAAGGAGATTGTCCAGCATTCACTTCCATATAGGAGGAGTGATATTACATAACAGTTCAGTACTGTTTTCATTGTTTCTGTTGCCTCAAGTCTTCTCTTCGTTTGTGAGGAAATTGTCCAGCATTCACTGCCATATAGGAGGATTGATATTACATAGCAGTTCAGAACTCTTTTCATTGTTTCTATTGCCTCAAGTCTTCTCTTCAACTGTGAGGAAATTGTCCAGCATTCACTGCCATATAGGAGGATTGATATTACATAGCATTTCAGCACTCTTTTCATTGTTTCTGTTGCCTCAAGTCTTCTCTTCATCTGTGAGGAAATTGTCCAGCATTCACTGGCATATAGGAGGATTGATATTACATAGCATTTCAGCATTCTTTTCATTGTTTCTATTGCCTCAAGTCTTCTCTTCAACTGTGAGGAAATTGTCCAGCATTCTCTGCCATATAGGAGGATTCATATTACATAGCATTTCAGCACTGTTTTCATTGTTTCTATTGCCTCAAGTCTTCTCTTCATCTGTGAGGAAATTATCCAGCATTCACTGGCATATAGGAGGATTGATATTACATAGCAGTTCAGCACTCTTTTCATTGTTTCTGTTGCCTCAAGTCTTCTCTTCATCTGTGAGGAAATTGTCCAGCATTCACTGCCATATAGGAGGAGTGATATTACATAACTGTTCAGTACTCTTTTCTTTCTTTCTGTTGCTTCAAGTCTCTTTTTCATTTGTGAGGAAATTGTCCAGCATTCACTGGCATATAGTAGGATTGATATTACATAGCAGTTCAGCACTCTTTTCCTTGTTTCTATTGCCTCAAATCTTCACTTCATCTGTGAGGAAATTGTCCAGCATTCACTTCCATATAGGATGATTGATATTACATAGCAGTTCAGCACTCTTTACATTGTTTCTGTTGCTTCAAGTGTCTTTTTCATCTGTGAGGAGATTGTCCAGCATTCACTGCCATATAGGAGGAGTGATATTACATAACAGTTCAGCACTCTTTTCTTTCTTTCTGTTGCTTCAAGTCTCTTTTTCATCTATGAGGAGATTGTCCCGCATTCACTGCCATATAGGAGGAGTGATATTACATAACAGTTCAGTACTCTTTTCTTTCTTTCTGTTGCTTCAAGTCTCTTTTTCATCTGTGAGGAGATTGTCCAGCATTCACTGCCATATAGGAGGATTGATATTACATAGCAGTTCAGCACTCTTTTCATTGTTTCTGTTGCCTTAAGTCTTCTCTTCATCTGTGAGGAAATTTCCAGCATTCACTGCCATATAGGAGGATTGATATTACATAGCATTTCAGCACTCTTTTCATTGTTTCTATTGCCTCAAGTCTTCTCTTCATCTGTGAGGAAATTATCCAGCATTCACTGGCATATACGAGGATTGATATTACATAGCAGTTCAGCACTCTTTTCATTGTTTCTATTGCCTCAAGTCTTCTCTTCATCTGTGAGGAAATTGTCCAGCATTCACTGCCATATAGGAGGAGTGATATTACATAACAGTTCAGTACTCTTTTCTTTCTTTCTGTTGCTTCAAGTCTCTTTTTCATCTGTGAGGAGATTGTCCAGCATTCACTGCCATATAGGAGGAGTGATATTACATAACAGTTCAGTACTCTTTTCTTTCTTTCTGTTGCTTCAAGTCTCTTTTTCATCTGTGAGGAGATTGTTCAGCATTCACTGCCATATAGGAGGAGTGATATTACATAACAGTTCAGTACTCTTTTCTTTTTCTGTTGCTTCAAGTCTCTTTTTCATCTGTGAGGAGATTGTCCAGCATTCACTTCCATATAGGAGGAGTGATATTACATAACAGTTCAGTACTCTTTTCTTTCTTTCTGTTGCTTCAAGTCTCTTTTTCATCTGTGAGGAGATTGTCCAGCATTCACTTCCATATAGGAGGAGTGATATTACATTGCATTTCAGCACTCTTTTCATTGTTTCTGTTGCCTTAAGTCTTCTTTTCATCTGTGAGGAAATTATCCAGCATTCACTGCCATATAGGAGGATTGATATTACATAGCAGTTCAGAACTCTTTTCATTGTTTCTATTGCCTCAAGTCTTCTCTTCATCTGTGAGGAAATTGTCCAGCATTCACTGCCATATAGGAGGATTGATATTACATAACAGTTCAGTACTCTTTTCTTTCTTTCTGTTGCTTCAAGTCTCTTTTTCATCTGTGAGGAGATTGTCCAGCATTCACTGCCATATAGAAGGATTGATATTACATAGCATTTCAGCACTCTTTTCATTGTTTCTGTTGCCTTAAGTCTTCTCTTCACCTGTGAGGAAATTATCCAGCATTCACTGCCATATAGGAGGATTAATATTACATAGCAGTTCAGCACTCTTTTCATTGTTTCTGTTGCCTTAAGTCTTCTCTTCATCTGTGAGGAAATTATCCAGCATTCACTGCCATATAGGAGGATTGATATTACATAGCATTTCAGCACTCTTTTCATTGTTTCTATTGCCTCAAGTCTTCTCTTCATCTGTGAGGAAATTGTCCAGCATTCACTGCCATATAGGATGATTGATATTACATAGCAGTTCAGCACTCTTTTCATTGTTTCTGTTGCTTCAAGTCTCTTTTTCATCTGTGAGGAGATTGTCCAGCATTCACTGCCATATAGGAGGAGTGATATTACATAACAGTTCAGTACTCTTTTCTTTCTTTCTGTTGCTTCAAGTCTCTTTTTCATCTGTGAGGAGATTGCCCAGCATTCACTGCCATATAGGAGGAGTGATATTACATAACAGTTCAGTACTCTTTTCTTTCTTTCTGTTGCTTCAAGTCTCTTTTTCATCTGTGAGGAAATTATCCAGCATTCACTGCCATATACGAGGATTGATATTACATAGCATTTCAGCACACTTTTCTTTCTTTCTGTTGCTTCAAGTCTCTTTTTTATCTGTGAGGAGATTGTCCAGCATTCACTGCCATATAGGAGGAGTGATATTACATAACAGTTCAGTACACTTTTCTTTCTTTCTGTTGCTTCAAGTCTCTTTTTCATCTGTGAGGAGATTGTCCAGCATTCACTGCCATATAGGAGGAGTGATATTACATAACAGTTCAGTACTCTTTTCTTTCTTTCTGTTGCTTCAAGTCTCTTTTTCATCTGTGAGGAGATTGTCCAGCATTCACTGCCATATAGGAGGATTGATATTACATAGCATTTCAGCACACTTTTCTTTCTTTCTGTTGCTTCAAGTCTCTTTTTTATCTGTGAGGAGATTGTCCAGCATTCACTGCCATATAGGAGGAGTGATATTACATAACAGTTCAGTACACTTTTCTTTCTTTCTGTTGCTTCAAGTCTCTTTTTCATCTGTGAGGAGATTGTCCAGCATTCACTTCCATATAGGAGGAGTGATATTACATTGCATTTCAGCACTCTTTTCATTGTTTCTGTTGCCTTGAGTCTTCTTTTCATCTGTGAGGAAATTATCCAGCATTCACTGCCATATAGGAGGATTGATATTACATAGCAGTTCAGAACTCTTTTCATTGTTTCTATTGCCTCAAGTCTTCTCTTCATCTGTGAGGAAATTGTCCAGCATTCACTGCCATATAGGAGGATTGATATTACATAACAGTTCAGTACTCTTTTCTTTCTTTCTGTTGCTTCAAGTCTCTTTTTCATCTGTGAGGAGATTGTCCAGCATTCACTGCCATATAGAAGGATTGATATTACATAGCATTTCAGCACTCTTTTCATTGTTTCTGTTGCCTTAAGTCTTCTCTTCACCTGTGAGGAAATTATCCAGCATTCACTGCCATATAGGAGGATTAATATTACATAGCAGTTCAGCACTCTTTTCATTGTTTCTGTTGCCTTAAGACTTCTCTTCATCTGTGAGGAAATTATCCAGCATTCACTGCCATATAGGAGGATTGATATTACATAGCATTTCAGCACTCTTTTCATTGTTTCTATTGCATCAAGTCTTCTCTTCATCTGTGATGAAATTGTCCAGCATTCACTGCCATATAGGATGATTGATATTACATAGCAGTTCAGCACTCTTTTCATTGTTTCTGTTGCTTCAAGTCTGTTTTTCATCTGTGAGGAGATTGTCCAGCATTCACTGCCATATAGGAGGAGTGATATTACATAACAGTTCAGTACTCTTTTCTTTCTTTCTGTTGCTTCAAGTCTCTTTTTCATCTGTGAGGAGATTGTCCAGCATTCACTGCCATATAGGAGGAGTGATATTACATAACAGTTCAGTACTCATTTCTTTTTCTGTTGCTACAAGTCTCTTTTTCATCTGTGAGGAGATTGTCCAGCATTCACTGCCATATAGGAGGAGTGATATTACATAACAGTTCAGTACTCTTTTCTTTCTTTCTGTTGCTTCAAGTCTCTTTTTCATCTGTGAGGAGATTGCCCAGCATTCACTGCCATATAGGAGGAGTGATATTACATAACAGTTCAGTACTCTTTTCTTTCTTTCTGTTGCTTCAAGTCTCTTTTTCATCTGTGAGGAAATTATCCAGCATTCACTGCCATATAGGAGGATTGATATTACATAGCATTTCAGCACACTTTTCTTTCTTTCTGTTGCTTCAAGTCTCTTTTTTATCTGTGAGGAGATTGTCCAGCATTCACTGCCATATAGGAGGAGTGATATTACATAACAGTTCAGTACACTTTTCTTTCTTTCTGTTGCTTCAAGTCTCTTTTTCATCTGTGAGGAGATTGTCCAGCATTCACTGCCATATAGGAGGAGTGATATTACATAACAGTTCAGTACTCTTTTCTTTCTTTCTGTTGCTTCAAGTCTCTTTTTCATCTGTGAGGAGATTGTCCAGCATTCACTGCCATATAGGAGGATTGATATTACATAGCATTTCAGCACACTTTTCTTTCTTTCTGTTGCTTCAAGTCTCTTTTTTATCTGTGAGGAGATTGTCCAGCATTCACTGCCATATAGGAGGAGTGATATTACATAACAGTTCAGTACACTTTTCTTTCTTTCTGTTGCTTCAAGTCTCTTTTTCATCTGTGAGGAGATTGTTCAGCATTCACTGCCATATAGGAGGATTGATATTACATAGCAGTTCTGCACTCTTTTCATTGTTTCTGTTGCCTTAAGTCTTCTCTTCATCTGTGAGGAAATTATCCAGCATTCACTGCCATATAGGAGGATTGATATTACATAGCAGTTCAACACTCTTTTCATTGTTTCTATTGCCTCAAATCTTCTCTTCATCTCTGAGGAAATTATCCAGCATTCACTGGCATATAGGAGGATTGATATTACATAGCAGTTCAGCACTCTTTTCATTGTTTATGTTGCCTCAAGTCTTCTCTTCATCTGTGAGGAAATTGTCCAGCATTCACTGCCATATAGGGGGATTGATATTACATAGCAGTTCAGCACTCTTTTCATTGTTTCTGTTGCCTCAAGTCTTCTCTTCATCTGTGAGGAAATTGTCCAGCATTCACTGCCATATAGTAGGATTGATATTACATAGCAGTTCAGCACTCTTTTCATTGTTTCTGTTGCCTCAAGTCTTCTCTTCATCTGTGAGGAAATTATCCAGCATTCACTGCCATATAGGAGGAATGATATTACATAGCAGTTCAGCACTCTTTTCATTGTTTCTGTTGCTTCAAGTCTTCTCTTCAGCTGTGAGTAAATTGTCCAGCATTCACTGCCATAAAGGAGGATTGATATTACATAGTAGTTCAGCACTCTTTTCATTGTTTCTGTTGCCTCAAGTCTTCTCTTCAGCTGTGAGTAAATTGTCCAGCATCTAGGATCCCTGATATTGCATAGCAGTGTAGCACATTTATTTTTCTTTGTTTGTCATTAAGCTTTCCTGTTTCTTAATACTTTACTTCGCTTTTCAAAGTAACGTCTGTGATTCCTGTGCAATTTCGGTTTTCGATTCCATATTTTCCTTCCACTGTTTAAAACACTTCGCGGATAACTAAATTTTCGCCATTGCTAGATTCTGACATTCCCAATTCTTAACTCGCATATTGAACTGATCCTCTTGCTTCCAACCATACATTCTGTCTTCTTACTATTGGGGATTAGTCCTTTGTTCTTATTTTATTTTATTTTTTTACCTCGCCAAGAGATTCCTGCAATTTTCTTGTACCGCCATCACAGTATCATCTGAAGACCTTGTTAACATTGTGTCTGCCAATATTTACACGCGGTATATTAGCCACATCTGCAGAAGGAATCCGCTTACCTTAAAAAAAAACTGAAGGCGTGCGTCAGCCAACGCTATCTGCACGTTCCAGGTCCGAATAAAGGAAGCTGACATTGCACGGACACCTGATCACCATAACGCAACGTACAGCACGAACGCCCGTAATCGACAATGGCTCCGGGTAGCTGTATTTTAGTACGCCTCCCCTTCCGGTTTTCTTTGTATCGTAGTCGGGTGGCACAACTTTTCAGCCGGATGTGCTCTCAGGTCTTCATCAGATGCTTTACGATGCAGGTAACCTTCAGGCAATTTCAAAGTCAAAACTTTATTTAATCTTCGTGGAGGAGATTCCTTTACTGCAGCTGACCATGTCTGAGAGAATTTGTCTTGTTCTAAAAATAGTCCAGTAGGTTAAAACGTTGGTTCGGGAATCGGGCGAGATCATGATTGTAAATTCAAACATTGGGTTCGATGGAAACGAGGAAAGTATTAACTGAATATGACTAAGTAACTTTCTCTTTTTTTATCTTTCTTCTTTTTCCTTTCTTTATAGCCTTTTTTTATCTTTTGCAAACTTCTTTATTTGTTGTAGTTTTCTCTTTCTTTCTTTCTTTCTTTCTTTCTTTCTTTCTAGCCTTCTTTTATCCTTCACTTTTGTAAACAGCTTTCGTTCTTTTTCCTTTCTTTCTTACTGTTTTTCTTTCTTTCCTTCTTTCTGTCTGCCCTTCTTTTATCCTTTCCTTTTGTAAACTTCATTTTCTTTCTTTATTTATTTCTTTTTCTTTCTTTCTTTCTTTCTTTTTCTTTCCTTCTTTCTTTCTTTCTTTCTTACTTTATTTTATCGTTTTCTTTTGTAAACGTCTTTCTTTCTTTATTCTTTCTTTCTTTCTGCCTTCCTTTCTTTCTGTGAAGCCTTCTTTTATCCTTCCCTTATTTAAACTTCTTTTTCTTTATTTGTTCTTTATTTTTTTATTTATTTATTTGTAGCCTTCTTTTATCCTTACATTTTCTCTTTTCTTTCTTTCTTTCTTTCTTTCTTTGTAGCTTCTTTTTTCTTTATATATCCCTTTTTACTTTCTTTCTTTGTTGACTTTTTTATTTTCTTTATTCTTTCCTTCTAACATATCTTCTTTTATTTCCTTTCTTTCTTTCTTTGTAAACCTCTTTCTTTCTTTCTTTCTTTGTAAACCTCTTTCTTTTTGTCTTTCTCTCTTCTTTTTTAATCTTTTCTTTTCTGTTTTACTTTCTTCATAAACCACTCTCCATCTTATTCTTTCATAGTGTGTAGCGTCTTTTTTCTTTTTCTTTATAAACCTCTCTCTTTTTATAACCTCCTTTTTGATTGTCATTTCTTTCTTTGTTGACTCTTTTTTTCTTTCTTTTTTTCATCCTCTGTGGCACTTCTAAACCTATTTCTTTCTTTCTTTTCTTTCTTTCTTTCTTTCTTTCTTTCTCCTCCCTTCCATATCAAGTCATATTTCATTTTTCTTTCTTTCTTTCTTTCTTTCTTTCTTTCTTTCTTCTCCCTTCCATATCAAGTCATATTTCATTTTTCTTTCTTTCTTTCTTTCTTTCTTTCTTTCTTTCTTTCTTTCTTTCTTTCTTTCTCCTCCCTTCCATATCAAGTCATATTTCATTTTTCTTTCTTTCTTTCTTTCTTTCTTTCTTTCTTTTGCCTCTCTTTGTCATCGTTTTTTTTTTTTCTTTTTTTCATTTTCGTTAAATCTTTTTATGTATTCCAAACATTTTTTATTGTACATTACTGTTTATTCTGTATTTTTCCATTCTGGCTAGAATTCTTTCAATAGCAGATGGTCTACATGCGTAACTACCTTGTAAAACTTGCAATCAAAACCCAACATTTACTTGGGCTGCACCCAGGAATATATTAAACGTTTTATTTAAGTTTTGATACCCGTTCATAATAGATCTACAAGATTGTTTGTTCCTGGTCGATTTTTAATATCTTCTTCAGCTTCTCTTGGCCCGGTTATACTCTTATTCAGGAGAGCCTTCCATAAAACTGTTTTGCAAACAGAACTTAGCCTATGTCAGTAAATATCTTTATTTTCATGTCTAATGTCCAGACGAGCAATATTTCTTGTATTTTTCTTATAAGCATTTCATCCCAAGCAAGGCGGGTGTGCCATTAGTACGCAGAGGGGTTACAGAGAGTGAAAGTAAGAGAAAAAGACTGCGTACATGGGGGATTGAGGAAAGGGTAAAAAGAAGAACAAGGTCCAAGGCATCACATGACGGTTGACGTTGCATTTAAATTTTTGAGGATTGTAGTTATCAGGCAATCAAGCAAGAGGAATGGAGTTCCACTGTCGGGAAAGGCTAAAGAAGCTGTTCGTGTATGTAAAACAATCACATTGTCAAGATAAACACTCAGTTGTGGAACAAGCTTAGAAAAGACCCCTTTCACCTTGAGAAAGAGAGCTATTTATGATTCCATGGAGCATCTCAATTTGCTCAAGTGGGATAGTCCATTGCTTGGGTTGTGATTGGCTGCTGGTACGAGTGGAGGTATTTCTGTATAAATACCAGCTTGATTCCAGTCAATTTGCGGCGTTTGTATTGAGTTACAGCCTGTTTTATTTTTGTCTGCCAGCTGGACGCTAGCTGGGACCGTTACGCCGGTAAGTGTTGTTATTCTATTGTTTTTCTACAGAGTAGAAGTAGCGGTAACATTTAACTACTTCAGCAGTAAAAGGATTGGGCTTATATGCCAGTCTAGTAGTACGCTTAAATTTATGTAGTAGGGTCACCAGGGAAAAAAGTTTAACAGTACAGTTGCCATGAAAATATTTGTAGAAAAGACAGAGGGAAACCACATCACGTCTGTGAGAATGTGACTGAAGTCGAGATGCCAGGTCAGGTCCGACTACGTTGCAGATCCTTCTTTGGATTTTGTCGAAGACCTCAAGATGAACAGCAGGGGCACCAGACCAGATCTGGTAACAGTATTCAATGCAAGGAAGAATGGTAGATTTGGAGATCTGTAGGATGAACATAGACGAGAAAAACCTTCTGGTACGACAACTTTCCTTGCAGTAGATGCAGCTATTGATTCAGTGTAGTTGTTCCATCTACAAGTTTAGACAGCCAGAGCTTGGACGCGCCCTGCTACGTACATAGAAAAGTTTACACAGAAATAAGTAGTTATTAAAATAGTAGAAAGAAAGAAAAAAAGAAAGAAAGAAATAGAAGTTGTTGGTAAAATACTAGAAATGGAGTAGGAAGGAAGGAAGGAAGGAAGGAAGGAAGGAAGGAAGGAAGGAAGGAAGGAAGGAAGGAAATAAACAAAGAAACAAACAGAGAGAGAGAGAGAGATTCATAAAAAATAGAAGTAGCTGTTAAAATAGTAGATAGTATGCAGATAATAGAATGCAGATAGAAGTTAACACAATTTGATAATAAAGAAACTCCAAAACTGTAAAAGAAAGAAAGAAAGAAAGAAAGAAAGAAGGGAAGAAAGAAAGAAAGAAGGGAAGAAAGAAAGAAAGAAAGAAAGAATGGTTTATAAAGAAATAGAAGTAGGTGTTAAATACTAGAAAGAAAGAAAGAAAGAAAGAAAGAAAAAGAGAGAGATTGATAAAGAAATAGAAGTAGTTGTTAAAATAACAGAAAGAAAGAAAGAAAGAAAGAAAGAAAGTGAGGTTGATAAATTGATAGAAGTAGTTGTTAAATTAGCAGAGATAAATAAAGAAAGAAAGACAGAATGAAGGAAGAAAGGAAAGAAAAAGAAAGAAAGAATGAAAGAAAGAAGGGAAGAAAGAAAGAAAGAAGGGAAGAAAGAAAGAAAGAAAGAAAGAAAGAAAGAAGGGAAGAAAGAAAGAAAGAAAGAAAGAATGGTTTATAAAGAAATAGAAGTAGGTGTTAAATACTAGAAAGAAAGAAAGAAAGAAAGAAAGAAAAAGAGAGAGATTGATAAAGAAATAGAAGTAGTTGTTAAAATAACAGAAAGAAAGAAAGAAAGAAAGAAAGAAAGTGAGGTTGATAAATTGATAGAAGTAGTTGTTAAATTAGCAGAGATAAATAAAGAAAGAAAGACAGAATGAAGGAAGAAAGGAAAGAAAAAGAAAGAAAGAATGAAAGAAAGAGATGCTGATAAAGAAACAGAAGTAGTTGTTAAAATAGTAGAAATCAATAAAAACTTTAAAAAGTTAAATCAAATTAAATGAAATAAAGAAAAAAAATGATGGACAAAATAAGGGGGATTAAAAAAAGAAAAAAGAAAAATTGAAAGAGAAAAGATTGCAGAAAAGTTCTCAGTGCAACCAAAAAGCTTTTTTCTTCCTCTTTTTCCTTCAGGTTATCTTATCTTCTTATGAACTTGGCCAAAGGGAAAACTCAGTCTATGATTTTTTTTATTTTTTTGTGGGTGTGTTTTTCTTTTCTTTTCTTTTCTTTTCTTTGTTTGTACTATAAAAAAAAACAAAGCAAGAATACAGCCGTCAGAAACATCAATTACAAACACGGTCACAAGGTACTGGCCATATTCGGAAATTAAAAATATATCTACTTTCATCAACTTTTATAATGTCGACAATAGCAGATAAATCCATTTACTATATCAGTATGAAAAAAAAATTAGGAAAAGTAGTTCAAGCGAAAGCAATGAGAATCAACAAACTGTTGGACAATTTTACACACATTGAGTTCAGAAAATATAAAAAGTTCTAGGCTAACGGCCGTATCAGGTTGAAACACAGGTTCCCGTACAATCACCGACGTTAAGCAACGTCGAGTCTGGTCAATATCTAGATGGATAACCATTTGGGAATATCAGCTGCTATAACACTGGGTGTATAGGTGGTGATAATAGCTGGGTTTTGTTAATCGGAGAGCCGAGTTCCAATTCCAATTGGGTTAAGCAAACAATTACTAATACTAGAAAAATCAATGAAAATTTGACGTATTTTCCTATTTCAATTATCTTCAGTTAATGACTGAATAAGCACGTGGAGATCTCTATGACAATAAAATTTCCGTGGAAAGTCTCGTTAAATATTTCTGCTTAACAACTTTAAGGAACTATTTCAATAAATATGAAAGCTCGTGGTTATAGAAAAGAAGTAAGCCGTTACAA
The DNA here is from genome assembly GCA_963932145.1 of Acanthosepion lycidas. Classification (NCBI taxonomy): domain Eukaryota; kingdom Metazoa; phylum Mollusca; class Cephalopoda; order Sepiida; family Sepiidae; genus Acanthosepion; species Acanthosepion lycidas. Next base: position 30,587,888 of record OZ010615.1, on the reverse strand, counting down.
ATGAAAAGATTTGAAACAGACAACTTTTCTATTTCACTAAAACAGACGTTAAACAGTTCTATCTTCTTTTTCTTTCTTTCATTTTTCTCACTGGAGCCAAATAGCGTCTCTGCTAAGTCTTTTCCGTTTTAGTCGCGTGGAACAGTGAAATAAACAGCATGCCACCCTTGTGTATATATATATATATATATATATATATATATATATATATATATATATATATATATATATATATAGTGGTGGGGAAACAAATATTCGTACAGATACAAATTTTTAATTTATTGTATTTCCAATGAATGAATAAACATACTTTTCGTATAATTAACTGTACACAGATGCATATGCAGAGAAAACAGAGGAAAAAATTGATTTAAGAGAAAATAAATCACATTTATCCATCTTAACGGATGAAAAAGTATTCGTACAATGCAAATTTCAGATTTTGAAACTTTTAAATTGCTTTAATACTCTAGATTATTCAAGTGGAATATTCTAGAATGTTCATTAGTTGGAAATATAATAAATTTGTATCTGTACGAATATTTGTTTCCGCACCACTATATATATCTATTTCTCTTTTCTTTCTGTGATCCTTTTTCCCATATTCTACTTTTCTTTCTTTCTTTTTTTTCCATATTCTACTTTTCTTTCTTTCTTTCTTTCATTCATTTTTTCTTTCTTTCTTTTTTTTTTCTAAAAGATTCCTCTTTTCTTTGTGTGATCCTTTTTCCCATATTCTACTTTTCTTTCTTTCTTTCATTTATTCTTTCTTTCTTTCTTTCTTTTTTCTTTTTTTCTTTCTTTCTAAAAGATTCCTCTTTTCTTTGTGTGATCCTTTTTCCCATATTCTACTTTTCTTTCTTTCTTTCATTCATTCTTTCTTTCTTTTTTCTTTTTTTCTTTCTTTCTAAAAGATTCCTCTTTTCTTTCTGTGATCCTTTTTTCCATGTTCTACTTTTCTTTCTTTCTTTCTTTCTTTTCCTTATGTTCTACTTTTCTTTCTTTCTTTCTTTCTTTTCCCTGTCTTCTACTTTTTTCTTTCTTTCTTTCTTTTCCCTATGTTCTACTTTTCTTTATTTCTTTCTTTATTTCTTTCTTTCTTTCTAAAAGATTCCTCTTTTCTTTCTATCATCCTTTTTTCCATGTTCTACTTTTCTTTCTTGCTTTCTTTCTTTCTTTCTTTCTTTCTTTTCCCTATGTTCTACTTTTCTTTATTTCTTTCTTTCTTTCTAAAACATTCCTCTTTTCTTTCTATCATGCTTTTTTCCATGTTCTACTTTACTTTCTTTCTTTCTTTCTTTCTTTTCCCTATGTTCTACTTTTATTTATTTCTTTCATTCTTTCTTTCTTTTTTTCTTTCTTTCTTTCTTTCTTTCTTTCTTTCTTTCCCCCTGGTTCTACTTTTCTTTATCTCTTTCTTTCTTTCTTTCTTTCTTTATCTCTTTCTTTCTTTCTTTCTTTCTTTCTTTCTTTCTTTCTTTCTTTCTACCCGGTTTTCTGCCTTTCTTTCTTTCTTTGATTGCTTCAACTTATTTCTGTCTTGCTTCCAGGACTTAGCTCCCCACATATGTGCGAATTGACATGACTTCTCCGGGGAGATAGTCAAGTGGTTTCCTTTTTCAGTTCTTGACGCCAGTGTCACACTACCATTGACCTATCTTCAGTCGACCGAGAGAAACAGCTAAATCTAGCGTATTGTTTTTACGAATATAAACAAACGCTAATCAGCCGGAGTGCTCCAATTCGTTTTACTGAAGAGCTTTGAATTAACGCAGGTGGCTGTTGTTAATAAAATTAGCCTATCACTCAAAAGTGTGATATTATAAGCGCGGTACTTATTTGAAAGTACTTAATATCAGTGATAGATCAAACATATTCATTTATATGGATATTGGTTTCTGACCCTGGATATCACACTTTTGCGATATATATATATATATATATATATATATATATATATATATATATATATATATATACTATGAGATGGATTAAGTCCGACACTTCTTTAATATATTTTCTGTTTATACGTATTGATTGTTCAAGATCGTGTGTTTATAAACAGTAAATCGGACTAGGCTAACCAGATGCTTCTCTGTAGCTGAACAGTAGAGTACGTCGGATCAAATGACGGTTTCCGTATAGCAATACAGGTTCGATTCCTGTCTGAGAACGCATATTTTCTGCAAAATTTTAGGTACATTAAGGCCGGTAAATATAATTACTACTGTTTAATTAAATATATATATGATATTACTTATTTTGAATGGATATCTATGTAATGTTTAGGCAATAAAATAAATCGGATAAATAAATAAAAACCCATCATCTCTTTTCATTTATATATATATATATATATATATATATATATATATATGAATGAAAAGATAGATAGATTTTCTAGCCGTCCCTCCGGTAAATCGGTTTCGAAACTGTCAAAATCAATTAAAAGCTACTCTTTATGAATATTTTAAATATTACAGGAAAAAAAAAATAAATTGTCGAAGAAAAAATTGTGTCACAAAAAGATTTATAACGAGCCTCTGGTGCCAAATTTTGCTCCAAAATGATTGGCAGGAGCCAGAGAATTCTGCAAAACGGCGCCGAAAAACAATAAATGTTTAATTCATAAGATAAATTTCCTATATTCCCTTCCAAAGTGATGCAGAGCATTACAGCATAGAAAGAGGGGAAGTTGAGAATGGTAAAAATTTAAACATGTTTATGATGATTTCCCAAACGTAGCTTAGATGAATGAGTCACAGGACCGAAAGATTTAGGGTAGCCAGTAAAGTTCGAACTCACTTCTCAGTCGTAATAGTTCTAAGAGACAAGCTTGCTAACCGCCAAAACACGCCGAGGTGTTCAAATAATTGCCCAAGCCTATCTTAGATTTGGCACCATCTCTATCAAGTTTTATCATCTCTCAGTTTCGGTCCTTGTCTTTGGGCAGAGTGTGCACAGGGGCAGCTATGTCAAAGGACAAAGTCGCAACTGAGAAAAATTATACTGAGGGAAGACCTGCCCAAGGCGGCGTCCTCTCATTGGACTAGAGGGAGGGATCGGCTCTCGCACCGACGGTTGCAGGGGCTGCGGGCAATTTTCGTTCCTTGCCCGGGTGTACGCGCTCGTGTACTCACCTAAAAAAGTTTCAAAATCTGAAATTGGCATTTTTCATCCGTTAAGATGAATGAATGTGACTTATTTCTATTAAAACAATTTTTTCTGTTTTCTATCAATATTTACTTATTATGCATCTGTGTCTGTATATATATATATATATATATATATATATATATATATATATATATATATACACTTAGTGGGGAGACAGAGTAAATACCTAGATTTGGCGCTGGTCTAAAATTACGGAACACACAGTGAGAAACGAACTCACTACTAAGTCGTAATTGACCAAGCGAGGCAAGCTTTAAATATTATCAAGACCTCACATAAAACCAATTTTTTACTGGGTCGAATCATGCCTAATTAACTTACCAAATTGCTTTAGTTAAGCAACGTCGAGCCTGGTCAGTACAATAAAGATGGATGACCGTTTGGAAATACCACGCGATGTGAGCTTGGATGCGCGGGTGGTGTTATGGATAATGGCTAGGAATTGTTAATCAGAGAGCTGAGTTCTAATTCCCGTTCGGTTCTTTATATCTACTTAAGCGCACATAGACTTTGGAAAGGTATGAAATCACACGTACTCCAAGCTATGCGTTAATCAGTATGCCTTATATCACTAAAATATTATTATCTTGTTAATATTCTACGAAGCCAAGAAATACTAAGAAAAAAGCCCCTAAAAGATAGTGTATTCCCGGGAACACTCACATACTCACCACAGAGAAAGAAAAAAAAACGAACAGAAAGAGAAACATCATATGGTTCAACTCACTGTATAAAAACTTAAAAACAAAGATTTTTTTTTAAATTTTATATATATATATATATATATATATATATATATATATATATATATATATTCATACATATAAGGATCGTTAATTAATTTGAAACTTTTAAAACCATTTTATATATAAAAAAATTAATTAATTAATTAATTAATTTGAAACTTTCAAAACCATTTTATATATAAAATATATATATATATATATATATATATATATATATATATATATATATATATACAATCGTCAGGCCTGACGATTGCATATAGCATGAAACAGACTGTCGCCTCTAAGTGTTGACTTCTATGTTCACTTTTATATGTATATACATATACATATATATATATATATATATATATCGAAGGATCGTTAATTAATTCGAAACTCTTAAAATCATTTATTTTACATTCAACATCATCACTTGATAAGACACAGGAGGTGTTGAAACAAAATGCCTATTTTTGTAGTGATTTTATAACATTTTTATGTTATAATTTTTTGTAAATAAATATTTTATATATATATATATATATATATATATATATATATATATATATATATATATATATATACAGGATGTCTATAAAGTTCGTGTGCACTTTTAAAAATTTATAACTTTATTTGTATTTGCGATAGAAATAATATGTAAAAAATGCTATAAAGTTTAATGTACCTAGTTTTAAGCATAACTAATGTGATTTCAGTTGGCAGTTGTAAATCAGTTGGCAAATATTTTCCGTGAATCGTATTACCCTTTGTATTGCTAATGATGGTGGACATGTGGAAACTTAAATAAAATTTAATAAAACCTTAAAAAATATAGATTTACTTCTTTCTAATCCTTTTTACAAATTATTTCTATCACTAATACAAATAAAGTTATAATTTTTTTAAAGTACACACGAACTTTATGGACACCCTGTATGTTTATATATATATATATATATATATATATATATATATATATATATATATATATTTATATTCAACAATAAAAAAATAAAAAAATTAAAATCTTTAGACACACTGGGTTGTAGATTAATATTCTTTCGTTTTTTTTATTATTATTTCATTTAGATTCCTCGACTAGTTTCGGCCAAAATGGCCATCATCAGGAGAAGAAATATTTCTGCTTGCTGGTAGCAGTGAACTACAGAAATTACTGTCTTGATGGAGAAAATGGACTTTTGTCTGTAATTTTCATTTGTTTTTTTAATTTTTTTTTATCTTTTTAACATGAATCTTTTAACATTCCTTGTGTTGGTCAAAAAGTCTCTTTTAAGTTGTTATTTGAGATAAGAGCTGGATAGATACATACTGCTCTGAATTCTCTGGTCAGTTTGACAGTTTTATTGGGCCTGGTGATGGGATGTGTCTCTGTTTAGTGTTTGTGTGTGTGTTATTTGGTTCTTAGGGAGTGAGTGAGTATGATATATCTAAGCGTGTGTATTGCTGTGGGGGGTGTTATCATTTGGCTCATTTGGATGTGAGTGAGTATGATGTGTGTAAGTGTATATATTCGTGTGGGTGAGTGTATAAGTGTGAGGCCTCCACACCTCCGTAAGCATGTCTGTCTTGTGTGGGTGAGAAATGTGGGTAGGTTTTGATTTGTTGACTTATATATTGGTACTATCTATATTGTTAAATTTATGGTTTAGCCCGGCTGGATATTTTGTTTTCTTTAGGTGTACATATCTTTTGTTTCAGTATTTGCCCACAAAAATGTTCCCTGAAGATGAGAATTTGAAATTGTCGAAACTGCTTAACATGTCTCATCCATCTGACAATTCTGATATAAGCATCTTATTATTCAAGAAATTGATAAGAAGTTAATGTCTCATTAAGTATCATGTATTTTTTTATACATAACTGACGAGGCAGATTTTTTCCCGCAGTAGGTTGTCATTTCTTTCTGCAGTAGACCAATTGCCACCTAAGGCTATAAAATCCGGTCTGTCCTGCTATTTACCCATTGCTGGTGGGGAGAAGAAGAGGATTCATATCTTTCCCTTGGGTATTAGCACGTAAGTGAAATAAAGGATTCGATTGGAATCCGAGCCGAGCTGCTATTCATTACTCCACCGTTTATATATATATATATATATATATATATATATATATATATATAGAGAGAGAGAGAGAGAGAGATAAATAGATAGATAGATAGATATGGACAAACTGGGATAGTATGATAAAGAACAGACTAAGATAGATAGATAGATAGATAGATAGATAGATAGATGATAATGTGTGTGTGTGTCTATATTTATCTCTGTGATGAGCTATTATGATTACTTTCATTATTTACATTATTTAGACTGTTAGCGTCATCTTCATTTCCATATTTACAACGTTTCGGCCGTTGTACGCTTAGGCCTTCTTCAGGTGATTGGATTATCTGTCTATATCTCGGAGATGAGGTATTATGAGTACTTTCATTATTTACATTATTCAGACTGTTATCCTCATCTTTATTGACATATTCACAACGTTTCATAGAATATGGCAATGAACATGAGGATAACGGTACGAATAATGTAAATAATGTAAGTAATATATATATATATATATATATATATATATATATATATATATACATATATATATATATGTATATATATATATATACATATACATATATATATATATATATATATATGTATATATATATATACATATACATATATATATATATATATACATATATATATATATATATATATATATATATATATATATATATATATATATATATTATGTCATTCGCAGATAGTACTGTTTCGCTGTATCACTGCTCCTCAGTGCGACTAGACATCCGAATACGTCAAGCCGGGATCGAAACCCAATCGAGTTTCTACCACTGAGCTATGTTCATTCGACAGAGAGAAACAACTAAATCTAGCGTATGGTTTTTACGAATATAAACAAATTCCAATCAGCCGAAGTGCTCCAATTCATTTTACTGAAGAGCTTTGCATTAACGCAGGTAGATGTTGTTTATAGAATTAGCTTATCACTCAACAGTGCTCAACTGAAATATATTTTGAAGAGCTATATATATATATATATATATATATATATATATATATATATATATATATATATATACATTACTTACGTTATTTACATTATATATAGATATTACTTAGGTTATTTACATTATATATATATAATATAAATTACGTAATATATATATATATATATATGATATTTTTATGTTTATACATTCTTTTTATAGATACAAATATTTAAGTAAATGCTCTGCTTATAACGAAAGAAAGAAATATATATATGTATATATATATATATATATATATATATATATATATATATGTGTGTGAAAATATTGTAGAAAATAGGAAAGAAACTGGTTTGGTAAATAATCCAAAGTTCCTTAGTATTTTTGTAATTTTGTAAATCTTCCCAAAAAATTTCGCTTGAAGATGGAACAGAGCCTACTTTAACTCAAGTTAATTCAAATATTATTTTGAAGTTTTCGGCTCTTGTTTTGAAACATGAGACCTCTTATGTAGCGTGTTGGAATCATATTTTTAAATAAATAATTATATATATATATGTGTGTGTGTGTGTGTGTGTGTGTGTGTGTGTGTGTGTGTGTGTATGCTTAAATATTGCATCATAGTACATTTTTCCTAAGATGGCGTGATTAAAGAAAAAGAAAATGAGGGACTTAAAAAAAAATCCGTTAATATTTATTATGCATCTTATGCTGTATCTTTTCTTTAAAATTCTTAATTCATGTCGAAAGCTGTCAATATATATTCCCAGCTTTTTGTACCGAATTAAAGCTAAATCTTCATTTCATTTTCAGAATGGCTCGAAAGCAAGAAATCCATATTGCTTTTTCTGAATTGAATCCAAAGGAAATTCTCATGGAATCCTTGAGAATGGGTTGAAAGCAAAAAATTTATATGTTTTTGGTGTATCCATGCGTTTTCCGTGTCGACAATATGTGATTTGAAAATAAAATCTAGAATTCCGACAAAGTTTTAACTTCTTAAAAACTTTCTTGGGGTTCTATACCCTATTTTAAAAACAGACAGACACACACAGACAGATATATATATATATATATATATATATATATATATATATATATATATATATATATATATATATACCTCCAATCGGTTGTGGACTGGAGCAGGAATTGGCTGGTTAACTTTAATGCCTCAAAAACAAAACTGCTCTCTATTACTCACCAGAGAGAACCATCCCTGCCTCCCATTAGAATGTCCGACGTTCAACTCCACGAGAGCACCTCTTCGCGACTACACGGTCTCACATTGTCCGCTGACCTGAGATGGAACGAATACGTTGAGTTAATAGCTTCGTCCACTGCTAGGAAAGCTGGTTACCTGTGCCGCGTCAGGAAATTATTCTCGCCGGAGTCGATCCTTCAAATCTACAAATCAACCATTCGCCCTTGCATGGAGTATTGCTGCCATATATGGTCTGGAGCCCCTTCTAATTGTCTCAAGGTCCCTGATAAAATCCAAAGACGGACATGCAATGTAATTGGCCCTGATCTGGCATCTCGTCTGCAGCCACTCTCTCACAGACGTGACGTTGCCTCCCTCTGTCTTTTTTTACAAATACTTTCACGGTAACTGCACTGATGAGCTGCTTCCGCTGGTTCCCAGACTTCATGAATTTAAGCGCTCAGCTAGGCTGGCATCTCGCTCTCACCCTTTCACTGTTGAAACTGTTAAATGAACTCCCTCCCCATTTCTTGTTTCCCTGATAGCTATAATCTCCAACTATTCAAATGTAATGTCAATCGACGTCTCCAGATGCCTTGATCTATCCCCTAACCGTCTCTTCATCCTTTCCTTTATCAATATTCTTTGTTCTCGCTCCAACTTGCGTGCTAGTGGCTTCCCGCCTTGCTTACAGTTCAGAAGTTTGAGGAAACCTCTGGTAATTTTTTAAATTGGCCCCAAAAGTAGTTCTTTTGTACTTTAAATAAGAGAATATTATCATATATGGTTAAAAAAAAAATGAGACATGATTTTTTTTATTAGAAATTTTACTGACAAAAAAAAAAGAAGCATTTTATGATTAAATTTTACTCTCGTCAAAATATCCTCCTTTAGCCTTGATTACTGCAGCACACATTATGGGTGTTCGTTGCAAAGTTTCTCCTGGTTTGTTTTATAATTGATTCTATTCTTTTTTTCAATAACTTTTTCTATCTTTTTTTTTTTTTTTTTTTTTTCACTCTTTTGTCAAGTTCATCCTCTGCTAATTCTCGGGGCGCTTGAAAGTTTTGAACTGCAGTGCGTATATATATATATATATATATATATATATATATATATATATATATATATATATAGTTGGATTGATGTGATTTTGTGACCCTGTGTTTCCCTTTTTCTGCAATTGTATGTTAGTCTGACCATCGAAAATAGCGTGAAACCCAAGGTCACAAACTCACATCAATCCAACTAAATAAGTTAGATCTATCACTGATATTGACCGCTTTCCAATAAGTACCGCGTATATACAATATATAAATTATATATATATATATATATATATATATATATATATATATATATATATATATATATATTACTTTAGGATATTGCACCGAAAGCATGTAAAAATCACTACGCAGTTGCGGTCGCGTTGCAATGTATTTCCGTGCATCTCATCATATATATATATATATATATATATATATATATATATATATATATATATTAGACCTTCCTGTTCTTCTCTCGGCTGTTACCCCTCCCTATAGCTTTCTGTTACTCTAACATTCGTCCCGCACTCTCATACATACACTCTCACTAAATTTTATTTTTTATTCCCGGAGTTGTTTTTTCTGTTTTCTTTTTGAATTTGTAGGTCTGATGAATTGGATCGTATTTACGATTCCAATGGAATAAATTATGACCATGGAATATTAGTGCTTAAGCCTTTTTATTATATCCTTACTCTGTCCTGGACATTGAGTTCTACCTGGATTCTATCCTCTTGGAATTATTTTTTATACAAATATATATGTGTGTGTGTATGTATATATATTTATATATTTTAGATATATGATTCCATATGTATGTGTATATTTACCACTAATATTATCTATCTATCTATCTATCTATCTATCTATCTATCTATAAATATATATATATAATTTAAAATTATTTTAAAAGTGAACATAGAAGCCAACACTTAGAGGCGGCAGTCTGTTTCATGCTAGACACAATCGTTAGTCCACGTGTGCTGTTATTTTTCTCGGCTATGTATGTATACGGGTCAGTGGTGCATTGTGGGTAGTCTATTTTGGCGGCTATTTTACCGGAAGTCGTTTATTTGTTTATTTATTTGGGCTAAATTATTTGGCTTGTTTTTATTTATTTTTTATTTTTTATTTTTATTTCGTGGCCTGACGATTGCGTCTAACATGAAACAGAGTGTCACTTCTAAGTGTTGACTTCTATGTTCACTTTTATATTTACACATGCTCTATCTCTGATATTGAACACTTTATCCCATAAATATAGTACACTTTAAGACTATATTTCTTCATAATTTAAAATTTTATATATTTAAGAGTGCTCAGTGTCTGAGTTAGAACGTTTAAAATATCGGAAGTGTAGACACTGGAATCAACACTGCATAGTGAATGGTAGGTTTATATTTCAATGCAATCTTCAATACGATAGCACTACTTCTGTAGCAGACTGTGTATATAACAGGTTGTATATATAGGTTACCTATGGATTAAGAGAAGTAAGTTACCTGACATTGCTCTTTCTTTGTTCTTCTGCTTTAGGGATAATGCCGAGGGTTATTTACAGGCATGACCTGTAGATGTTAGCACAATCGTCGCCAGCTTGCGAAAAGTCCCGTCAACTCAATTTCATTTACAAGCCTTAGATAGGGTATGGATGGGAGGCACGGCGGAGTAATGGATAGCGGCTCGGATTGAGGAATTAGAGAGCTGAGTTCGAATTCCAGTCGGACACATTGCATTCACTTACGTGCTAATACACCCCTCTCAGCTACTGAAAAAATGGCAGAACAGACTGGGTTCTATAACCTTGGGTGGCAACCGGTCTAGGAGAAGGAAAACTGAATTCAAAACCGGTCTGGCGAGGGTTGGGCACCGTAAGGCTATCTTACCGAAGAAGCAACACTGCGGCTGGTAGCCCTATGACCGTACGGGTCACGGGATAAAAATGGTGCTTTCAGGCTTTTCGATATTGCAATCCTTTTTTTAGTAGCGGCCATATTTGTTGTGACATAGCCCACGCATGCGCTCAGCATTAAAGCTGTCCTGGCTGTTACAAGAAGTCTTCCGTGCTCCCGCTGGTGCATTGTGTTTAGAGTTTCCAGATTGTTTTAATTCCGATTTGATTTATGTCTGTCTCTACCTGACTTTTAAGTTATTCTTTCCATTTTTTCTTTTTTTAGAATCTGTGAAATATGTCATATCTTATTTTTATAGCTTTTCTTTCTTCTTCCATTAACGTAAAGGAAAAGAGAACTGGGGAGGTCCGATATCCCTGACATATCACAATGATTTTTTTTATAGGAATTCTTTAGCTCGGGTAGTCTGCCTCTTAAACACTTTGTCTTCCGCCCGCCACCACGTCGAATTGGACGTTAATATACTATTTTTATGGGGCCTGACACATTGACAAAAAAAAAGCAAAAAAGAAACTTTATATAAATCACTTTGATAATTTTTTTAATCATTTAAACCCAAGCGAGGCAATAAAGTCCCTAAAAGGAATTACCGACTGTGAGAGAATATAAAAAAAAAAAGAGGGAGCAATAAAGAAACAAGAGTTAAGAAAACAGAAGATAACAATTGACATGCATTTAAATTTTTGAAGATCAAAATTGACTGGAAATTATATAACTGGAAAAGAGTTCCACAAGCAAAAAGTCCAAGAGAAGAAATTCTTAGCATAGAACTTACGGTTGAATCTGTAGTGGAACTAGGAAGGCTGCGTGAATACTTAAAATTGTGCTGCAAATAAAATATGCAATATCCACAAACATAGACTATAAGAAATGGCCAAATGGTAACGATATTCAATCACGACAATAAATACATGTTTGAAACAACAGATTAAATTTTATATACACAATTTACAATTTCTTTGTTTGTAATGATGTGTGCAAAGGTATATTTTAGAGAAAGACTTTCTTTCGGAAATGTTCAATGTCTAAAAAGTTGTCTGCCTTTGATTGAAAAGGTTGAATTTAGACAAAAGATTTCTGTGAAAGATATTAAGTGAAAAAGTTTGTGTAAATTTTTCTAATCTCTCATGAAGAAAGTTTGTTTCTTTGGTAGCAATTTTGACACATAATTCCCGTGTGTATCTTTCGCGTGTGTGAGTCTCAAATGCGACTAAAATTCGTTTGCTATTTCAATTTATAGCTCCACGGGGCTTGATAGCTAGTTGCGAATTTTTCTGAGAAATGCGTGGGCGAATGTTGTAATTTTTTATTTTTTAGCCAATAGGATTTCTTGAAACATTTAAATTAGGGATGAATTTGAGAAAGATTTTTTTTTCATGTCGGTTGAGTCTATTTTTATACAAATTTTGACTGTTTTGTTATAGAAATTTCTCGAAGATTATTTTTATTTAACAACCTAATGAAATTCAAGAAAATGTTTGAAATTGAAATTAATACAAATTACAAATCTAGCCATTTCAACTATAAAATGATGACACCCTGTCTCTAATTTAGTACTGCACGGAAGTTCATAAAGTCTAGGTACCATAGACGAAAGTAATATTTATTTCGCAAATACAAATTATGGCACAAGGCCAAAGAGGTAGATAGAGGCATGCTGGTCTTTGACCTGTCTCATCTTAAACTAGCTGCGATTACTGACCCAAACATACCAGAGTATTCCTTACACCAAAACAACACATTCTTACTTAGCATTCTTACTACAGTCACCATAATGCCTCATGGTCTCTATAAAGTCCTAACTAGTTCCTATATGAACAATTTGTATGTGCAGGGTGGGGAATAAAAATAACTTTTAAAAATGAAACCCCATCAGAACATTTATCACGAAGATATTTGTAAAAATAAAGGCATAGGAAAGCTATGTTACGAGTGATGAAAAAGTAACTGAGCCCGAGATGCCATGCTAGGAGCAGTAACATTGCAGATTCTTGTTTTTATTTTATCAAGAATCTTAGCAGAAGCACCAGACTAGATGTGGCAGCAATATGCAATGCATTTAAAATTTATTTGAAGCAGTAGGGCCTGAAAGCTATAATAATAATAATAATAATAATAATAACTTCTAATCGGTTACTGCTATATTTGGCTGCCATAGTCACGTGAAGTAGCGCTTGTTTAAAACCCTTGATTTCCGAACAGGAGACCCGGGTACGAAGCTTGCCATGGTCGATTTGTCAAGATGATTTTTCAGGCTTAAAGTTGGACACGTCACTTAAGGTTAAGTTATCGGTGTTGGAAAGTGACCGAAAACCGTACTCCCTGCTTGAAGTCATCGTGACTGAGGTTCTGAGTGTACTGGCTTTTGTTCAAAAACTATTGATAACACTCCGATTTTTCCAAAAAATTGTAAGTAAATTTCACTCAGCATAGTTTCTGAAAGCCACTGTTGGGCACTGTAGTTGCTGCAAAAACAAACACGATTTAGCTGGCGTCTGTAAAAGACGGAGGTGTTCGGAAAAGAGAAACATCACGTTATATATGTCAACATCGCTGATGGGTCGTATTTTTATTTTTACAGTAAGATTCTCCCTGAACAAGGCCCGGGGCCGACTCGAGGTAGCGAGTTGCAATAAGGGGCAGTTTATATGGGTAGGGGGGGGGAAGATAAGTGTTAACCCGAGACTTGAACAAGTTAAGATTGTGGTAATCGGGGAGACATTATTTTGGGAGTTGGCATCTCAAGGGGACATCCGGTCATCGTGACTGGGCGGGGTCTGGTGTCAAATTGTTGTTGTCAACCCGACTGGACGGGTTCGTCTAGCTAAGTCTTCCTTTTCAGTCTGCACGGTTTGACAATTTTGGGGGAATTTGGTAATGGTCAAACGCTTCCTTGTCCAAACATCACCCGTGGGATTTCAGAACGACAATTGACTTATACATGGGTGTTCGCTTTAAAATATATTTCCTTTCGCTTAGACTCTTTTGCAACGACAAATTGGTAGGTTTTCTCCTGTTACCGAGGTTCGTGATGCATTTTTGTTATGGCACGATTAGAGAAAAAGAGAACGAAATAATAAGAAAGGAAAAAAAAAAAGAAAAGAAAGATATTAGCCCCCCCCACCCCCCAAACAAAAAAAGAAAAAGAAAAATCTATAAACCCGTGGGGTACATTCAGTCGCGTATCTTTGCCCACAGCGAACAGTGAGAAGCCGAGACGGCCTGAGTGGTTCCGTCTAGATGCCAACGTTTGACGCTTGGGACTTGCAGGCGCCAGGGTGAAATTCGAAAAATTGGAAAGGCGTGGAATGATGTGTCACGTTTTTGTTACGGTTATCACATATTCGCAAAATGATGTATCGATGGGTGGGGGAGGGGAAGGGGAAAAGAGAGATAGGCAGGGAGAAGGGTGTAAAGAAAGAAAGAAAGAAAGAAAGAAAGAAAGAAAAGGAAGCTAAAACAATTGTGAAAGAAAGAATGGAAGAAAAAGAAAGTGGCGGGAAAAGGAGATGCAGATAGGAGCTAACGTAATCCGATAATAAAGAAAATCCAAAACTGAAGAAAGAAAGAAAGAAAGAAAGAACGAAAGAAAGAAAGAAAGAAAGGGGAAGAGAGAAAGAAAGAGAGAACACAAAGTGAAAAAAAATAGCAGATAAAAGATAGAACAATTGTAAAAGAAAGTCAAGGCCAAAGAAAGAAAGAAAGAAAGAAAGAAAAATGGAAAGAAAGAAAGAAGAAATTGAAAGAGGTTTAGAGAAATACACGAGAAGAAATAAAATACAAAGCAGGCATGGAAAGAGTTATTGAGAAAATCATAAGAAAGAAAGAAAGAAAGAAAGAAAGAAAGAAAACTGAGAAGATGAATAGGGAAATAGAAGAGTTCATAGTATTGAAAAAGAAAGAAAAACGAAAGTAAGGCTAACAAAGGCTTAAGAAAGAAAGAAAGAAAGAAAGAAAAAAGAAAGAAAGGCTTAAGAAAGAACGAAGAAATAAAGGCTTAAGAAAGAAAGAAAGAAAGAAAGAAAGGTTTAAGAAAGAAAGAAAGGCTTAAGAAAGAAAGAAAGAAAGAAAGAACGAAGGAAAGGCTTAAGAAAGAACGAAGAAATAAAGGGTTACGAAAGAAAGAAAGAAAAAAGAAAGGCTTAAGAAAGAAAGAAAGAAAGTAAAAAAGAAAGAAAGAAAGGCTTAAGAAAGAAAGAAAGAAAGAAAGAACGAAGGATAGTCTTACGAAAGAACGAAGAAATAAAGGCTTAAGAAAGAAAAAAGAAAGAAAGAAAGGCTTAAGAAAGAACGAAGAAATAAAGGCTTAAGAAAGAAAGAAAGAAAGAAAGAAAGGCTTAAGAAAGAAAGGCTTAAGAAAGAAAGAAAGAAAGAAAGAAAGAAAGAAAGAACGAAGGAAAGGCTTAAGAAAGAACGAAGAAATAAAGGGTTAAGAAAGAAAGAAAGAAAAAAGAAAGAAATAAAGGCTTCAGAAAGAACGAAGAAATAAAGGCTTAAGAAAGAAAGAAAGAAAGAAAGAAAGAAAGAAAAAGAAAGAAAGAAAGGCTTAAGAAAGAACGAAGAAATAAAGGCTTAAGAAAGAAAGAAAGAAAGAAAGAAAGAAAGAAAGAAAGAAAGAAAGAAAGAAAGAAAGATTACCTTTGGACAAATCTGTTGCCCATATCGAATGGCCTTTTATCTTTTCATAATTATTAAATTCATGAATCACCCTCATTGTTGCCCTCCCCCCGGTGATCAATTCAAAACAAAAGGTTTTCCTACAAATATTGCAATAATATGAAATTGAAAAATAAACAAAAGATACACCTTATTACAACGGACAACTAGGACCATAATTAAGAGCTAACTCATATCTACGAGGATGGGAGGATGCGTTATTTCTTCCGGGGTTTGTAAACCTCTCCCCAACACCTAATGCAGCTACATTTTGTTTTGGGGGGTTTTTGAGGGTTTTTTTTTTTTCAATTTCTTTCTTTTTTGGTCATTACAATTAATGATTTACACGACCTTCTTTTTTAGACTGATCATCTCTATTTTCCATATTTTTGTTGGTTTTTGAGACTCGCCCCCCACTCTCTCTCTCTCTTTCTCACTCGTTTCTCTTTCTTTCTCAATGTTTTTCTCTGAACCACGCACATTTTGTAACTCTTGCTGTCACTGTCTAAAGGACGTGCAGATCTGAATTCAACCCCTTGTCAATAATAGAGCAAAATAGGCTTTTTAGACTTGATAGGTCAACCATTCTCTAAAGACAACTCTGAATTCAAACACTTGTCACTAACTGAGAAAACTGATAGGGTAAGGTTGATAGGGCAACCAGTATAGACTGAGAATGCCTCCTCCGTGGGTACCTTGGTGAACAATCTCACCACGTCCAAGCTCACCATCTGGTTGGATAGGATGTGGGCATCCTATCCAACCTTCAACCACTTCGCAGATATCTCTCCCGAGTAAGACCCCCCACATAGAGGAGAACTTGACTAAAGACTGTGTACACCATCCTGTGCAGCTGCAGAAAGAAATATAAAGGGGAGACAGACCGCCCCCTTAAGGTAAGGCTTCAAAAACACTAGAAAGCTGTAACACGACTGGAAGTGGAAAAATCAGGCGTGGCTGACCACATATGGAGAGAAAAGGGAGATCACCGCCCTCTGTGGGATCAAGTGGAGATCATATACAAAGAACATAACTGGAAAATTCGTAAACTTAATGAATCAGCACATATGCTAGGCCACAAAAATCTCCTGAGCCGACCAAGCATAGAAGTGAATACAATATGGGAACCAGTAATAAGGAGTGCCAGAGAAACGCAATAATAACAACGAAAATGAGCTCTGGTAAAAACAACATGCAATGATAACAGCAAAAATTGCAATATGAGCACTGGTAAAAAACGATTGCTAAAGTCATTAGGTTTATAATACCCAGAAATTCATACACAGATGTCCTCAAAGACATGGTAGTGACAGGACCCAAAGAATTTGAGTTCAATACCTGGTTTAGGCGGTGGAGAATTTACAGAGGGGAATTAACTTGAGATAACTGACATCCATTAAACATGACACGTGGAACTAGAACAGTCTACCCCAGCGAGTGCAATAAAGGGTTCAGTTTGACATTCCAACCACCAGAGGAAGGCCGGAGCGTACAACGGCCGAAACGTTGTGATAAATATGGCGACAAAGAGGAGTGTCCAGATAATTTAGTTGGAAAATACAAGAAATGACTTGATTTTTGTTTGTTTGTTTGTTTGGGTTTTATGGCATATCAACCACTGTGGGTTATTTAATGCCAAATCCAGTTTATATGAATTTTAAATGCCTATTTTGTATGGAATAAAAAATGTATAGCTGGCAACATTATTCCTTTACAAAAAAAAACGTATAGCTGGCAACATTATTCCTTTACAAAAAAACGTATAGCTGGCAACATTATTCCTTTGCAAAAAAACGTATAGCTGCCAACATTATTCCTTTACAAAAAACGTATAGCTGGCAACATTATTCCTTTACAAAAAAACGTATAGCTGGCAACATTATTCCTCTTTTACAAAAAAACGTATAGCTGGCAACATTACTTTTTTACAAAAAAACGCATAGCTGGCAACATTACTTTTTTACAAAAAACTTAGAGCTGGCAACATTATTGTTTCAAAAAATTAGAGCTGGCAACATTATTTTTCTGAATACATTATCTGAGACCTTGCTGTTGGATGCAGTTTATCGCCGTACCCAGGACGCGGATGTAGTTTACCGTCATACCCAGGACGTGAGTAAAACTTGGAAAACTAGGAGTTCACTATTTGCCCATAGCTGGGACCCTAAAAGATGCTACCACCCCGGGTCAAGGTGGACCTGGGAACACCAGCAATTAAGAGGTGGTTCCACGCTCCTCAAAACCTCCAGATCAGAGGCCTTGCTGTTGGATGCAATTTAACGTCATACCCAGGACGCCTCATTGGGGGGGAGGGTCTTACCCCTCTACAGAGGTGCAGTCGGCGTATTCTAAAGCCCCAGCCGACAGGGCCTGAAATGACTTGAGTTTTCTTACTTCGAACTTTTATTCAGTATTAAGAGATAAATGTTATCATTATAGCCCGAAAATAATGAGCCTAAATTTTCGTTGACGCATGTGTTGATGATTTGTCCGTATTGACTGCGATAGTGAGTATGTCACGTGCTTGCGTGAGTAGAAGAGAAAAGTGGGGTCGATTCTCACTGGTTAAAAATGAATAAATTAATAATAATTATAACAGTTGTTAAAATTATATTTATTTTTTAGACTATTATTAATATTTATATGTATATATTTCTGAGATGAGGTATTATATACATTATTTACATTATTCGAACAATTGTCCTCATCTTTGTCGCCATATTTATTACAACGTTTTGGCCGTTGTACGCTTCGGCCTACTTCAGGTGGTTGGAATATCGAACTGAACCCTCAATTTCGCTCAGTGGGGTAGAGTGTTCTAGTTCCACGTGCCATGTCTAATGGATGTCACTTATAAGCTATCTCCTGTTAATTGCCCTCCGAAAGTTCTCCGCGGTGGATAAAGACGTTGGTTAGATACAGTGACAGGATCCAAAGAGTGTGAGTTCAATACTCGGTTAAGGCAGTGGAAGTTTTTTTTTCTAGAAAAGCCAGAGGGAAAAAATGTTACGGCGGTGGGAAAGTAACTAAAGCTGAGATACCAGGTCAAGACCAAAGATATTGCAGATTCTTTGGATGTTATCACGGATCTCTAAATATATCATATGAGCACCATACCATAAGTGGGAGTAAAATTCAAAGTAGGATGAATGGTAGACTTATCAGCATGGCCGACGCAAGACTACTGGGGCACAAGCCGCTGCACCTTTTGGTTCACAGATTTTCGACTATCGTGAAGTGGAGCAATTTCATAAATTTAGAAATTTGCCATTCTTCATACATTGAATACTACTGTCATATCAGGTCTGGTGTTCCTACTATTTATCTCGGGATTCTTGAAAAAAATGCAAAGAATAATCTGCAATAAAATAGATCCTGACCTGGCATATCGTCTTCAGACATTCTCTCATCGACGGGACCTGGCATCTCTCTGACTTTTCTACAAAAATTTTCATGGCAACTGCACTGACGAACTTTTCTTCCTGGTGATCGACTATATGAATTTAAACGTTCTAT
This sequence comes from Acanthosepion lycidas, assembly GCA_963932145.1. Lineage (NCBI taxonomy): Eukaryota > Metazoa > Mollusca > Cephalopoda > Sepiida > Sepiidae > Acanthosepion > Acanthosepion lycidas. Next base: position 30,568,611 of record OZ010615.1, on the reverse strand, counting down.
GAGATTAACATTTAAGTCCCACAATGGTAAGGTTTAAAAAGGTAAATGCAACTGCCACTTCTAATTCAAAAGTTGATTTTCCCACACTTTCCACATCCTTTCCTTTTATTTCCTTCGCTCACAAATACAATCTTCAAAACGTTAAATGCAACGTCAATCATCATACTAGGGAATCGCCATTTTCTGTCTTCTTGAATGCCGTTCATCATAAGTCCTTTCTTCAATACGCGCAATTCTCAGTCTTCTCGTTCAGTTTCACTCCCTGTAATCCCCTGCGTACTAGTCAATCGCCATCATCTGTCTAATTGAATCCCCTTCATCATTTATCCTTTCCTCACTCTACACAATTCTCAGTCTTCTCTTTCGCTTTCACACCCTGTAACCTCCTGCGTACTAGTGAATTGCCATCTTGTGTCTTTTTGAATCCCGTTCATCTTTTATCCTTTCCTCAATCGTCACCATTCTCAGTCTTCTCTTTCACATTCACTCCCTGTAATCCCCTGCGTACTAGTGAATCGCCACCATCTGTCTTCTTGAATCCCGTTCATCTTTTATTCTTTCCTCAATCCTCCCTATTCTCAGTCTTCTCTTTCGCTTTCACTCCCTGTAAGCCCCTGCGTACTAGTGAATCGCCATCTTCTGTCTTCTTGAATCTCCTTCATATTTTATCCTTTCCTCAATCCTCCTTGTTCTCAGTCTTCTCTTTCACTTTCACTCCCTGTAATCCCCTGCTTACTAGTGAATCGCCATCTTCTGTCTTCTTGAATCCCGTTCATCTTTTATTCTTTCCTCAATCCTCCCTATTCTCAGTCTTCTCTTTCGCTTTCACTCCATGTAATCCCCTGCGTACTAGTGAATTGCCATCTTCTGTCTTCTTGAATCCCCTTCATCTTTTGACCTTTCATCTATCCTCCCTATTCTCAGTCTTCTCTTTCACTTTCACTCCCTGTAATACCCTGCGTACTAGTGAATCGCCACCTTCTGTCTTCTTGAATCCTCTTCATCTTTTTACCTTTCACCAATCCTCCATATTCTCAGTCTTCTCTTTCACTTTCACTCCCTGTAATCCCATGCGTACTAGTGAATCACCATCTTCTGTCTTCTTGAATCCCCTTCATCTTTTGACGTTTCATCAAACCTCCCTATTCTCAGTCTTCTCTTTCACTTTCACTCCATGTAAGCCCCTGCGTACTAGTGAATCGCCACCATCTGTCTTCTTGAATCCCATTCATCTTTTATTCTTTCCTCAATCCTCCCTATTCTCAGTCTTCTCTTTCACTTTCACTCCATGTAATCCCCTGCGTACTAGTGAATTGCCATCATCTGTCTTCTTGAATCCCCTTCATCTTTTGACCTTTCATCTATCCTCCCTATTCTCAGTCTTCTCTTTCAATTTCACTCCCTGTAATCCCCTGCGTACTAGTGAAACGCCAACTTCTGTCTTGTTGAATCCCCTTCATCTTTTGACCTTTCATCAATCCTCCCTATTCTCAGTCTTCTCTTTCACTTTCACTCCCTGTAATCCCCTGCGTACTAGTGAAACGCCATCTTCTGTCTTCTTGAATCCCCTTCATCTTTTGACCTTTCATCAATCGTCCCTATTCTCAGTCTTCTCTTTCACTTTCACTCCCTGTAATCCCCTGCGTACTAGTGAAACGCCATCTTCTGACTTCTTGAAACCCCTTCATCTTTTGACCTTTCATCAATCCTCCCTATTCTCAGTCTTCTCTGTCACTTTCACTCCCTGTAATCCCCTGCGTACTAGTGAGTCGCCATCTTCTGTCTTCTTGAATCCCCTTCATCTTTTATCCTTTCCTCAATCCTCCCTATTCTCAGTCTTCTCTTTCACTTTCACTCCCTGTAATACCCTGCGTACTAGTGAAACGCCATCTTCTGTCTTCTTGAATCCCCTTCATCTTTTGACCTTTCATCAATCCTCCCTATTCTCAGTCTTCTCTTTCACTTTCACTCCCTGTAATCCCCTGCGTACTAGTGAATCGCCATCTTCTGTCTTCTTGAATCTCTTCCATCATTTATCCTTTCCTCAATCCTCCCTATTCTCAGTCTCCTCTTTCACTTTAACTCCCTGTAATCCCCTGGGTACTAGTGAAACGCCATCTTCTGTCTTCTTGAATCCCCTTCATATTTGACCTTTCATCAATCCTCCCTATTCTCAGTCTTCTCTTTCACATTCACTCCCTGTAATCCCATGCGTACTAGTGAATCGCCATCTTCTGTCTTCTTGAATCTCTTTCATCTTTTATCCTTTCCTCAATCCTCCCTATTCTCAGTCTTCTCTTTCAGTTTCACTCCCTGTAATCCCCTGCGTATTAGTGAAACGCCATTTCTGTCTTCTTAAATCCCTTTCATCTTTTGACCTTTCATCACTCCTCCATATTCTCAGTCTTCTCTTTCTCTTTCACTCCCTGTAATCCCCTGCGTACTAGTGAATCGCCATCTTCTGTCTTCTTGAATCTCTTTCATCTTTTATCCTTTCATCAATCCTCCCTATTCTCAGTCTTCTCTTTCACTTTCACTCCCTGTAATCCCATGCGTACTAGTGAGTCGCCATCTCCTGTCTTCTTGAATCCCCTTCATCTTTTGACCTTTCATCAATCCTCCCCATTCTCAGTCTTCTCTTTCACTTTCACTCCCTGTAATCCCCTGCGTACTAATGAAACGCCATCTCCTGTCTTCTTGAATCCCCATCATCTTTTGACCTTTCATCAATCGTCCCTATTCTCAGTCTTCTCTTTCACTTTCACTCCCTGTAATCCCATGCGTATTAGTGAATCGCCATTTCCTGTCTTCTTGAATCCCCTTCATCTTTGACCTGTCATCAATCCTCCCTATTCTCAGTCTTCTCTTTCACTTTCACTCCCTGTAATCCCATGCGTACTAGTGAATCGCCATCTTCTATCTTCTTGAATCCCCTTCATCTTTTGACCTTTCATCAATCCTCCATATTCTCAGTCTTCTCTTTCACTTTCACTCCTTGTAATCCTCTGCGTACTAGTGAAACGCCATCTTCTGTCTTCTTGAATCCCCTTCATCTTTTGACCTTTCATCAATCCTCCCTATTCTCAGTCTTCTCTTTCACTTTCACTCCCTGTAATCCCATGCGTACTAGTGAGTCGCCATCTCCTGTCTTCTTGAATCCCCTTCATCTTCTGACCTTTCCTCAATCCTCCCCATTCTCAGTCTTCTCTTTCACTCCCTGTAATCCCCTGCGTACTAGTGAATCGCCATCTTCTGTCTTCTTGAATCACCTTCATCTTTTATCCTTTCCTCAATCCATCCTATTCTCAGTTTTCTCTTTCACTTTCACTCCCTGTAATCCCATGCGTACTAGTGAATCGCCATCTTCTGTCTTCTTGAATCTCTTTCATCTTTTATCCTTTCATCAATCCTCCCTATTCTCAGTCTCCTCTTTCACTTTAACTCCCTGTAATCCCCTGCGTACTAGTGAAACGTCATCTTCTGTCTTCTTGAATCCCCTTCATCTTTTGACCTTTCATCAAACCTCCCTATTCTCAATCTTCTCTTTCACTTTCACTCCCTGTAATCCACTGCGTACTAGTGAAACGCCATCTTCTGTCATCTTGAATCCCCTTCATCTTTTGACCTTTCATCAATCTTCCTATTCTCAGTCTTCTCTTTCACTTTCACTCCCTGTAATCCCCTGTGTACTAGTGAAACGTCATCTTCTGTCTTCTTGACTCCCCTTCATCTTTTATCCTTTCCTCAATCATCCCTATTCTCAGTCTTCTCTTTCACTTTCACTCCCTGTAATCCCCTGCGTACTAATGAAACGCCATCTTCTGTCTTCTTGAATCCCCTTCATCTTTTGACCTTTCATCAATCCACCGTATTCTAAGTCTTCTCTTTCAATTTCACTCCCTGTAATCCCCTGCGTACTAATAAAATGCCATCTTCTGTCTTCTTGAATCCCCTTCATCTTTTGACCTTTCATCAATCCACCGTATTCTAAGTCTTCTCTTTCACTTTCACTCCCTGTAATCCCATGCGTACTAGTGAATCGCCATCTTCTGTCTTCTTGAATCCCCTTCATCATTTGAACTTTCATCAATCCTCCCTATTCTCAGTCTTCTCTTTCACTTTCACTCCCTGTAATCCCATGCGTACTAGTTAATCGCCATCTTCTGTCTTCTTGAATCCCCTTCATCTTTTGTGCTTTTCTAATCCTCCCTATTCTCAGTCTTCACTTTCACTTTCACTTTCACTCCCTGTAATCCCCTGCGTACTAGTGAAACGCCATCTTCTGTCTTCTTGAATCCCCTTCATCTTTTGACCTTTCATCAATCCTCCCAATTCTCAGTCTTCTCTTTCACTTTCACTCCCTGTAATCCCATGCGTACTAGTGAATCGCCATCTTCTGCCTTCTTGAATCCCCTTCACATTTGACCTTTTATCAATCCTCCCTATTCTCAGTCTTCTCTTTCTCTTTCACTCCCTATAATCCCCTGCGTACTAGTGAATCGCCATCTTCTGTCTTCTTAAATCCCATTCATCTTTTGACCTTTCATCAATCCTCGCTATTCTCAGTCCTCTCTTTCACTTTCACTCCCTGTAATCCTATGCGTACTCGTGAATCGCCATCTTCTGTCTTCTTGAATCCCCTTCATCTTTTGACCTTTCATCAATCCTCCCTATTCTCAGTCTTCTCTTTCACTTTCACTCCCTGTAATCCCCTGCGTACTAGTGAATCGCCATCTTCTGTCTTCTTGAATCACCTTCATCTTTTATCCTTTCCTCAATCCATCCTATTCTCAGTCTTCTCTTTCACTTTCACTCCCTGTAATCCCATGCGTACTAGTGAATCGCCATCTTCTGTCTTCTTGAATCTCTTTCATCTTTTATCCTTTCATCAATCCTCCCTATTCTCAGTCTCCTCTTTCACTTTAACTCCCTGTAATCCCCTGCGTACTAGTGAAACGCCATCTTCTGTCTTCTTGAATCCCCTTCATCTTTTGACCTTTCATCAGTCCTTCCTATTCTCATTCTTCTCTTTCACTTTCACTCCCTGTAATCCCATGCGTACTAGTGAATCGCCATCTTCTGTCTTCTTGAATCCCCTTCATCTTTTGACCTTTCATCAATCCTCCCTATTCTCAGTCTTCTCTTTCACTTTCACTTCCTGTAATCCCCTGCGTACTAGTGAATAGCCATCTTCTGTCTTCTTGAATCCCCTTCATCTTTTATCCTTTCCTCAATCCATCATATTCTCAGTCTTCTCTTTCACTTTCACTCCCTGTAATCCCCTGCGTACTAGTGAATCGCCATCTTCTGTTTTCTTGAATCCCGTTCATCCTTTATCCTTTCCTCAATCCACCCTATTCTCAGTCTTCTCTTTCACTTTCACTCCCTGTAATCCCATGCGTACTAGTGAATCGCCATCTTCTATCTTCTTGAATCCCCTTCATCTTTTGACCTTTCATCAATCCTCCATATTCTCAGTCTTCTCTTTCACTTTCACTCCCTGTAATCCTCTGCGTACTAGTGAAACGCCATCTTCTGTCTTCTTGAATCCCCTTCATCTTTTGACCTTTCATCAATCCTCCCTATTCTCAGTCTTCTCTTTCACTTTCACTCCCTGTAATCCCATGCGTACTAGTGAGTCGCCATCTCCTGTCTTCTTGAATCCCCTTCATCTTCTGACCTTTCCTCAATCCTCCCCATTCTCAGTCTTCTCTTTCACTCCCTGTAATCCCCTGCGTACTAGTGAATCGCCATCTTCTGTCTTCTTGAATCACCTTCATCTTTTATCCTTTCCTCAATCCATCCTATTCTCAGTTTTCTCTTTCACTTTTACTCCCTGTAATCCCATGCGTACTAGTGAATCGCCATCTTCTGTCTTCTTGAATCTCTTTCATCTTTTATCCTTTCATCAATCCTCCCTATTCTCAGTCTCCTCTTTCACTTTAACTCCCTGTAATCCCCTGCGTACTAGTGAAACGTCATCTTCTGTCTTCTTGAATCCCCTTCATCTTTTGACCTTTCATCAAACCTCCCTATTCTCAATCTTCTCTTTCACTTTCACTCCCTGTAATCCACTGCGTACTAGTGAAACGCCATCTTCTGTCATCTTGAATCCCCTTCATCTTTTGACCTTTCATCAATCTTCCTATTCTCAGTCTTCTCTTTCACTTTCACTCCCTGTAATCCCCTGTGTACTAGTGAAACGTCATCTTCTGTCTTCTTGACTCCCCTTCATCTTTTATCCTTTCCTCAATCATCCCTATTCTCAGTCTTCTCTTTCACTTTCACTCCCTGTAATCCCCTGCGTACTAATGAAACGCCATCTTCTGTCTTCTTGAATCCCCTTCATCTTTTGACCTTTCATCAATCCACCGTATTCTAAGTCTTCTCTTTCAATTTCACTCCCTGTAATCCCCTGCGTACTAATAAAATGCCATCTTCTGTCTTCTTGAATCCCCTTCATCTTTTGACCTTTCATCAATCCACCGTATTCTAAGTCTTCTCTTTCACTTTCACTCCCTGTAATCCCATGCGTACTAGTGAATCGCCATCTTCTGTCTTCTTGAATCCCCTTCATCATTTGAACTTTCATCAATCCTCCCTATTCTCAGTCTTCTCTTTCACTTTCACTCCCTGTAATCCCATGCGTACTAGTTAATCGCCATCTTCTGTCTTCTTGAATCCCCTTCATCTTTTGTGCTTTTCTAATCCTCCCTATTCTCAGTCTTCACTTTCACTTTCACTTTCACTCCCTGTAATCCCCTGCGTACTAGTGAAACGCCATCTTCTGTCTTCTTGAATCCCCTTCATCTTTTGACCTTTCATCAATCCTCCCAATTCTCAGTCTTCTCTTTCACTTTCACTCCCTGTAATCCCATGCGTACTAGTGAATCGCCATCTTCTGCCTTCTTGAATCCCCTTCACATTTGACCTTTTATCAATCCTCCCTATTCTCAGTCTTCTCTTTCTCTTTCACTCCCTATAATCCCCTGCGTACTAGTGAATCGCCATCTTCTGTCTTCTTAAATCCCATTCATCTTTTGACCTTTCATCAATCCTCGCTATTCTCAGTCCTCTCTTTCACTTTCACTCCCTGTAATCCTATGCGTACTCGTGAATCGCCATCTTCTGTCTTCTTGAATCCCCTTCATCTTTTGACCTTTCATCAATCCTCCCTATTCTCAGTCTTCTCTTTCACTTTCACTCCCTGTAATCCCCTGCGTACTAGTGAATCGCCATCTTCTGTCTTCTTGAATCACCTTCATCTTTTATCCTTTCCTCAATCCATCCTATTCTCAGTCTTCTCTTTCACTTTCACTCCCTGTAATCCCATGCGTACTAGTGAATCGCCATCTTCTGTCTTCTTGAATCTCTTTCATCTTTTATCCTTTCATCAATCCTCCCTATTCTCAGTCTCCTCTTTCACTTTAACTCCCTGTAATCCCCTGCGTACTAGTGAAACGCCATCTTCTGTCTTCTTGAATCCCCTTCATCTTTTGACCTTTCATCAGTCCTTCCTATTCTCATTCTTCTCTTTCACTTTCACTCCCTGTAATCCCATGCGTACTAGTGAATCGCCATCTTCTGTCTTCTTGAATCCCCTTCATCTTTTGACCTTTCATCAATCCTCCCTATTCTCAGTCTTCTCTTTCACTTTCACTTCCTGTAATCCCCTGCGTACTAGTGAATAGCCATCTTCTGTCTTCTTGAATCCCCTTCATCTTTTATCCTTTCCTCAATCCATCATATTCTCAGTCTTCTCTTTCACTTTCACTCCCTGTAATCCCCTGCGTACTAGTGAATCGCCATCTTCTGTTTTCTTGAATCCCGTTCATCCTTTATCCTTTCCTCAATCCACCCTATTCTCAGTCTTCTCTTTCACTTTCACTCCCTGTAATCCAATTCGTACTAGTGAATCGCCGTCTTCTGTCTTCTTGAATCTCTTTCATCTTTTATCCTCTCCTCAATCCTCCCTATTCTCAGTCTTCTCTTTCCCTTTCACTCCCTGTAATTCCCTGTGTACTAGTGAAACGCCATCTTCTGTCTTCTTGAATCCCCTTCATCTTTTGACCTTTCATCAATCGTCCCTATTCTCAGTCTTCTCTTTCACTTTCACTCCCTCTAATCCCCTGCGTACTACTGAATCGACATCTTTTGTCTTCTTGAATCCCCTTCATCTTTTATCCTTTCCTCAATCCTCCCTATTCTCAATCATCTCTTTCACTTTCACTCCCTGTAATCCCATGCGTACTAGTGAATCGCCATCTTCTGTCTTCTTGAATCTCTTCCATCTTTTATCCTTTCCTCAATCCTCCATGTTCTCATTCTTCTCTTTCACTTTCACTCCCTGTAATCCTCTGTGTACTAGTGAAACTCCATCTTCTGTCTTCTTGAATCTCTTTCATCATTTATCCTTTCATCAATCCTCCCTATTCTCAGTCTTCTCTTTCTCTTTCACTCCCTGTAATCCCCTGCGTATTCGTGAATCGCCATCTTCTGTCTTCTTAAATCCCCTTCATCTTTTGACCTTTCATCAATCCTCCCTATTCTCAGTCTTCTCTTTCACTTTCACTCCCTGTAATCCCCTGCGTACTAATGAAACGCATTCTTCTGTCTTCTTGAATCCCCTTCATCTTTTGACCTTTCATCAATGCTCCCTATTCTCAGTCTTCTCTTTCACTTTCACTCCCAGTAAGCCCCTGCGTACTAGTGAATCGCCATATTCTGTCTTCTTGAATCCCCTTCATCTTTTGACCTTTTATCAATCCTCCCTATTCTCAGTCTTCTCTTTCACTTTCACTCACTGTAATGCCATGCGTACTAGTGAATCGCCATCTTCTGTCTTCTTGAATCTCTTTCATCTTTTATCCTTTCCTCAATCCTCCCTATTCTCCGTCTTCTCTTTCACTTTCACTCCCTGTAATCGCCTGCGTACTAATGAAACGCATTCTTCTGTCTTCTTGAATCCCCTTCATCTTTTGACCTTTCATCAATCCTCCCTATTCTCAGTCTTCTCTTTCACTTTCACTCCCTGTAATCCCATGCGTACTAGTGAATCGCCATCTTCTGTTTTCTTGAATCCCCTTCATCTTTTGACCTTTCATCAATCCTTCCTATTCTCAGTCTTCTCTTTCACTTTCACTCCCTGTAATCCTATGCGTACTAGTGAGTCGCCATCGTCTGTCTTCTTGAATCCCCTTCATCTTTTATCCTTTCATCAATCCTCCCTATTCTCAGTCTTCTCTTTCACTTTCACTCCCTGTAATCCCCTGCGTACTAGTGAATCGCCATCTTCTGTCTTCTTGAATCCCCTTCATCTTTTATCCTTTCCTCAATCCATCCTATTCTCAGTCTTCTCTTTCACTTTCACTCCCTGTAATCCCATGCGTACTAGTGAATCGCCATCTTCTGTCTTCTTGAATCTCTTTCATCTTTTATCCTTTCATCAATCCTCCCTATTCTCAGTCTCCTCTTTCACTTTAACTCCCTGTAATCCCCTGCGTACTAGTGAAACGCCATATTCTGTCTTCTTGAATCCTCTTCATCTTTTGACCTTTCATCAATCCTCCCTATTCTCAGTCTTCTCTTTCACTTTCACTCCCTGTAATCCCATCCGTACGAGTGAATCGCCATCTTCTGTCTTCTTGAATCCCCTTCATCTTTTGACCTTTCATCAATCCTCCCTATTCTCAGTCTTCTTTTTCACTTTCACTCCCTGTAATCCAATGCGTACTAGTGAATCGCCATCTTCTGTCTTCTTGAATCCCCTTCATCTTTTGACCTTTCATCAATCCTCCCTATTCTCAGTCTTCTCTTTCACTTTCACTCCCTGTAATCCCCTGCGTACTAGTGAAACGCCATCTTCTGTCTTCTTGAATCTCTTTCATCTTTTATCCTTTCCTCAATCCATCCTATTCTCAGTCTTCTCTTTCACTTTCACTCCCTGTAATCCCATGCGTACTAGTGAATCGCCATCTTCTGTCTTCTTGAATCTCTTCCATCTTTTATCCTTTCCTCAATCCTCCATGTTCTCAGTCTTCTCTTTCACTTTCACTCCCTGTAATCCCATGCGTACTAGTGAATCGCCATCTTCTGTCTTCTCGAATACCCTTCATCTTTTGACCTTTCATCAATCCTCCCTATTCTCAGTCTTCTCTTTCACTTTCACTCCCTGTAATCCCCTGCGTACTAGTGAATCGTCATCTTCTGTCTTCTTGAATCCCTTTCATCTTTTATCCTTTCATCAATCCTCCCTGTTCTCAGTCTTCTCTTTCACTTTCACTCCCTGTAATCCTCTGTGTACTAGTGAAACTCCATCTTCTGTCTTCTTGAATCTCTTTCATCTTTTATCCTTTCATCAATCCTCCCTATTCTCAGTCTTCTCTTTCTCTTTCACTCCCTGTAATCCCCTGCGTATTCGTGAATCGCCATCTTCTGTCTTCTTAAATCCCCTTCATCTTTTGACCTTTCATCAATCCTCCCTATTCTCAGTCTTCTCTTTCACTTTCACTCCCTGTAATCCCCTGCGTACTAATGAAACGCATTCTTCTGTCTTCTTGAATCCCCTTCATCTTTTGACCTTTCATCAATGCTCCCTATTCTCAGTCTTCTCTTTCACTTTCACTCCCTGTAAGCCCCTGCGTACTAGTGAATCGCCATCTTCTGTCTTCTTGAATCCCCTTCATCTTTTGACCTTTCATCAATCCTCCCTATTCTCAGTCTTCTCTTTCACTTTCACTCACTGTAATGCCATGCGTACTAGTGAATCGCCATCTTCTGTCTTCTTGAATCTCTTTCATCTTTTATCCTTTCCTCAATCCTCCCTATTCTCCGTCTTCTCTTTCACTTTCACTCCCTGTAATCCCCTGCGTACTAATGAAACGCATTCTTCTGTCTTCTTGAATCCCCTTCATCTTTTGACCTTTCATCAATCCTCCCTATTCTCAGTCTTCTCTTTCACTTTCACTCCCTGTAATCCCATGCGTACTAGTGAATCGCCATCTTCTGTTTTCTTGAATCCCCTTCATCTTTTGACCTTTCATCAATCCTTCATATTCTCAGTCTTCTCTTTCACTTTCACTCCCTGTAATCCTATGCGTACTAGTGAGTCGCCATCGTCTGTCTTATTGAATCCCCTTCATCTTTTATCCTTTCATCAATCCTCCCTATTCTCAGTCTTCTCTTTCACTTTCACTCCCTGTAATCCCCTGCGTACTAGTGAATCGCCATCTTCTGTCTTCTTGAATCCCCTTCATCTTTTATCCTTTCCTCAATCCATCCTATTCTCAGTCTTCTCTTTCACTTTCACTCCCTGTAATCCCATGCGTACTAGTGAATCGCCATCTTCTGTCTTCTTGAATCTCTTTCATCTTTTATCCTTTCATCAATCCTCCCTATTCTCAGTCTCCTCTTTCACTTTAACTCCCTGTAATCCCCTGCGTACTAGTGAAACGCCATATTCTGTCTTCTTGAATCCTCTTCATCTTTTGACCTTTCATCAATCCTCCCTATTCTCAGTCTTCTCTTTCACTTTCACTCCCTGTAATCCCATCCGTACGAGTGAATCGCCATCTTCTGTCTTCTTGAATCCCCTTCATCTTTTGACCTTTCATCAATCCTCCCTATTCTCAGTCTTCTTTTTCACTTTCACTCCCTGTAATCCAATGCGTACTAGTGCATCGCCATCTTCTGTCTTCTTGAATCCCCTTCATCTTTTGACCTTTCATCAATCCTCCCTATTCTCAGTCTTCTCTTTCACTTTCACTCCCTGTAATCCCCTGCGTACTAGTGAAACGCCATCTTCTGTCTTCTTGAATCCCCTTCATCTTTTGACCTTTCATCAATCCTCCCTATTCTCAGTCTTCTCTTTCACTTTCACTCCCTGTAATCCCATGCGTACTAGTGAGTCGCCATCTTCTGTCTTCTTGAATCCCCTTCATCTTTTATCCTTTCATCAATCCTCCCTATTCTCAGTCTTCTCTTTCACTTTCACTCCCGGTAATCCCCTGCGTACTAGTGAATCGCCATCTTCTGTCTTCTTGAAACACCTTCATCTTTTATCCTTTCCTCGATCCATCCTATTCTCAGTCTTCTCTTTCACTTTCACTCCCTGTAATCCCATGCGTACTAGTGAATCGGCATCTTCTGTCTTCTTGAATCTCTTACATCTTTTATCCTTTCATCAATCCTCCCTATTCTCAGTCTTCTCTTTCACTTTCACTCCCTGTAATTCCCTGCGTACTAGTGAAACGCCATTTCTGTCTTCTTAAATCCCCTTCATCTTTTGACCTTTCATCAATCCTCCCTATTCTCAGTCTTCTCTTTCACTTTCACTCCCTGTAATCCCATGCTTACTAGTGAATCGCCATCTTCTGTCTTCTTGAATCTCTTTCATCTTTTATCCTTTCATCAATCCTCCCTATTCTCAGTCTCCTCTTTCACTTTCACTCCCTGTAATTCCCTGCGTACTAGTGAATCGCCATCTTCTCTCTTCTTGAATCCCCTTCATCTTTTGACCTTTCATCAATCCTCCCTATTCTCAGTCTTCTCTTTCACTTTCACTCCCTGTAATCCCCTGCGTACTAGTGAAACGCCATCTTCTGTCTTCTTGAATCCCCTTCATCTTTTGACCTTTCATCAATCCTCCCTATTCTCACTCTTCTCTTTCACTTTACCTCCCTGTAATCCCATGCGTACTAGTGAAACGCCATCTTCTGTCTTCTTGAATCCCCTTCATCTTTTATCCTTTCATCAATCCTCCCTATTCTCAGTCTTCTCTTTCACTTTCACTCCCTGTAATCCCCTGCGTACTAGTGAAACGCCATCTTCTGTCTTCTTGAATCCCCTTCATCTTTTGACCTTTCATCAATCCTCCCTATTCTCAGTCTTCTCTTTCACTTTCACTCCCTGTAATCCCATGCGTACTAGTGAATCGCCATCTTCTGTTTTCTTGAATCCCCTTCATCTTTTGACCTTTCATCAATCCTCCCTATTCTCAGTCTTCTCTTTCACTTTCACTCCCTGTAATCCCCTGCGTACTAGTGAATCGCCATCTTCTGTCTTCTTGAATCCCCTTCATCTTTTATCCTTTCATCAATCCTCCCTATTCTCAGTCTTCTCTTTCACTTTCACTCCCTGTAATCCCCTGCGTACTAGTGAAACGCCATCTTCTGTCTTCTTGAATCCCCTTCATCTTTTGACCTTTCATCAATCCTCCCTATTCTCAGTCTTCTCTTTCACTTTCACTCCCTGTAATCCCATGCATACTAGTGAATCGCCATCTTCTGTCTTCTTGAATCCCCTTCATCTTTTATCCTTTCATCAATCCTCCCTATTCTCAGTCTTCCCTTTCACTTTCACTCCCTGTAATCCCCTGCGTACTAGTGAATCGCCATCTTCTGTCTTCTCGAATCCCCTTCATCTTTTGACCTTTCATCAATCCTCCCTATTCTCAGTCTTCTCTTTCACTTTCACTCCCTGTAATCCCATGCGTACTAGTGAATCGCCATCTTCTGTTTTCTTGAATCCCCTTCATCTTTTATCCTTTCCTCAATCCTCCCTATTCTCAGTCTTCTTTCACTTTCACTCCCTGTAATCCCATGCGTACTAGTGAAACGCCATCTTCTGTCTTCTTGAATCCCCTTCATCTTTTATTCTTTCCTCAATCCTCCCTATTCTCAGTCTCCTCTTTCACTTTAACTCCTTGTAATCCCCTGCGTACTAGTGAATCGCCATCTTCTGTTTTCTTGAATCCCCTTCATCTTTTGACCTTTCATCAATCCTCCCTATTCTCAGTCTTCTCTTTCACTTTCACTCCCTGTAATCCCATGCGTACTAGTGAATCGCCATCTACTGTCTTCTTGAATCCCCTTCATCTTTTGACCTTTCATCAATCCTCCTTATTCTCAGTCTTCTCTTTCACTTTCACTCCCTGTAATCCCATGCGTACTAGTGAATCGCCATCTTCTGTCTTCTTGAATCCCCTTCATCTTTTGACCTTTCATCAATCCTCCCTATTCTCAGTCTTCTCTTTCACTTTCACTCCCTGTAATCCCATGCGTACTAGTGAAACGCCATCTTCTGTCTTCTTGAATCCCCTTCATCTTTTGACCTTTCATCAATCCTCCCTATTCTCAGTCTTCTCTTTCACTTTCACTCCCTGTAATTCTATGCGTACTAGTGAATCGCCATCTTCTGTCTTCTTGAATCCCTTTCATCTTTTATCCTTTCCTCAATCCTCCCTATTCTCAGTCTTCCCTTTCACTTTCACTCCCTGTAATCCCCTGCGTACTAGTGAATCGCCATCTTCTGTCTTCTCGAATCCCCTTCATCTTTTGACCTTTCATCAATCCTCCCTATTCTCAGTCTTCTCTTTCACTTTCACTCCCTGTAATCCCATGCGTACTAGTGAATCGCCATCTTCTGTTTTCTTGAATCCCCTTCATCTTTTATCCTTTCCTCAATCCTCCCTATTCTCAGTCTTCTTTCACTTTCACTCCCTATAATCCCATGCGTACTAGTGAAACGCCATCTTCTGTCTTCTTGAATCCCCTTCATCTTTTATTCTTTCCTCAATCCTCCCTATTCTCAGTCTCCTCTTTCACTTTAACTCCTTGTAATCCCCTGCGTACTAGTGAATCGCCATCTTCTGTTTTCTTGAATCCCCTTCATCTTTTGACCTTTCATCAATCCTCCTTATTCTTAGTCTTCTCTTTCACTTTCACTCCCTGTAATCCCATGCGTACTAGTGAATCGCCATCTACTGTCTTCTTGAATCCCCTTCATCTTTTGACCTTTCATCAATCCTCCTTATTCTCAGTCTTCTCTTTCACTTTCACTCCCTGTAATCCCATGCGTACTAGTGAATCGCCATCTTCTGTCTTCTTGAATCCCCTTCATCTTTTGACCTTTCATCAATCCTCCCTATTCTCAGTCTTCTCTTTCACTTTCACTCCCTGTAATCCCATGCGTACTAGTGAAACGCCATCTTCTGTCTTCTTGAATCCCCTTCATCTTTTGACCTTTCATCAATCCTCCCTATTCTCAGTCTTCTCTTTCACTTTCACTCCCTGTAATTCTATGCGTACTAGTGAATCGCCATCTTCTGTCTTCTTGAATCCCTTTCATCTTTTATCCTTTCCTCAATCCTCCCTATTCTCAGTCTTCTCTTTCACTTTCACTCTCTGTAATCCCCAGTGTACTAGTGAATCGCATTCTTCTGTCTTCTTAAATCCCCTTCATCTTTTGACCTTTCATCAATCCTCCCTATTCTCAGTCTTCTCTTTCACTTTCACTCCCTGTAATCCCATGCGTACTAGTGAAACGCCATCTTCTGTCTTCTTGAATCCCCTTCATCTTTTGACCTTTCATCAATCCTCCCTATTCTCAGTCTTCTCTTTCACTTTCACTCCCTGTAATCCCATGCATACTAGTGAATCGCCATCTTCTGTCTTCTTGAATCCCCTTCATCATTTATCCTTTCATCAATCCTCCCTATTCTCAGTCTTCCCTTTCACTTTCACTCCCTGTAATCCCATGCGTACTAGTGAAACGCCATCTTCTGTCTTCTCGAATCCCCTTCATCTTTTGACCTTTCATCAATCCTCCCTATTCTCAGTCTTCTCTTTCACTTTCACTCCCTGTAATCCCATGCGTACTAGTGAATCGCCATCTTCTGTTTTCTTGAATCCCCTTCATCTTTTATCCTTTCCTCAATCCTCCCTATTCTCAGTCTTCTTTCACTTTCACTCCCTGTAATCCCATGCGTACTAGTGAAACGCCATCTTCTGTCTTCTTGAATCCCCTTCATCTTTTGACCTTTCATCAATCCTCCCTATTCTCAGTCTTCTCTTTCACTTTCACTCCCTGTAATCCCATGTGTACTAGTGAATGGCCATCTTCTGTCTTCTTGAATCTCTTCCATCTTTTATTCTTTCCTCAATCCTCCCTATTCTCAGTCTCCTCTTTCACTTTAACTCCTTGTAATCCCCTGCGTACTAGTGAAACGCCATCTTCTGTCTTCTTGAATCCCCTTCATCTTTTGACCTTTCATCAATCCTCCTTATTCTTAGTCTTCTCTTTCACTTTCACTCCCTGTAATCCCATGCGTACTAGTGAATCGCCATCTACTGTCTTCTTGAATCCCCTTCATCTTTTGACCTTTCATCAATCCTCCTTATTCTCAGTCTTCTCTTTCACTTTCACTCCCTGTAATCCCATGCGTACTAGTGAATCGCCATCTTCTGTCTTCTTGAATCCCCTTCATCTTTTGACCTTTCATCAATCCTCCCTATTCTCAGTCTTCTCTTTCACTTTCACTCCCTGTAATCCCATGCGTACTAGTGAAACGCCATCTTCTGTCTTCTTGAATCCCCTTCATCTTTTGACCTTTCATCAATCCTCCCTATTCTCAGTCTTCTCTTTCACTTTCACTCCCTGTAATCCTATGCGTACTAGTGAATCGCCATCTTCTGTCTTCTTGAATCCCTTTCATCTTTTATCCTTTCCTCAATCCTCCCTATTCTCAGTCTTCTCTTTCACTTTCACTCTCTGTAATCCCCAGTGTACTAGTGAAACGCCATTTCTGTCTTCTTAAATCCCCTTCATCTTTTGACCTTTCATCAATCCTCCCTATTCTCAGTCTTCTCTTTCACTTTCACTCGCTGTAATCCCCTGCGTACTAGTGAATCGCCATCTTCTGTTTTCTTGAATCCCCTTCATCTTTTATCCTTTCCTCAATCCTCCCTATTCTCAGTCTTCTTTCACTTTCACTCCCTGTAATCCCATGCGTACTAGTGAATCGCCATCTTCTGTCTTCTTGAATCCCCTTCATCATTTATCCTTTCATCAATCCTCCCTATTCTCAGTCTTCCCTTTCACTTTCACTCCCTGTAATCCCCTGCGTACTAGTGAATCGCCATCTTCTGTCTTCTCGAATCCCCTTCATCTTTTGACCTTTCATCAATCCTCCCTATTCTCAGTCTTCTCTTTCACTTTCACTCCCTGTAATCCCATGCGTACTAGTGAATCGCCATCTTCTGTTTTCTTGAATCCCCTTCATCTTTTATCCTTTCCTCAATCCTCCCTATTCTCAGTCTTCTTTCACTTTCACTCCCTGTAATCCCATGCGTACTAGTGAAACGCCATCTTCTGTCTTCTTGAATCCCCTTCATCTTTTGACCTTTCATCAATCCTCCCTATTCTCAGTCTTCTCTTTCACTTTCACTCCCTGTAATCCCATGCGTACTAGTGAATGGCCATCTTCTGTCTTCTTGAATCTCTTCCATCTTTTATTCTTTCCTCAATCCTCCCTATTCTCAGTCACTTCTTTCACTTTAACTCCTTGTAATCCCCTGCGTTTTAGTGAAACGCCATCTTCTGTCTTCTTGAATCCCCTTCATCTTTTGACCTTTCATCAATCCTCCTTATTCTTAGTCTTCTCTTTCACTTTCACTCCCTGTAATCCCATGCGTACTAGTGAATCGCCATCTACTGTCTTCTTGAATCCCCTTCATCTTTTGACCTTTCATCAATCCTCCTTATTCTCAGTCTTCTCTTTCACTTTCACTCCCTGTAATCCCATGCGTACTAGTGAATCGCCATCTTCTGTCTTCTTGAATCCCCTTCATCTTTTGACCTTTCATCAATCCTCCCTATTCTCAGTCTTCTCTTTCACTTTCACTCCCTGTAATCCTATGCGTACTAGTGAATCGCCATCTTCTGTCTTCTTGAATCCCTTTCATCTTTTATCCTTTCCTCAATTCTCCCTATTCTCAGTCTTCTCTTTCACTTTCACTCTCTGTAATCCCCAGTGTACTAGTGAAACGCCATTTCTGTCTTCTTAAATCCCCTTCATCTTTTGACCTTTCATCAATCCTCCCTATTCTCAGTCTTCTCTTTCACTTTCACTCCCTGTAATCCCATGCGTACTAGTGAAACGCCATCTACTGTCTTCTTGAATCCCCTTCATCTTTTATCCTTTCCTCTATCTTCCCTATTCTCACTTTTCTCTTTCAGTTTCACTCCCTGTAATCCCATGCGTACTAGTGAATCGGCATCTTCTGTCTTCTTGAATCTCTTTCATCTTTTATCCTTTCATCAATCCTCCCTATTCTCAGTCTTCTCTTTCACTTTCACTCCCTGTAATTCCCTGCGTACTAGTGAAACGCCATTTCTGTCTTCTTAAATCCCCTTCATCTTTTGACCTTTCATCAATCCTCCCTATTCTCAGTCTTCTCTTTCACTTTCACTCCCTGTAATCCCATGCGTACTAGTGAATCGCCATCTTCTGTCTTCTTGAATCTCTTTCATCTTTTATCCTTTCATCAATCCTCCCTATTCTCAGTCTCCTCTTTCACTTTCACTCCCTGTAATTCCCTGCGTACTAGTGAATCGCCATCTTCTCTCTTCTTGAATCCCCTTCATCTTTTGACCTTTCATCAATCCTACCTATTCTCAGTCTCCTCTTTCACTTTAACTCCCTGTAATCCCCTGCGTACTAGTGAAACGCCATCTTCTGTCTTCTTGAATCCCCTTCATCTTTTGACCTTTCATCAATCCTCCCTATTCTCAGTCTTCTCTTTCACTTTCACTCCCTGTAATCCCATGCATACTAGTGAATCGCCATCTTCTGTCTTCTTGAATCCCCTTCATCTTTTATCCTTTCATCAATCCTCCCTATTCTCAATCTTCCCTTTCACTTTCACTCCCTGTAATCCCCTGCGTACTAGTGAATCGCCATCTTCTGTCTTCTCGAATCCCCTTCATCTTTTGACCTTTCATCAATCCTCCCTATTCTCAGTCTTCTCTTTCACTTTCACTCCCTGTAATCCCATGCGTACTAGTGAATCGCCATCTTCTGTTTTCTTGAATCCCCTTCATCTTTTATCCTTTCCTCAATCCTCCCTATTCTCAGTCTTCTTTCACTTTCACTCCCTGTAATCCCATGCGTACTAGTGAAACGCCATCTTCTGTCTTCTTGAATCCCCTTCATCTTTTATTCTTTCCTCAATCCTCCCTATTCTCAGTCTCCTCTTTCACTTTAACTCCTTGTAATCCCCTGCGTACTAGTGAAACGCCATCTTCTGTCTTCTTGAATCCCCTTCATCTTTTGACCTTTCATCAATCCTCCTTATTCTTAGTCTTCTCTTTCACTTTCACTCCCTGTAATCCCATGCGTACTAGTGAATCGCCATCTACTGTCTTCTTGAATCCCCTTCATCTTTTGACCTTTCATCAATCCTCCTTATTCTCAGTCTTCTCTTTCACTTTCACTCCCTGTAATCCCATGCGTACTAGTGAATCGCCATCTTCTGTCTTCTTGAATCCCCTTCATCTTTTGACCTTTCATCAATCCTCCCTATTCTCAGTCTTCTCTTTCACTTTCACTCCCTGTAATCCCATGCGTACTAGTGAAACGCCATCTTCTGTCTTCTTGAATCCCCTTCATCTTTTGACCTTTCATCAATCCTCCCTATTCTCAGTCTTCTCTTTCACTTTCACTCCCTGTAATACTATGCGTACTAGTGAATCGCCATCTTCTGTCTTCTTGAATCCCTTTCATCTTTTATCCTTTCCTCAATCCTCCCTATTCTCAGTCTTCTCTTTCACTTTCACTCTCTGTAATCCCCAGTGTACTAGTGAAACGCCATTTCTGTCTTCTTAAATCCCCTTCATCTTTTGACCTTTCATCAATCCTCCCTATTCTCAGTCTTCTCTTTCACTTTCACTCCCTGTAATCCCATGCGTACTAGTGAAACGCCATCTTCTGTCTTCTTGAATCCCCTTCATCTTTTGACCTTTCATCAATCCTCCCTATTCTCAGTCTTCTCTTTCACTTTCACTCCCTGTAATCCCATGCATACTAGTGAATCGCCATCTTCTGTCTTCTTGAATCCCCTTCATCATTTATCCTTTCATCAATCCTCCCTATTCTCAGTCTTCCCTTTCACTTTCACTCCCTGTAATCCCCTGCGTACTAGTGAATCGCCATCTTCTGTCTTCTCGAATCCCCTTCATCTTTTGACCTTTCATCAATCCTCCCTATTCTCAGTCTTCTCTTTCACTTTCACTCCCTGTAATCCCATGCGTACTAGTGAATCGCCATCTTCTTTTTTCTTGAATCCCCTTCATCTTTTATCCTTTCCTCAATCCTCCCTATTCTCAGTCTTCTTTCACTTTCACTCCCTGTAATCCCATGCGTACTAGTGAAACGCCATCTTCTGTCTTCTTGAATCCCCTTCATCTTTTGACCTTTCATCAATCCTCCCTATTCTCAGTCTTCTCTTTCACTTTCACTCCCTGTAATCCCATGCGTACTAGTGAATGGCCATCTTCTGTCTTCTTGAATCTCTTCCATCTTTTATTCTTTCCTCAATCCTCCCTATTCTCAGTCTCCTCTTTCACTTTAACTCCTTGTAATCCCCTGCGTTTTAGTGAAACGCCATCTTCTGTCTTCTTGAATCCCCTTCATCTTTTGACCTTTCATCAATCCTCCTTATTCTTAGTCTTCTCTTTCACTTTCACTCCCTGTAATCCCATGCGTACTAGTGAATCGCCATCTACTGTCTTCTTGAATCCCCTTCATCTTTTGACCTTTCATCAATCCTCCTTATTCTCAGTCTTCTCTTTCACTTTCACTCCCTGTAATCCCATGCGTACTAGTGAATCGCCATCTTCTGTCTTCTTGAATCCCCTTCATCTTTTGACCTTTCATCAATCCTCCCTATTCTCAGTCTTCTCTTTCACTCCCTGTAATCCTATGCGTACTAGTGAATCGCCATCTTCTGTCTTCTTGAATCCCTTTCATCTTTTATCCTTTCCTCAATTCTCCCTATTCTCAGTCTTCTCTTTCACTTTCACTCTCTGTAATCCCCAGTGTACTAGTGAAACGCCATTTCTGTCTTCTTAAATCCCCTTCATCTTTTGACCTTTCATCAATCCTCCCTATTCTCAGTCTTCTCTTTCACTTTCACTCACTGTAATCCCATGCGTACTAGTGAAACGCCATCTACTGTCTTCTTGAATCCCCTTCATCTTTTATCCTTTCCTCTATCTTCCCTATTCTCACTTTTCTCTTTCAGTTTCACTCCCTGTAATCCCATGCGTACTAGTGAATCGGCATCTTCTGTCTTCTTGAATCTCTTTCATCTTTTATCCTTTCATCAATCCTCCCTATTCTCAGTCTTCTCTTTCACTTTCACTCCCTGTAATTCCCTGCGTACTAGTGAAACGCCATTTCTGTCTTCTTAAATCCCCTTCATCTTTTGACCTTTCATCAATCCTCCCTATTCTCAGTCTTCTCTTTCACTTTCACTCCCTGTAATCCCATGCGTACTAGTGAATCGCCATCTTCTGTCTTCTTGAATCTCTTTCATCTTTTATCCTTTCATCAATCCTCCCTATTCTCAGTCTTCTCTTTCACTTTCACTCCCTGTAATCCCATGCGTACTAGTGAATCGCCATCTTCTGTTTTCTTGAATCCCCTTCATCTTTTGACCTTTCATCAATCCTCCCTATTCTCAGTCTTCTCTTTCACTTTCACTCCCTGTAATCCCCTGCGTACTAGTGAATCGCCATCTTCTGTCTTCTTGAATCCCCTTCATCTTTTGACCTTTCATCAATCCTCCCTATTCTCAGTCTTCTCTTTCACTTTCACTCCCTGTAATCCCATGCATACTAGTGAATCGCCATCTTCTGTCTTCTTGAATCCCCTTCATCTTTTATCCTTTCATCAATCCTCCCTATTCTCAGTCTTCTCTTTCACTTTCACTCCCTGTAATCCCATGCGTACTAGTGAAACGCCATCTTCTGTCTTCTTCAATATCTTCCATCTTTTATCCTTTCCACAATCCTCCCTATTCTCAGTCTTCTCTTTCACTTTAACTCCCTGTAATCCCCTGCGTACTAGTGAAACGCCATCTTCTGTCTTCTTGAATCCCCTTCATCTTTTGACCTTTCATCAATCCTACCTATTCTCAGTCTTCTCTTTCACTTTCACTCCCTGTAATCCCATGCGTACTAGTGAAACGCCATCTTCTGTCTTCTTGAATCCCCTTCATCTTTTGACCTTTCATCAATCCTCCCTATTCTCAGTCTTCTCTTTCACTTTCACTCCCTGTAATCCCATGCGTACTAGTGAATCGCCATCTTCTGTTTTCTTGAATCCCCTTCATCTTTTGACCTTTCATCAATCCTCCCTATTCTCAGTCTTCTCTTTCACTTTCACTCCCTGTAATCCCCTGCGTACTAGTGAATCGCCATCTTCTGTCTTCTTGAATCCCCTTCATCTTTTATCCTTTCATCAATCCTCCCTATTCTCAGTCTTCTCTTTCACTTTCACTCCCTGTAATCCCCTGCGTACTAGTGAAACGCCATCTTCTGTCTTCTTGAATCCCCTTCATCTTTTGACCTTTCATCAATCCTCCCTATTCTCAGTCTTCTCTTTCACTGTCACTCCCTGTAATCCCATGCATACTAGTGAATCGCCATCTTCTGTCTTCTTGAATCCCCTTCATCTTTTATCCTTTCATCAATCCTCCCTATTCTCAGTCTTCTCTTTCACTTTCACTCCCTGTAATCCCCTGCGTACTAGTGAATCGCCATCTTCTGTCTTCTCGAATCCCCTTCATCTTTTGACCTTTCATCAATCCTCCCTATTCTCAGTCTTCTCTTTCACTTTCACTCCCTGTAATCCCATGCGTACTAGTGAATCGCCATCTTCTGTTTTCTTGAATCCCCTTCATCTTTTATCCTTTCCTCAATCCTCCCTATTCTCAGTCTTCTTTCACTTTCACTCCCTGTAATCCCATGCGTACTAGTGAAACGCCATCTTCTGTCTTCTTGAATCCCCTTCATCTTTTATTCTTTCCTCAATCCTCCCTATTCTCAGTCTCCTCTTTCACTTTAACTCCTTGTAATCCCCTGCGTACTAGTGAAACGCCATCTTCTGTCTTCTTGAATCCCCTTCATCTTTTGACCTTTCATCAATCCTCCTTATTCTTAGTCTTCTCTTTCACTTTCACTCCCTGTAATCCCATGCGTACTAGTGAATCGCCATCTACTGTCTTCTTGAATCCCCTTCATCTTTTGACCTTTCATCAATCCTCCTTATTCTCAGTCTTCTCTTTCACTTTCACTCCCTGTAATCCCATGCGTACTAGTGAATCGCCATCTTCTGTCTTCTTGAATCCCCTTCATCTTTTGACCTTTCATCAATCCTCCCTATTCTCAGTCTTCTCTTTCACTTTCACTCCCTGTAATCCCATGCGTACTAGTGAAACGCCATCTTCTGTCTTCTTGAATCCCCTTCATCTTTTGACCTTTCATCAATCCTCCCTATTCTCAGTCTTCTCTTTCACTTTCACTCCCTGTAATACTATGCGTACTAGTGAATCGCCATCTTCTGTCTTCTTGAATCCCTTTCATCTTTTATCCTTTCCTCAATCCTCCCTATTCTCAGTCTTCTCTTTCACTTTCACTCTCTGTAATCCCCAGTGTACTAGTGAAACGCCATTTCTGTCTTCTTAAATCCCCTTCATCTTTTGACCTTTCATCAATCCTCCCTATTCTCAGTCTTCTCTTTCACTTTCACTCCCTGTAATCCCATGCGTACTAGTGAAACGCCATCTTCTGTCTTCTTGAATCCCCTTCATCTTTTGACCTTTCATCAATCCTCCCTATTCTCAGTCTTCTCTTTCACTTTCACTCCCTGTAATCCCATGCATACTAGTGAATCGCCATCTTCTGTCTTCTTGAATCCCCTTCATCATTTATCCTTTCATCAATCCTCCCTATTCTCAGTCTTCCCTTTCACTTTCACTCCCTGTAATCCCCTCGTACTAGTGAATCGCCATCTTCTGTCTTCTCGAATCCCCTTCATCTTTTGACCTTTCATCAATCCTCCCTATTCTCAGTCTTCTCTTTCACTTTCACTCCCTGTAATCCCATGCGTACTAGTGAATCGCCATCTTCTGTTTTCTTGAATCCCCTTCATCTTTTATCCTTTCCTCAATCCTCCCTATTCTCAGTCTTCTTTCACTTTCACTCCCTGTAATCCCATGCGTACTAGTGAAACGCCATCTTCTGTCTTCTTGAATCCCCTTCATCTTTTGACCTTTCATCAATCCTCCCTATTCTCAGTCTTCTCTTTCACTTTCACTCCCTGTAATCCCATGCGTACTAGTGAATGGCCATCTTCTGTCTTCTTGAATCTCTTCCATCTTTTATTCTTTCCTCAATCCTCCCTATTCTCAGTCTCCTCTTTCACTTTCACTCCCTGTAATCCCATGCGTACTAGTGAATCGCCATCTTCTGTCTTCTTGAATCCCCTTCATCTTTTGACCTTTCATCAATCCTCCCTATTCTCAGTCTTCTCTTTCACTTTCACTCCCTGTAATCCCATGCGTACTAGTGAAACGCCATCTTCTGTCTTCTTGAATCCCCTTCATCTTTTGACCTTTCATCAATCCTCCCTATTCTCAGTCTTCTCTTTCACTTTCACCCCCTGTAATCCTATGCGTACTAGTGAATCGCCATCTTCTGTCTTCTTGAATCCCTTTCATCTTTTATCCTTTCCTCAATCCTCCCTATTCTCAGTCTTCTCTTTCACTTTCACTCTCTGTAATCCCCAGTGTACTAGTGAAACGCCATTTCTGTCTTCTTAAATCCCCTTCATCTTTTGACCTTTCATCAATCCTCCCTATTCTCAGTCTTCTCTTTCACTTTCACTCCCTGTAATCCCATGCGTACTAGTGAATCGCCATCTTCTCTCTTCTTGTATCTCTTTCATCTTTTATCCTTTCATCAATCCTCCCTATTCTCAGTCTTCTCTTTCACTTTCACTCGCTGTAATCCCCTGCGTACTAGTGAAACGCCATATTCTGTCTTCTTGAATCCCCTTCATCTTTTGACCTTTCATCAATCCTCCCTATTCTCAGTCTTCTCTTTCACTTTCACTCGCTGTAATCCCCTGCGTATTAGTGAAACGCCATCTTCTGTCTTCTTGAATCCCCTTCATCTTTTGACCTTTCATCAATCCTCCCTATTCTCAGTCTTCTCTTTCACTTTCACTCCCTGTAATCCCATGCGTACTAGTGAAACGCCATCTACTGTCTTCTTGAATCCCCTTCATCTTTTATCCTTTCCTCTATCTTCCCTATTCTCACTTTTCTCTTTCAGTTTCACTCCCTGTAATCCTTTGCGTATTAGTGAATCCTCATCTTCTGTCTCCTTAAATCCCGTTCATCTTTTGTCCTTTTTTCAATCCTCCCTATTTTCAGTCTCCTCTTTCATTTTCACTTTCACTCCCTGTAATCCCCTGCGTACTAGTGAATCGCCATCTTCTGTCTTCTTGTATCACGTTCATCTTTTGTCATCTCCTGAAACCTCCCCACTCTCAGTCTACTGTTTCTCTTTCTCTGTTTATAACTGTAACCCCTTGAGTTCAAGTGACTTTCCCTCCTTGCTTGTTGTATAAAAATATTTTAAAACATATATATTTTCATTTTTAATTCAATTTACATTTTTTTCCGATATCTTGTTTAATTTCCCATTTTTTTAAATTTTCCTTCAATCTTCGAATTTTCTTCCTTTTCTTTCTATTATTTTTCCTTCTTTTTTTACAGTCTCTTAATTATCTGAATTTTATTCATTCTTTGTTCATTCTTTCTACTTTTCTTCATTTTTACTCCTTTATTTATTTTTGTTCAATTCTTTTTCAACCTCTATTGATTTCCTTCTTTACAATGAACCCATAGCCATTTAAAGAACATCCCTCTCTTTCCCCGCCGTCAACAACCTTCTATTAGAAATGGCAACCATTTTTGTCGTTAGTACGTTTCACGAGAAAAGCACTCGATTACCTCGTTGCTTTCAGCAGAGTACGTCTCACACACATTTCAACCGTTATGATGAATGACAACAACAACACAACTACAACAACAAAGAGAATAAATGTAATATACAACTTTTCAAATTAATAACATATTTAAGACGTTTATTTCATTTCATTTAAAACGTTTGCCAGCCAAACCAGAAGGCATGTAAATCGCAAAGTGTCACCGCACAAGTGAATAAATTGCATGCCTTAGCCAAATGTAATTTTTTTTTTCGATTTAATTCAAATCTGTCACCTTCTTCACCTCCTTCTGTTAAAATATATCCAAATGAAAATGCACAAAGAAACATGCCAACCACACGTCACTTATCAATCGATAATCTTCGATAAAAACAGCATTTTCGAATAAATTAGTACCCCTGATCCAGTGCGTCCTCGCCCTTATATGGAAATGTTTATGTATCTAGGTCGGTGTTCTCCTTACCATCTAATGCAATTAACCATTTGGAAATTTTCAGGAGTACTACTGTTGTAATTAAAGTTCGCAAGATCGCCATCCTCAATTCCAGAACTTGAAATTAATAAGAAGAATAAGAAGAAAAAAGAAGATTGTACACAAAAAGGTGCCTCCTTATTGATATGGCAGTCGCTTCGGCCTGCAATGTATCTTTGAAGATTTTCAAATAGCCATCAAAATACAAGGACCTTGAAATCGAAATATCAAAAATGTGACACATGGGAACATCAACAATCCCTGTTGTAGTTGGAGCCCTCGGATTGGTTGAAAAGATTCCAGTAGACTCATTGAAGGGATTCCTGGAAGTCCATGCCTTAGAGAAATACACAAAATTGTTCTCACGGGTACAGCCCACACCTTACGAAGGGTTTTGTCTATGTTGTTTTTTGTTGTTTTTTGTTTTTTTTTATTTTCCAGTGTAAAACGTCATGATGCCATTTCCAACCTTAGGTCCCTGGACGGGACCCGGAAAGAAATAAGTACACCTCAGAAATCATAGGAAATAAAATAATAATAATAATAATAATAATAATAATAATAATAATAATTTGTATGAACACCTCCCAGACCCGGTTACGGAGATAGAACCTGTTACAATTCTATGGGACTTCACAATAAACACTAACAGAACAATCAAAGCTAACCGCCGAGACATTGTTATTAAAGACTACAAACAAAACAAAAAAAACTGCCTCCTTATTGATATGGCAGTCCCTGCAGACTGCAATGTATCTTTGGAGATATTCAAAAAGCTGTCAAAATACAAGGACCTTGAAATAGAAATCTCGAAAATGTGGCACATGGGAACATCAACAATCCCTGTTGTAGATGGAGCCCTCTGATTGGTTGGAAAGGATTCCAGTAGACTAATTGAAGGGATTCTTGGAAGCCCATGCCTCAAAGAAATACAAACAATTGTTCCCACAAGTACAGCCCACACTTTACAAAGGTCCTTATGGGTGTAAAATATGTGTTGTTGTTGTTGTTGTTTTTTGTTTGTTTTTGTTTTTGTTTTTGTACTTTTTTTTTGAATGGAAAGTGTCATGATGCCATTTCTAACCTTACGCAATTGGGCGGAACTCGGAAAGAAATGTGCACAGAAATCAAAGGAAATAATAATAATAATAATAATAATAATAATAATAATAATAATAATTATTATTATTATTATTATTATTATTATTATTATTATTATTATTACGGGATTTCTGGCAGCGCATGCCTTAAAGAAATACAAAAACATTGTACTCACATGTGCAACTCACACGTTACGAAGGGATTTATTTATGCAAAATGTCTGTGATTTTAGGTGATCTATTTTTTTTATATCATTTTTACAATAATGATCAGTGACAAATGTCATGCCTCTGGTTGAGACCCCGAAAGAAATACGTATACAACAGAAGTATAATAATAATAATAATAATAATAATAATAATAATAATAATAATAAAACAATTTTATAGGACTTTACAATACACACAGACAGAACTATCAAGGCTAATCGCGCAGACATCATGATCAAAGACCACAAGAACAGGATACGCTTTCTTATTAACACGGCGGTTCCTGCATATTGTAATGCATCTTTGAATATCTTTCAAAAACCGACGATCAAAATACAAGGATCTTGAAGTGGAAATCGCAAAAATGTGGCATATAAGGACATCAGTAATTCCAGTTGTATTTGGAGCACTCGGATTGATTGGAAAAGGTTCCTATAGGCTCATTGAAGAGGTTTCTGGTAGAAATACAAAAAAAATTGTATTCCCAAGTACAGCTCACACATTGCGAAGAGCTTTATCTATATAAGATGTTTGTTTGTTTGTTTGTTTTTACAAAAAAAAAATGATTAGTGGAATAGGTCAAGAAAATATTTCTAACCTTAAATCTCCGGTTGGGACTCGGAAAGAAATTTTGTTGTACGTCATATCAACATCAATGGGTTATTTAATGCCGACAAGATTTTTAGGATAAGTTCGTGGGAATAGCATATGTATTATTTGTAAGATATCTGTTTGTAGATCAGGTTTGGTTTATTTTGTTTTGAGGCTTATCAACCTCAATGGGTTATTTAATGCCGATAAGATTTTTAGGATAGATTCGTATGAATACAATATGTATTCTTTGGTTTAGATTGGTTTGGTTTATTTTGTTTTACGGCATATCAACCTGAATGCGTTATTTAATGCCGACAAGATTTTTAGGATAGATTAGTGTGAATAGAATATGTATTCTTTGGTTTAGATAGGTTTGGTTTATTTTGTTTTAAGGCATATCAACCTCAATGGGTTATTTAATGCCAACATTTTAGGACAGATTCGTATGAATAGAATATGTATTCTTTGGTTTAGATTGGTTTGGTTTATTTTGTTTTACGGCATATCAACCTCAATGGGTTATTTAATGCCGACATTTTTGGGATGTTTGTATAAATGAGTGTATGTCTGGATTTGGAGATAGTAAATATTGGTCGTTTATATTTGAGACTGTAGGTATTTACTTGATTTGAGCATAGGTAAATATTAGCCCCTTATGTAAATAAATCCATATATACTCGCGTAAAAGTCGACTTAATGTATAGTGCGCCCCCTTAATTCTTTGAAATGAATTTTAAATCATCAAGAAAAAGATTTACCTGTGTATAGGACGACCTAATATTTTTCAAATATATGACCTGTGTATAGGACGACCCATAATTTTTGTGTAAAAAACTGATTATAAAAACTCGGACTATACCCGAGAATATACGTTACGTGGTTTGGGAATATTGAAATATTATTTTATATTTACAAGCATATATTTGTTTCGGGGATATTGAAAGATTACTTTATAAATACAGGCATTTATTTTGTTTGGAATATTGAAATATTACTTTATATTTACAGACATTTATTTTGTTTGCGAATATTGAAATATTACTTTATATTTACAGGCCTTTATTTCGTTGGGAATATTGAAATATTATTTTATATTTACAGGCATTTATTTTGTTTGGGAATATTTAAATATAACTTTATATTTACAAGCATTTATTTTGTACTGCGATATTGAAATATTACTTTATATTTACAAAAATTTATTCGGTTATGGGATATTTAAATATTACTTTATATTTACAAGCATTTATTTTGTTTGCGGATATTGAAATATTACTTTATTACTACATCTATCAAGACTGGAAAGTGGGATCTGGGCAGATACCGCCGAAATATGGCAACAGTACTCCATTTTCAGACTGATCTGGCTCTTTTAAAAGCAGAGGCTAGCATGGGGAGTCAGGTATTTACTGAGGCGTTACAGGAAGCCGATCATTTTACCTGTATCTTTAGCGATCGATCGTTTATATGAGTTCCACTTGAGGTCAGAGTGGGTTTGAAGCCCGTAATTCCCTCAAGGCACGGTACCTTCTCCAGGGGACATCCGTACGCCGTGACTGGCGGTAGTTCCGGGTTCTGATCGGCGGTGATGAAATGCAATTGTTTTGGTTTCCGAGCAATTGAATGCAACCGACCAGTTCCCCCACACCCTGAGAAGTTAGTCTTAGATTGATAGAGTGGTCAGATATGACTTAGATGTTATTTTAGTGCATGTCCGAGATTTTTCTATCTATTGATCTATATTGAGGCATATTTATAAATCTATCTATTGATCTCTATTGAGGTATATTTATTACTCCATCTATTGATCTATATTGAGGCATATTTATTACTCTATCTATTGATTTATATTGAGGTATATTTATTACTCTATCTATTGATCTATATTGAGGCATATTTATCACTCTATCTATTGATCTATATTGAGGCATATTTATTACTCCATCTACTGATCTATATAGGGGTATATTTATTACTCTATCTATTGATCTATATTGAGGTATATTTATTACTCTATCTATTGATCTATATAGAGGTATATTTATTACTCTATCTTTTGATCTATATTGAGGCATATTTATTACTCTATTGATCTATATAGAGGTATATTTATTACTCTATCTATTGATCTATATTGAGACATATTTATTACTCTATCTATTGATCTATATAGAGGTATATTTATTACTCTATCTATTGATCTATATTGAGGCATATTTATTACTCTATCTATTGATCTATATTGAGGAATATTTATTAACCTGCCGCCTAAACGACATTTAAGTCTCTCAGTGATGAAAAGTTTGGATTTGGTAGCGCCTTACTATATACATATATACATACATTATACACATACACATATACACACACACACACACACATATATATATATATATATATATATATATATATATATATATATATTTATATATATATATATATATATATATATATATATATATATTTATATATATATATATATATATATATATATATATGTATACACACACACATATATATACACGCACACACACACACATACATATATATATGTATATATATATATATATATTCACGAATCATTCATACAAAAAACAAATACAAAGGTTAATGATTTAATTGGCGAGAAATCCATCATCGCGAACAATTCAAATAATATACAAAAAAAAACCCTTTCGGATAATAAGTTTGACATTATTGAAATTTTTTAACAATATAGTTCATGCCACTTTGAGGGAAAATTTAGCAGTAAAAAAGATTTCTCTTATTGCTATATTTGTACAAAAACGCACAACCTTAAAATTTTAATTCAAACTCAGCGTTGCGACTGCACGTTCCAAAACAATAACACATTTCTCATAGCATTTTTCGGATTACATCTGTATTTTCGTTGTCCTCTTATTACTGAGAGTAAAAACAAGAACAAAATCTATTTTCATACCTGATGATGCCTGTAGGAACAGACGAAAGCTTGTAAAAATAATAAGACCTTATGCAACTGAAATTTATAAAACAAGGATCTTTTCATTCATAAACAGGTTCGGGGTTTTTGCATATTATTTGAATTGTTCGCGAAGATGGATTTCTCGCCAATTAAATCATTAACCTTTGTATTTGTTTTTTGTATGAATTTGTAAATTAATTGCACCTTTATTAAAATATATATATATATATATATATATATATATATATATATATATATATATATATATATATATATACTTGTTTCATTAAAAACGACAGACAAGGTACTACAGTTAAGCTTTTTATTTAATTTTTCTTATGTTCGAATAAGAGCTTTTTTTTCTGGACAAAGGGTGTGTAAAAACTGTCCAAATGTTTTATATTTCCGAGCGCTTTCGGCTATACCTTTAGCCATTGTCAAGGATGATTCAATTTTTCAGCTTAATTGAGTGTGTGCATTATGTGTATGCTTTAGTGTGTTGTAGAGATGTTTTTAATTTTCGAATAAGGTTAGCACATTGTGGCTTTGTTCGTAGTTAATATTGTTAAGAGTTGGCTTTTTTTCTTTTTTATTATTAAAGCTTCCATTATTTTTAGTCTTTTTTTACAGGTGGATGCAGTTAATATATTTGTGTTTTCTACTTGTATGTTCCTAATGGAGTCGGATAAATCTGTTTGTATGTTTAAATGGCTTCTAATGGAGCTGTGATCAGATAGGTGTAACGTAAGACGTCTGGATAAGCATGTAGTTGTGTAACCGATGTAATTATTTATGAGTCCGGTTTGATCAGGAACACAGTTCCTTAAAGGGCATTCGAACTCATAGATAATGTTCGTTCTTGGTAAATTTTGACTTAACTGGTGTGTTGTTATTTTTTAGGATAAGGTTAATATTTTAAATATTTTATAATAGATAATTTGATTTTTTTCATTCGGGTCAATTGGGGTAGTTTATTTGTTTGTAGTTAATGTGCATTTGGTTTTCGTAATAAATGTTTATGTAATTTTTGACTGTGTGTTGACTCTCATTATTACTTACTTTGGTTTGGTTTGTTTTACGGCACAACAACCTCAATGGGTCATTTAATGCCGACTTTTTTTTTCCTGGTAATACTTTCGTTTTCTCAATAATCCATTTCTGGTAATATTTTTTCCTCAAAAATGTATTGCTGGTAATAGTTTTTCTTCTTCAGAAATTAATTCTTGGTAATAATTTTTTTACAAAGTATTTCTGGTATTAAAACCTAGTGCTTTTTCCTCAGTTTCGGGGTTAACTATTTGTCCTTAGCTGGGACCCTAACAGGTGCTACCACCCCGGGTCAGGGAGGACCTGGGAACACCAGCAATTAAGAGGTGGTAGTTCCCCGCTACTCGAAGCCTCCTGATCAGAGGCCTTGCTGTTGGACGCACTTTATCGTCTTACCCAGGACGTGTATGTAGTTTATACTCTTACCCAGAACGGTACTTACTTTGTGGAGTAATAGTCTAATTTGGTGGACTATAAGGTTGTTAGGGAAGCCGTTGTTGATTAGTGTTTGTTTGACATTATTACGTTCTTTGAGGAAGAGTTGACGACGGTGTTTGATAAATATGTAAATATTTGGAATATTTTTCAAGAAATAATTAAATAGAACCCACTGTACCTAATTTAAACAATGCATATAACGATTTTTTTATTATAAATGCATGCTTTTAATGTTTTGTCATCGCATATTTTCAGATAGATGCTCAGGGCTTTGTGAGCAGGTGGATTGCTGTTGTGAAGCAGCCACGATTTGTTCTGCCACAACTCTCGTCTCTTCTCGCGCACTGAGCGAAGCAAGCACCGCAGAATCTCTTTCTAGACTTCCTGATTGATCATCTGGTTCTGTGGCAAGAACTTATTGTCGACCCGTTACTTTTCAGAGAGTTCCTATAATTTCAATTTATGACTGTCTATCTATCTATCTATCTATCTATCTATCTATCTATTTATCTATCTATCTATCTATCTATCTCAGTGGGGTCATATCTATCTATCTATCTATCTATCTCAGTCTGTTCAATATCTATCTATCTATCTATCTCAGTGTTGTCATATCTATCTATCTATTTATCTTAGCCAGTTTATATCTATCTATCTATCTATCTATCTATCTCTCTCTCTCTCTCTCTCTATATATATATATATATATATATATATATATATATATATATATATATATATATCAGTGTGGGCATATCTATCTAGCTATCTATCGATCTCAGTGTTGTCATATCTATCTATCTATTTATCTTAGCCAGTTTATATCTATCTATCTATCTATCTATCTCAGTCTGTTCATTATATGTCTGTCTGTCTATCTATCTATCTATCTATCTATCTATCTATCTATGCATCCATCTATCTATCTGAAAGTGTTTATATCTACGTTTGGATATATCTCTTTATTCAGGAGCCTGTTCCGCATAGCAGCAGTTTTCGGGAAGAAACTGAATGGAAGGTTTCTCTTTACGAATGGAATCCGAAGTGAAAAAGGATGACTCGATTTTGTGTAGGTGTCATGGCGAGTATTAAATGTGCAAGTCTGAAAATGAATATTTCCTCACCCCAACTCCAGGGCTTATAAAGAAATGAAATATTTCAGCACACCGATTTCAGGATGTACAAGGAAAAAGAGCATTTGTGAAGAAAAAAAACTCCAGGATGTACAAGGAGAAAGATACATATTTAAGCATATCTACCTTCTGAAAAGAAAAACGCTTTAAGTAAACGTTAAAAAAAGAAATAAAAAAATGAAAGGGGAAAGTATCGGATTCTGTGACTCTTGTCGATCCGACGCAAAAAGACCACACACGGAAAATTGTCTTAGAGTTTTACGTGTTTGTTTCATGAAGACATACTATTTTCTATTCCCTTATTTTTTTTTTCTTTTTAGTTTCTCGCTTAACAAGACGCTGTTTATTGGAATATAGACTGTGTAAATTCTTTGCCTTTTATTATTGCTTTGTTTTACTTTAGAGACTCTTATGCAGCTTTATTCATATGACATTGTATTAACAGCTCTCGTATAAATCTTTTAACCGTCTGAGGATCGCTCTGTGCGGGAAACTCTTCGGCACAGAATAGTGTATTTTTGCCTTTTCATTTTCCGTTTATTGGAATTTGGGCTTTGTAAATTCTTTGCCTTTTATTATTGCTTTGTTTTACTTTAGAGACTGTTATGCAGCTTTATTTATAAGACATTGTATTAACAGCTCTCGTATAAATCTTTTAGCCGTCTGAGGATCGCTCTGTGCGGGAAACTCTTATGCATAGAATAGTGCATCATTGTGTCTTTAATTTCCGTTTATTGGTATTTGGCCTATAAAGTTCTGTTAATAGGAAAGTTCCTACTATTCCTTCGACGTCAGTAAAAGACTTTTAGACTATTTCATCTCACTGATAGAGGCCATGTTCTGGGAGGACGGAACCATGAAGCAGCCTCAACGATATAGTAGTAGAAAATAACATATATGTGGTTGAATAAATCTATTTACTAGCATGTAAATATTGCATATGAAATTCACTTAAAAATCATAAAAAACTTTTTTCAGGACGAAATATCAAGCTTTCATATTAAAATAATTTCAATGAATTTCTATAGATGCTTTTAACATTTACCATGACACCATGGATTTGTTTCATAAATCCTAGCCATAACATTCCAGGTTCCATAAAGAACTAGTATTCAAATCATTTCTAATGCATTCCTATAGTAAAATCATTTGCAATGAATTTCTATAGATGCTTTTCGTATTTGCTATATCACTAGATATGGAATCATTAGAGAGAATGAAAGTTTGGATGGATTTGTTTCATAAATCCTAGCCATAACATTCCAGGTTCCATAAAGAGCTAGTATTCAAATCATTTCTAATGCATTCCTATAGTAAAATCATTTGCAATGAATTTCTATAGATGCTTTTAGTATTTGCTATATCACTAGATATGGAATCATTAGAGGGAATGAAAGTTTGGATGGATTTGTTTCATAAATCCTAGCCATAATATGCCAGGTTCCATAAAGAGCTAGTATTCAAATCATTTCTAATGCATTCCTATAGTAAAATCATTTGCAATGAATTTCTATAGATGCTTTTACTATTTGCTATATCACTAGATATGGAATCATTAGAGAGAATGAAAGTTTGGATGGATTTGTTTCATAAATCCTAGCCATAACATTCCAGGTTCCATAAAGAGCTAGTATTCAAATCATTTCTAATGCATTCCTATAGTAAAATCATTTGCAATGAATTTCTATAGATGCTTTTCGTATTTGCTATATCACTAGATATGGAATCATTAGAGGGAATGAAAGTTTGGATGGATTTGTTTCATAAATCCTAGCCATAATATGCCAGGTTCCATAAAGAGCTAGTATTCAAATCATTTCTAATGCATTCCTATAGTAAAATCATTTCCAATGAATTTCTATAGATGCTTTTACTATTTGCTATATCACTAGATATGGAATCATTAGAGAGAATGAAAGTTTGGATGGATTTGTTTCATAAATCCTAGCCATAACATTCCAGGTTCCATAAAGAGCTAGTATTCAAATCATTTCTAATGCATTCCTATAGTAAAATCATTTGCAATGAATTTCTATAGATGCTTTTAGTATTTGCTATATCACTAGATATGGAATCATTAGAGAGAATGAAAGTTTGGATGGATTTGTTTCATAAATCCTAGCCATAATATTCCAGGTTCCATAAAGAGCTAGTATTCAAATCATTTCTAATGCATTCCTATAGTAAAATCATTGCCAATGAATTTCTATATATGCTTTTAGTAGTTGCTATATCACTAGATATGGAATCATTAGAGAGAATAAAAGTTTGGATGGATTTGTTTCATAAATCCTAGCCATAATATGCCAGGTTCCATAAAGAGCTAGTATTCAAATCATTTCTAATGCATTCCTATAGTAAAATCATTTGCAATGAATTTCTATAGATGCTTTTACTATTTGCTATATCACTAGATATGGAATCATTAGAGAGAATGAAAGTTTGGATGGATTTGTTTCATAAATCCTAGCCATAACATTCCAGGTTCCATAAAGAGCTAGTATTCAAATCATTTCTAATGCATTCCTATAGTAAAATCATTTGCAATGAATTTCTATAGATGCTTTTCGTATTTGCTATATCACTAGATATGGAATCATTAGAGGGAATGAAAGTTTGGATGGATTTGTTTCATAAATCCTAGCCATAATATGCCAGGTTCCATAAAGAGCTAGTATTCAAATCATTTCTAATGCATTCCTATAGTAAAATCATTTCCAATGAATTTCTATAGATGCTTTTACTATTTGCTATATCACTAGATATGGAATCATTAGAGAGAATGAAAGTTTGGATGGATTTGTTTCATAAATCCTAGCCATAACATTCCAGGTTCCATAAAGAGCTAGTATTCAAATCATTTCTAATGCATTCCTATAGTAAAATCATTTGCAATGAATTTCTATAGATGCTTTTAGTATTTGCTATATCACTAGATATGGAATCATTAGAGAGAATGAAAGTTTGGATGGATTTGTTTCATAAATCCTAGCCATAATATTCCAGGTTCCATAAAGAGCTAGTATTCAAATCATTTCTAATGCATTCCTATAGTAAAATCATTGCCAATGAATTTCTATATATGCTTTTAGTAGTTGCTATATCACTAGATATGGAATCATTAGAGAGAATAAAAGTTTGGATGGATTTGTTTCATAAATCCTAGCCATAATATTCCAGGTTCCATAAAGAGCTAGTATTCAAATCATTTCTAATGCATTCCTATAGTAATATCATTTGCAATGAATTTCTATAGATGCTTTTAGTATTTGCTATAACACTAGATATGGAATCATTAGAGGGAATGAAAGTTTGGATGGATTTGTTTCATAAATCCTAGCCATAATATTCCAGGTTCCATAAAGAGCTAGTATTCAATTCATTTCTAATGCATTCCTATAGTAAAATCATTGCCAATGAATTTCTATAGATGCTTTTAGTATTTGCTATATCACTAGATATGGAATCATTAGAGGGAATGAAAGTTTGGATGGATTTGTTTCATAAATCCTAGCCATAATATGCCAGGTTCCATAAAGAGCTAGTATTCAAATCATTTCTAATGCATTTCTATAGTAAAATCATTGCCAATGAATTTCTATAGATGCTTTTAGTATTTGCTATATCACTAGATATGGAATCATTAGAGAGAATGAAAGTTTGGATGGATTTGTTTCATAAATCCTAGCCATAATATTCCAGGTTCCATAAAGAGCTAGTATTCAAATCATTTCTAATGCATTCCTATAGTAAAATCATTGCCAATGAATTTCTATAGATGCTTTTAGTATTTGCTATATCACTAGATATGGAATCATTAGAGGGAATGAAAGTTTCGATGGATTAGTTTCATAAATCCTAGCCATAATATTCCAGGTTCCATATAAAGCTAGTATTCAATTCATTTCTAATGCATTCCTATAGTAAAATCATTTGCAATGAATTTCTATAGATGCTTTTAGTTTTTGCTATATCACTAGATATGGAATCATTAGAGGGAATGAAAGTTTGGATGGATTTGTTTCATAAGTAATTATCCATTACATCGTAATGTCCAAAAACAGTTAATATAGCTTATCGGCTTAAGGTCGGAGAATGGATCAGGAGAAATGATATCGGAGAAATAGTGTGTGTATTTTCATTTCCGAGGTGCAGACCACCCTGGCATAACGTCGAACTTCCCCGCGAGAAAAATGATTGTTTGGCCAATGGCTTTTCATTTTATTTACGCATGTTTCGTCCTTTTTCCCGGCCACTCAATTTTGCCACCATGTCTTTTTCTTTTCTCGTTGACATAACTTTTCTTCTTTTCCACATTTCTTTCTTTTATCATCACTACTTTGTTCATCATTTACTATATTTGTTTCTTTTCTTTCTTTCTTTCTTTCTTTCTTATTTTATTTCGTTTTATTCTTTCACTTTTCTTTCTTTGTTATTTTCTTTTATTATTACGATGTTTATTATTTATTATAGTTTTCTCTCCTTTCTTTCTGTCCTCTCTACTCTGTTCCTCATTTATATACCTTTCTTTTCTTTCTTTCTTTCTTTCTTTCTTTCTTCTGATATATCTTTTTATCTGTCTAAACCTCTCCATTTCTTTCTTTCTTTCTTTCTTTCTTCAGTTCACCGTATTTAAGGAAAGGAGATAGATTCCTACCTATCCTGAGGATACTTGCGCGTAAGTGCATGCAACGACCATGACTGGAATTCGAACACGGTACTCTGACAAATTAATACGTACCACCTGCAAATTGGAGCCAATAGATATGAAGACATAGATAGATAGATAGATAGATAGATAGATAGATAGATAGATAGATAGATAGATAGATAGATAGATTACTTAATAATATATATATTTAAACAGAAATAGATAGTTATATAAACAGGTATGATCAAATTGGGAAAGAAAGAAAGAAGTGGAAAGCTTCAGAAAGAAAGAAAGAAAGAAAGAAAGAAAGAAGTGGAAAGCTTAAGAAAGAAAGAAAGAAAGAAAGAAAGAAAGAAAGAAGTGGAAAGCTTAAGAAAGAAAGAAAGAAAGAAAGAAGTGGAAAGCTTCAGAAAGAAAGAAAGAAAGAAAGAAAGAAAGAAAGAAAGAAAGAAAGAAAGAAAGAAGTGGAAAGCTTAAGAAAGAAAGAAAGAAAGAAAGAAAGAAGTGGAAAGCTTCAGAAAGAAGGAAAGAAAGAAAGAAAGAAAGAAAGAAAGAAAGAAAGAAGTGGAAAGCTTCAGAAAGAAAGAAAGAAAGAAAGAAAGAAAGAAGTGGAAAGCTTCAGAAAGAAAGAAAAAAAGAAAGAAAGAAAGAAAGAAGTGGAAAGCTTCAGAAAGAAAGAAAGAAAGAAAGAAAGAAAGAAGTGGAAAGCTTAAGAAAGAAAGAAAGAAAGAAAGAAAGAAAGAAAGAAAGAAAGAAGTGGAAAGCTTAAGAAAGAAAGAAAGAAAGAAAGAAGTGGAAAGCTTCAGAAAGAAAGAAAGAAAGAAAGAAAGAAAGAAAGAAAGAAAGAAAGAAAGAAGTGGAAAGCTTAAGAAAGAAAGAAAGAAAGAAAGAAAGAAAGAAGTGGAAAGCTTCAGAAAGAAGGAAAGAAAGAAAGAAAGAAAGAAAGAAAGAAAGAAAGAAAGAAGTGGAAAGCTTCAGAAAGAAAGAAAGAAAGAAAGAAAGAAAGAAAGAAGTGGAAAGCTTCAGAAAGAAAGAAAAAAAGAAAGAAAGAAAGAAAGAAGTGGAAAGCTTCAGAAAGAAAGAAAGAAAGAAAGAAAGAAAGAAAGAAAGATAGAAAGAAAAGTAGAGAGCTTCAGATAAATAGATATGAACAGACTGAATGAATATATAGAGATATATTGTGAGTGCGTGTGAGAGAGCGAGAGAGCGAGAGAGAGAGAATCAGATGGATAGATGATGAGAGTGACACCGATCAAAAGATAAATATCCAGAAATTGGTCAAGTATGTTGGTTTTGGCGTCTGGAAAGATGAGAATGAATTTCAAGAACTGAATTCCTCATTTTCATAGCAATATGCTCCATTAGTTTTGTGATAGACGCAGTTTTAGCGAATTTTGATTGTTCTTGCAAGAATGAGACGGACTTTTGGTGAAAACTTTTTTTTTCCATATTGAAAAGCATTTAACCTTTCTTTTTGCTTTAGTTTCTTTTATGTTTTCTTCTTTTTTTTTTTTAAATTTTGTTCATTTTTTTCTTTTTTTTTTGACATTCGAATCAATCACTTTTAACTTTCACATGGAAAAAAAAAGGAAAAGGCCTTTAATTTAATGAGCAAAATGAAAATGAAGAGAAGTGATTGGCGATAGATTTCGAAGATGAATGAATAAACGAAATAAAAGTATAGTAGGATTGGAGCACAGAATAACGTGTGAGTGAGAGAAAAGGAAGGAAGGAGGGAAGGAAGGAAGGAAGGAAGGAAAAAAACAGAAAGAAAGACAAAAATGGAGAAAAAAAGAAGAAAAATGCATTCGAAGACAGAAAAAAAGAGAGCGGGGAAAGTCGAAAAGGAAAGTCGAATACGGACTGGAAGAAAGAAAGAAAGAAAGAAAGAAAGAAAGAAAGAAAGAAAGGGAGGAAAGGAAAAGAAATTCGAATATGAGGTGAAATAAATAAAGAAAGAATGAAAGAAAGAAAGGTTGAAAGGTTGAAAGAAAGAAAGAAAGAAAGAAAGAAAGAAAGAAAGAAAGAAAGAAAGAAAGAAAGAAAGAAAGAAAGAAAGAAAGAAAGGGAGGAAAGGAAAAGAAATTCGAATATGAGGTGAAATAAATAAAGAAAGAATGAAAGAAAGAAAGGTTGAAAGGTTGAAAGAAAGAAAGAAAGAAAGAAAGAAAGAAAGAAAGGAAAAGAAATTCGAATATGAGCTGAAATAAATAAAGAAAGAATGAAAGAAAGAAAGGTTGAAAGGTTGAAAGAAAGAAAGAAAGAAAGAAAGAAAGAAAGGGAGGAAAGGAAAAGAAATTCGAATATGAGGTGAAATAAATAAAGAAAGAATGAAAGAAAGAAAGGTTGAAAGGTTGAAAGAAAGAAAGAAAGAAAGAAAGAAAGAAAGAAAGGAAAGGAAAAGAAATTCGAATATGAGGTGAAATAAATAAAGAAAGAATGAAAGAAAGAAAGGTTGAAAGGTTGAAAGAAAGAAAGAAAGAAAGAAAGAAAGAAAGAAAGGGAGGAAAGGAAAAGAAATTCGAATATGAGCTGAAATAAATAAAGAAAGAATGAAAGAAAGAAAGGTTGAAAGGTTGAAAGAAAGAAAGAAAGAAAGAAAGAAAGAAAGAAAGAAAGAAAGGAAAGGAAAAGAAATTCGAATATGAGGTGAAATAAATAAAGAAAGAATGAAAGAAAGAAAGGTTGAAAGGTTGAAAGAAAGAAAGAAAGAAAGAAAGAAAGAAAGAAAGAAAGGGAGGAAAGGAAAAGAAATTCGAATATGAGGTGAAATAAATAAAGAAAGAATGAAAGAAAGAAAGGTTGAAAGGTTGAAAGAAAGAAAGAAAGAAAGAAAGAAAGAAAGAAAGAAAGAAAGGAAAAGAAATTCGAATATGAGCTGAAATAAATAAAGAAAGAATGAAAGAAAGAAAGGTTGAAAGGTTGAAAGAAAGAAAGAAAGAAAGAAAGAAAGAAAGAAAGAAAGGAAAAGAAATTCGAATATGAGCTGAAATAAATAAAGAAAGAATGAAAGAAAGAAAGGTTGAAAGGTTGAAAGAAAGAAAGAAAGAAAGAAAGAAAGAAAGGAAAGGAAAAGAAATTCGAATATGAGGTGAAATAAATAAAGAAAGAATGAAAGAAAGAAAGGTTGAAAGGTTGAAAGAAAGAAAGAAAGAAAGAAAGAAAGAAAGAAAGAAAGGAAAGGAAAAGAAATTCGAATATGAGCTGAAATAAATAAAGAAAGAATGAAAGAAAGAAAGGTTGAAAGGTTGAAAGAAAGAAAGAAAGAAAGAAAGAAAGAAAGAAAGGGAGGAAAGGAAAAGAAATTCGAATATGAGGTGAAATAAATAAAGAAAGAATGAAAGAAAGAAAGGTTGAAAGAAAGAAAGAAAGAAAGAAAGAAAGAAAGAAAGGGAGGAAAGGAAAAGAAATTCGAATATGAGGTGAAATAAATAAAGAAAGAATGAAAGAAAGAA
>OZ010615.1:30491712-30519212 GCA_963932145.1 Acanthosepion lycidas | reverse complement strand
ACCACATCCTTTGATGAGTTTCAACAACTAAAATGTTCTTAAATGTGTCATGTTCTTAAATATCCTTGTTAGGACAAGACTTTAATACGGACTTCATGTCTGGCACCAAACACGTTTAGAAATATCTAAACTTTCAGCTGCTTACAACTGCTTTCATTGAGCGAGTGAAGCCTGTGGATTTTGGCGAAGACAATCATCTCTCAAACATTGTGGATTGGTGCTACATAATCACAAACAAAGAACTGTGCCAGATGACAGAAACTACATCATTTGAGGACTTTCAACAACAGCGACATATAGCGCATGTAACAAGAAGAGAGAATGAGGAAATAATCAAGATGTCGACCTTCCAAACAACATCAAACATAAAGCTAGGAAGGAATCTTTCATCACTACTGGAAAGAGTGATAATAGTGTACTTGGGAAACTTAGCTATGGGTTAAATAGTGAGGTAAACTGGGTTTTCTAGCCTTGGATGAGAGTCTAGAACAGTGGTCCCCAACCGATTTTGGGCTATGCCCCACTTTGGTATTTCTAAAATTCTGGGGTCCTCTGTAATATTTAATTCTTACATATTCAAAATTTTATTGCAATTCATGTGAAGGAAACTTAAATGACCATTAACTTGGTCTCTAAACAAGCCCCCAAAGATAATGGCGTCCATGAAAGAGAAAAATTAAAGAAACAAAAAGATAGTTAAATATATATCGTTTCAAAACATATAATAAAGAACTGAAGGGCAGAAATATAAAATATTTGAATGAAATGTTATTCTGTAATATACTTTGATCATTTTAATCATGAAATAATAATGCAAAATGAAATTTGAGCTCACGTTGGTATAGTAAACCGAAGGGTGCACATCCTACACTTGCCCCAACAAAATATTATCATGCTCCACAGGTGGGGCATGCGATCCTGTTTCAGGCGGTCCCTAAACTTACACCATTTCACACAATAAGCGGGTACTGCCATAAAGGAGAATCTCTAGGAAATAGATCTGAATAACTTGTATACCTTGAAAATGAGATAAATTCTACTGAAAAGGATGTGAAAATTCGCATATGTAAAGCCTGAGATACCTTGAATAAAATCGATGCAATCTGAAAAT
Source organism: Acanthosepion lycidas (assembly GCA_963932145.1). Taxonomy (NCBI): domain Eukaryota; kingdom Metazoa; phylum Mollusca; class Cephalopoda; order Sepiida; family Sepiidae; genus Acanthosepion; species Acanthosepion lycidas. Next base: position 30,518,101 of record OZ010615.1, on the reverse strand, counting down.
CTGATCAACCAGACAACCTCAAACAGAGATACATTTGAGCCACTGTAGTGTCGGTGTTAATGTATGGTGCCACTGCCAGGACATTAGCTAAAATCCTAGAGTCTAATCTTGATGGAAGCTACACTCGGATGCTGAGGGCTATATTTAATATCTCTTGGAGAGAACATCCAACTAAATCACAGCTCTATGAATTCATGGGCTTCAACCAGCAAGGCTCGCTACAAACTGTCTCAAGTGAATTAATTAATCTGTCTAATCTTTTCTCATTGCTGGGGTGCCTTGAGTAAAAACAATGAAATCTTGAAATCTGATCTACCAGAAAACCTCAAGCAGAGATTGTTTTGAGCCATTGTAGAGGTCGTTTTAATGTATGGTACCATTGCTTGGACATTAACTAAAACCCTTGCTTGATTAAACCTAAGCTTGATGGAACCTACACTCGGATGCTGAGAGTTATACAACATCCAACAAAATCACAGCTCTATGGACCCACCCAGATATTTCTATAATCTTATGCAAATGCAGAATGCACTTTGCAGGACGTTACTGGGAAGCAAAACGATAACTCGAGAGTGATCTACTATTCTGGATAACTGGATAACTGGAGCAAGGCAGGTGGTCACCCAGCAACCATCAACATTGACCAGTTATGTTATGACAGAGAATTCCTCCCCTAATGACTTTCCAACCTTGATAACTATATGACCAACAAGATATTTTATATCAATATAACCAACCAGACATTTTATAACTATATAGCCAAGAATACATTTTTGACAATATAACCAACAAGACATTTTGTAACTATATGACCAACAAGATATTTTATAATTATGTATCCAGCAATACATTTTACCTATCTAACCAAGACATTTCATAGCTATATGACCAACAAGACATGTTATCACTATATGACCAACAAGACATTTTTAACTATATAACCAAAAAGACATTTTTAACTATATAACCAACAAGACATTTTGTAACTATATGACCAACAAGATATTTTTAACTATATAACCAACAAGACATTTAATAACTTTACGGCCAACAAGACATTTTTAACTATATAACCAACCAGATATTTTATAACTATATGACCAAAAAGACATTTACCTACAGCTGGAGGTAAAAAAATTACATTAAAAATATTCAGATTTTGGCATTAAATAACTCATACAGGTTAATATTCTAGTAAACAACATCAACCAAACCAATCTAAGCTTGATTGAACCTACACTTAGATGCTGAGAGCTATACTTAACATCTCTTGGAGATAACATCCAACTAAATCACAGCTCTATGGACCCAGCCCTGATATTTCTACAGTCTTATGCAAATGAAGGATGCGCTCTGGAATACACTGTTGGAGAGCAAAACAAGAACTCATGAGTGATCTACTTCTCTGAACACCGAGGCATGGAGCAAAACGTCTTGGTCGCTCAGCAACCACCTTCATTGACCAGCTACGTTGTGACACAGGATGCCATTCTAATGACCTTCCAGCCTTGACTCAGGATCGTTATGGTTGGTACGATAGACGCATGAATGTCCGAGCTCAAGTCTCAAAAAAATTATTCTCATAATCTAAATAATCAGCAAAGGGTTGATAAGCCATAAAAAAAATGAATCAATCAATCAATATGATCTTACTTCTTTTAGCGCGATAAGCTGGTGCTGTCTCGATGACGAATCCCCAGGAAACAGGCCTGTATAACTTGGATAGGTACTGAAAAGAAATCAAAGCAAAAAGCTGAAGCAAAAAAGTTAACTACGAGGACGAAAATAAAGCGGGGTGTTGGGGGAAGAATGGTAACGAACGGCTCAAGAAAATGAGAAAAAATTGCAAGATAAGAAGAAGAGAAAATAAGGGGAGGGGTAGAAAAGGGGGAGGAAAAAAAGAGTGGAGAAAAAAGGCAGAAAATGATAGATGATGCTAGGAATATAACAGTTGGTAAGGCAGCATGAAAGTTGAAGAACAGTCGTTGTAGACAAAGTTGTTGGAGATAGATGTGGGGTGGAGTGCTTGCGTCAGCCACATTTGAAGGGATTACAGAAATGGTCTTAACATTGCTGGCGAATATTTCAGTTAAGCACTGCTCGTTAAAATAAACCGCGAGGAAATACCGGGAGATTATTAGTTTTTATCTATTTCTTTTACATTATGAAATGGACAAAGTCCGATAATTATTTTAAGACATTTTATGTTTAAACATTCTTTTTATAGATACAAATATTTAAGTAAATGCTCTGTTTCTAATAAACAGTATTAAACAACATTTACCGGCCTGAATGTCCGAGAAATTTTCATAGAAAAATATGCGTCCTCTGACAGGAATCGAACCAGTATCCTATACGGAACCGTCATATAGCCTGACGTGCTTTTACCGATTGAGCAACAGAGGAGTGTTTCGGTTAGCAAGGTCGATTTTACTGTTTTTAAACTACAATTCTCCATGATTTTCTCTCATACATTCATATCTGCTTGATGCGTATCCAAATGTAAACATATCGCGTCACACAGTATGAAATGGACAAAGTCCGATAATTATTTTAAAAAGAACGTATAAACATAAAAATGTCTTAAAATAATTGTCGGACTTTGTCCATTTCATAATGTATGACGTCATTTGCTTACATTTGGGTACGCATCTTGATGCTCGAAGTCGTGTATAGATTATTATATTGGTATTACGAATTAGCAACTAAATATTATTAAATTAAATAAATAAAATATAATGAATTGCATTCATTTTGCACTGCCACGTTCCCAACAGCAGTTATACATCACGTCACCTTAGAGCATTTCAAGCGTCAAGAATCCTAAGGAATACCGTCGGCAGCCGCTCCCATTCGATCATCGGCATCGTCATCCCCTTTGCTTATTTCCTTTCGGGAAGCCATCTCCGACGACGGAGATAGATGTGAAGGCCTCGCCTGCTCCAGGAATGAATACCAGGATACATACAAAGGAGTTAAAACTACAATACAGATCTCACAACTGGTTTTCTCCAACTAATTGAAGAATTGCCCACGAAAAAAAAAATTGCTTCGAAAAGACCAGAAGACAAATAAAAGAGACTAGGAGGATCTCCAAGAAAAGCCAGAGTTCTCCATCCAATCAAACATCTTACCTTAACATGCGGCGGCTGCAGACGTCTCTTCAGATCCAAACTAGGACTTATTTTGACATAGAATGAAATGTGGATGAACACCCCAATATCCGGCAGCGAGTTCCGCCAACGATGACGACAGATACCACATCATTCTTAATAATGACTGGAAAGTCGAAAATTACTTGAACAAAAATAACATAATATGAACTTAGGACAGTTTATTCACAAATTCCAACATCTTATCCGAAATTTGGAAAAGTACAATAAAAAAAAACAGACAGAACTTGCCCGAACTATTTCATCGATCTTGTTTTCACACACACACACACACACACACACACACACACGCACACACACATATATATATATATATATATATATATATATATATATATATATATATAGCACTGTTGAGTGGCAAGCTAATTCTATAAACGACAGCCACCTGCGCTAATACAAAGCTCTTCAGTAAAATAAATAGAGCACACCGGCTGATTGGGACATGTTTACATTCATAAAAACAATACTTTCGAGTGGCCTGGTTGATTTTGTTTAGCAGCATATCAAACTGTATGGGTTATTTAATGCCAAAATCTAAATATTTTGAATGCAACAATATTTACCTGCTTATCTCTGACTGACACCAAATCGGTTTGGTTTCAATCCTAGGTTGATATATTCGGATGTCTAGTCGCACTGAGGAGCTTTGATACAGCGAAACAGTACTGTCTGCGAATGACATTGAGGATGAAAGTAGTATTTTTACATTTAATCAAAGTAGAATTTCCTATGTCAAAAGTGTGGCCTGTTTTGTTACGGTGAAAAACCAATGCAATTTTATGTGTTGTTATTTAAAATGTCCCTTTTATGTTCATATAGTCTTTTGATTACACTTCTTAAAGTTTCGCTAATGTATTCATTCTGGCAGTTCATGCACTTGATAGAGTAAATTCACCCTTCAAGTTTTGGCTTGTTGTTTAGTTTTCTAAAATCTTTGTTGATTTACAAAATTATATATATATATATATATATATATATATATATATATATATATATATATATATGCATACATATATATATATATATATATATAAATATATACATATATATATATTTATATATATATATATATATACATATATATATATATATATATATATATATATATATATATATATATATATATACGTATTTAAATTATGTAATGGTCAGTTTTAGCTGAAAGTTTAGAAAAAGGAAAGGCATACAAAAAAAGTGTAACTGATTAAAAAGAAAGAAAGTGTCGACTGATAATCTCCATAATGAACAGTCATTACAGTTAACAAATCATTAAATGTATCTACACCTCCGAAAACGTTCTGAGAAGGGGTCGGAAATTAACCTTACATGTATCAATCAATGTCATAAATTCAAAAGACGACACTCAATTTTCATCATAATATGTAATGTAGGGCGGGTCATGTAAGTGCATAATTTGAACGCTAGCATTAGGTGGGGCTATTGAATGAAGGGGTAACCATGACACTATAACAAAAGTGTTGTTCACAGAAAGCTCCTTCGGAAACAGAAAGAGGCATATTCCATTGGTTGTCTTCGTTTTATGCTCTGGAGTCGCCAGTTCGATATACAGGCCAAGTTTATCGGCTCAACAGCATTAACTATTTTATTAGCATGCTAAGGGAAGTTTGGGAAAAAATAAATAAATCACATTTTCACCCGCATGATTCAGTCTATCTTTCCTACAAGTATATACATGGCAAAGGTTCTGACAAACTTTTCTTCCCTAGTGTCCCGACTGCATGAATTTAACCGTGCTACTAGATTGGCATCAACGTACCAAACGTTTGCGATCGAAATGCCTAAATACAACCGCCACTTTTACGCAAATAGGTTCTTTTCACGCACTCTCCGCCCATGAAACAAACTTCCTGTTGCATGCTTCACTACTAGTGAATCGCCATCTTCTATCTTCTTGAAAACCGTTCAGCTTTTAACCTTTCCTCAATCCTCCCAATTCTGATTCTTCACTTTAAGTTTCACTACCTGTAACCCCCTACGTACTAGTGATTGGCCATATTCTGTCTACTTGAATACCGTTCATATTTTATCCTTTACTCAATACACACTATTCTCAGGCTTCTCCTTCAATTTCACTCCCTGTAATCCCCTGCGTACTAGTAAATTGCCACATTCAGACTTCTTGTATACTGATCATCATTTAGACTTTACTCAATCTTCTCTATTCTCAGTCTTCGCTTGCAATTTCACTCCCTGTAAACACCTGCATACTACTGAATTGCTAGCTTCTGACTTCTTGTACCCTGATAGTATTTTATCCTTTCCTCAATCCCCCTTATTCTCAATCTTCTCTTTAATATTCACGCCCTGTAATCCGCTGCGTACTAGTGAATCGCCATCTTCTGTCTTCTTCAATGCCGTTCATTTTTATCCTTTCCTCAATTCTCCCTATTCCCAGGCTTTTCATTAACTTTCACTCCCTGTAACCTCCTGCGTACTAGTGAATCGCCATCTTCTGTCTTCTTGAATCCCGTTCATCTTGTATCCTTTCCTCAATCCTCCCTATTCTCAGTTTTCTCTTTAACTTTCACTCCCTGTAATCCCCTGCGTACTAGTGAATCGCTGTCTTCTTTAATCCCGTTCATTTTTTGTCCTTTCCCCAATCCTCCCTATTCTCAGTCTTCTCTTTCAATTTGACTCCCTATAATCGCTTGCGTACTAGTGAATTGCCATCTTCTGTCTTCTTGAATCCTTTTCATGTTTTATCCTTTCGTCAATCATCCCTATTCTCTGTCTTCTCTTTCACTTACACTCCCTGTAATCCCCTGCGTACAAGTTAATCGCCATCTTCTGTCTTCTTGAATCCCGTTCATCTTCTATCCTTTCCCCAATTCTCCCTATTCTCAGTCTTCTCTTTCACTTTCACTCCTTGTAATCCCCTGCGTACTAGTGAATTGCCATCTTCTGTCTTCTTGAATCCCGTTCATCTTGTATCCTTTCCTCAATCCTCCCTATTCTCAGTCTTCTCTTTCACTTTCACTCCCTGTAATCCCCTGCGTACTAGTGAATTGCCATCTTCTGTCTTCTTGAATCCCGTTCATCTTTTATCCTTTCTTCAATCCTCCCTATTCTCAGTCTTCTCTTTCACTTTCACTCCCTGTAATCCTCTGCGTACTAGTGAATCGCCATTTTCTGTCTTCTTGAATCCCGTTCATCTTTTATCCTTTCCTCAATCCTCCCTATTCTCAGTCTTCTCTTTCACTTTCACTCCCTGTAATCCCCTGCGTACTAGTGAATCGCCATTTTCTGTCTTCTTGAATCCCGTTCATCTTTTATCCTTTCCTCAATCCTCCCTATTCTCAGTCTTCTCTTTCACTTTCACTCCTGGTAATCCCCTCCGTACTAGTGTGTCGCCATCTTCTGTCTTCTTGAATCCCGTTCATCATTTCTCCTTTCCTGAATCCTCCCTATTCTCAGTTTTCTCTTTCACTTTCACTCCCTGTAATCCCCTGCGTACTAGTGAATTGCCATCTTCTGTCTTCTTGAATCCCGTTCATCTTTTATCCTTTCCTCAATCCTCCCTATTCTCAGTCTTCTCTTTCACTTTCACTCCCTGTAATCCCCTGCGTACTAGTGAATCGCCATTTTCTGTCTTCTTGAATCCCGTTCATCTTTTATCCTTTCCTCAATCCTCCCTATTCTCAGTCTTCTCTTTCACTTTCACTCCCTGTAATCCCCTGCGTACTAGTGAATTGCCATCTTCTGTCTTCTTGAATCCCGTTCATCTTTTATCCTTTCTTCAATCCTCCCTATTCTCAGTCTTCTCTTTCACTTTCACTCCCTGTAATCCCCTGCGTACTAGTGAATCGCCATCTTCTGTCTTCTTGAATCCCGTTCATCTTCTGTCCTTTCCTCAATCCTCCCTATTCTCAGTCTTCTCTTTCACTTTCACTCCCTGTAATCCCCTGCGTACTAGTGAATCGCCATCTTCTGTCTTCTTGAATCCCGTTCATCTTTTATCCTTTCCTCAATCCTCCCTATTCTCAGTCTTCTCTTTCACTTTCACTCCCTGTAATCCCCTGCGTACTAGTGAATCGCCATTTTCTGTCTTCTTGAATCCCGTTCATCTTTTATCCTTTCCTCAATCCTCCCTATTCTCAGTCTTCTCTTTCACTTTCACTCCCTTTAATCCCTTGCGTACTAGTGAATCGCCATCTCCTGTCTTCTTGAATCCCGCTCATCTTTTATCCTTTCCTAAATCCTCCCTATTCTCAGTTTTCTCTTTCACTTTCACTCTCTGTAATCCCCTGCGAACTAGTGAATAGCCATCTTCTGTCTTCTTGAATTCCGCGTTCATCTTTTATCCTTTCCTCAATCCTCCCTATTTCCGTCTTCTCTTTCAATTTAACTCCCTGTAATACCCTACGTACTAGTGAATCGCCATCTTCTGTCTTCTTGAATCCCGTTCATCTTTTATCCTTTGCTGAATCCTCTCTATTCTCAGTTTTCTCTTTCACTTTCACTCTCTGTAATCCCCTCCGTACAAGTGAATCGCCATCTCCTGTCTTCTTGAATCCCGTTCATCTTTTATCCTTTCCTCAATCCTCCCTATTCCCAGTCTTATCTTTCACTTTCACTCACTGTAATCCCCTGCGTACTAGTGAATCGCCATCTTCTGTCTTCTTGAATCCCCTTCGTCTTTTGTCCTTTCCTCAATCCTCCCTATTCTCAGTCTTCTCTTTCACTTTCTCTTCCTTTAACTCCCTGAATACTAGTGAATCACCATTTTCTGTCTTCTTGAATCCTGTTCATCTTTTGTCCTTTCCTCAATCATCTCTATTCTCAGTCTTCTCTTTGACGTTCACTCCATGTAATCCCCTGCGTACTAGTGGCAGTACCTTTTTGCTTGGGATGAAATGATTTAAAATGTCAATTATTTAATAAAATGAATCTTTAAATCAAAATGCTACACGAGAGGGGCGTATCTGTGAGATGAAGTGTTACGATATTATTTTTTATTCTGTTATCCTCCTCTTCATTGCCATACTCACTGCCTTTCGGCTGTTGTACGCTTAGGTGGACGAAATAAATTGTTCTTTCTTAATTCCAATCACCTGAAGGTGGCAGGACCCTAGAATGACCGATATGTTCTTCATATGGTATTGTAGATGAGTATAACTTTTCGAATGATGTAAGTAATGCTTGTAAAAATAAAAATTTTGTTGTACGTCTTTTTACATCAGAATAACGAAAGGTTAATTTTAACATTTTCTCTTCTAAAATGGCCACTTGTCCTTAACTTTCAAAATTTCTCAAAAGAACATGCTTCACATTAAATACAATGTCTTCATCAAACTAATTCGAAATTCTAATTGGAAACGTTTGTAAAAAGAAACGCTAATATGATCTTGGCAATATTTACTTGAAAACATTGTTGAAATGAAAATAGTGGTAGTACCTGTTAGGGTCCTAGCTATGGGAATATTGTGAACAACCCCCTCCAAACTCGTTTCGATTCAAAACACTATGAACTTATAAAAATAGATTTTGATATTAAAAATACCACCACTATATATATATATATATATATATATATATATATATATATATATATAGAGAGAGAGAGAGAGAGATAGAGAGAGAGAGAGAGAGATAATATTAGTGGTAAATATACACATACATATGCAAAATATATAAATATATATACATACATGCATACACATACATATATATTTGTATAAAACAAATTCCAACAGGATAGAATGCAGATAGAACTCAATGTCTAGGACAGAATAAGGATGTAATAAAAAGGCTTAAACACTATAAGTATTAGACATCCGACAACATTCATAATTCTCTCACTTAATCTGTCTTTGACTTCCCCTCTCTAAAACTTCTCTTTGTTAAATTTTTATCCCCCACCTTCACTCGTCTGTTACCCCTCTATTTAGCTCTAACAATCGTGCCACACTCTCATACTTACACTCTCTCTAAATACTATTTTTATTCCCGGAGTTGTTTTTTCTGTTTTCTTTTTGAATTTGTAGGTCTGATGAATTGGATCGTATTTACGATTCCAATGGAATAAATTATGACCATGGAATATTAGTGTTTAAGCCTTTGTGTGTGTGTGTGTGTATATATATATATATATATATATATATATATATATATATATATAGATAATATTAGTGGTAAATATACATATATATGCAAAATCCACAGGTGCATATATACGCATGTATATTTTAGAATAAAAAATTTTCCGAGAGGATAAAATCCAGATAGAACTCAATGTCCAGGACAGAGTAAGGATATAATAAAAAGGCTTAAACACTAATATTCCATGGTCATAATTTATTCCATTGGAATCGTAAATACGATCCAATTCATCAGACCTACAAATTCAAAAAGAAAACAGAAAAAAACCTACTCCGGAAATAAAAATAGAATTTAGAGAGAGTGTAATTATGAGAGTGTGGGACGAATGTTAGTTCATAAGAGAGGGGTTTAACAGAGAGAGTTTTATTTAAAATTAGGTGTGAGTGGAAGGGGGAAAAAGACTGTTGTCGGATGTCTAAAACATTATAAGGATACACATCGAGGTGACATACACACACCATGGCCAATCAAATCTTAAAGAAGGAGGGAGAGGTAAGGAAAGAAGTGGTGGGGAAGAAAGATGGGGCGGGTGAAATTAAAATTGCAAGGGACGCTGTGTAATTGAGAAAATTTGACAAAAATAATATCGACTGCAGGTTACAAATCAAATATTATAAACAATAAATATGGCGATTATCTAAACTAGCGAGGACCTATATTTTTATGTTCAAAACGCATGCAAATCCACACATACACAATAACTTATACACGTATATACATACTCATAGCCGTGTACCTACATACACACATACATATATCCATGTACACATACACATATATCCACATATTCACACATACATACACACATACATATACATACACACACACACATATACATATATCTGATTCAATATCTCTGATACTAAGCGCTTTCTAATAATTACCGCGCATATGATAAACAAATAATTACACCTACATATATACATACATACACATACACACACACCTCCATATATATATATATATGTACATATACACATATATATATATACATATATATATATATATATATACATACATACACATACATGTACACACACACAGATACATCCATATATATACATATATACATACACACACATACATATACACAAACATCTACACGCATACATACATGTATATACTACACACACACACATACATACATATATATATATATACACATACACACATACATATACATGTACACACACATACACATATAAATACATACACACATACACATACATATACATATATATACATACGCACACATATATACACGTATATCAACCTATACCCTATACACACATTTTCCACATACATATACATAAATACACATGCACCCACATACACATATATACATACACACATACAAATATATATATATATATATATATATATATATATATTCTGTTCATGCTAAAAATTTTCCAGTGTATGACGATAAACTACATCCGCGTCCAGGGTAAGACAATAAACTACAGCCGATAGCAAAGTATTTGATGAGAACTTATAAATGTATATGAAAGTATAAAAATAGGTTTTGATACTAGCAATACGTTTGTGGGAGATTTTTTGGTCTAGCAATTCATTTTTGAAAAATGAATTTCCAGGAAAAAAAAAATAGTCGGCATTAAATAACCCACTGAGGTTGATACACCGTAAAACAGGATAAACTAAATCAATTAAAACAGATCAGATGACGAATGATTAGTTTGTTTTGTTTATGGTTTTTTGATAGTTTTTTTTTTAGGGGGGGGGTTCTTTTTTTTTTTTATCGATCCGATATATTTTCAGGAAATATCCTAATTTATAGGAATCTGGGACAGTGAGAAAAATCATAGATATTAATTTTACTAAGGGAGTTTCTGAAGAGGGAATGTATATTTTTTATTTATTAATCCTATATTTTTTTTATCTCTTTTAACGTTATTTAATGGATACCCATATTGAAGTAGACGCGACGTTTATTTTAAAACTTTTCGTCAGCCCGCCTAATTGTTCGAGAAATCTTATTAAACCGCGCCTTCCGGCTGGGTACAAGCGTGCGTCTCCTTTTGCAGGAGAAACCATCCTTAGAACCGACATGTTCTTACCGACTCGCCCAGGAAGATCGTCGCCGATTAAGTAAGGTTGTATACTGCCTTTAAGCACATTCACGTCGTTTAGTTTCCCGAAAGTCCCAAAACAATGAGCCCTCCGTAGGATTCGAACATGCGAATGGTGCATTTTCCTTTAAGAAGATTTATCGAATATTTCTCCTTTCAAAATGTTAAACATGAAAATCTAAGATAATTTTTACTTTTTCTAATTTCTATTTAATTTTTGTTTTGTGTATTTATTTTAGTGCGGGTCATACTTCAATTAAGTATATTTTTTTTTATTTTAACTTAAATAAACTAAAGACGAAACCAAATATAATTCAACTAAAGAAATAATTTTTACTTTAACTTAAATTAAATTTTTCTTATTCTATTTCTGTTTGAAGTTATTGTTTTTTTAATTAGCGTGACATTTTGAAATTTCCTTTCAAATTATTTTTACTTTAAAAGTTAGTAGTTTTTATTTTTACATTTTTTAAGTTTATTTATTTATTTATTTATTTTTTTTGCGAGTTATTTTGATAAAAACATAAGGCTATAAATAAATATATAAGTTTAAGTAATTAAAATTCAATAAAATATTAGATAATTGCTGAAAATATTACGTTAATTTTTAATAATTGCTAGGCAGTTAAAAACCAAAAACAAAGACTTCACTTAGATTTCGAAAATTCATGTCAATTTCTGGTCATCCATACTTAGCAGTCAACAGCTTAGACTGTCAATAACATCAATCAGCACGTCAGAAAAACAAGAGCTCGTAGTTAAGAAATGCTTCTATATCTGTCTATATTTCTGAGATGAGGTATTATGTACACTATTTACATTATTCGGACTATTGTCCTCATCTTTGTTGCCATATTTATCCGATCCTTCAGTATCTGTCTATATTTCTCAGATGAGGTATTATGTACACTATTTACATTATTCGGACTATTGTCCTCATCTTTGTTGCCATATTTATCCGATCCTTCAGTATCTGTCTATATTTCTGAGATGAGGTATTATGTACACTATTTACATTATTCGGACTATTGTCCTCATCTTTGTTGCCATATTTATCCGATCCTTCAGTATCTGTCTATATTTCTGAGATGAGGTATTATGTACATTTTTTACATTATTCGGACTATTGTCCTCATCTTTGTCGCCATATTTATCCGATCCTTCAGTATCTGTCTATATTTCTGAGATGAGGTATTATGTACACTATTTATATTATTCGGACTATTGTCTTCATCTTTGTCGCCATATTTATCCGATCCTTCAGTATCTGTCTATATTTCTGAGATGAGGTATTATGTACACTATTTACATTATTCGGACTATTGTCCTCATCTTTGTTGCCATATTTATCAGATCCTTCAGTATCTGTCTATAGTTCTGAGATGAGGTATTATGTACACTATTTACATTATTCGGACTATTGTCCTCATCTTTGTCGCCATATTTATCCGATCCTTCAGTATCTGTCTATAGTTCTGAGATGAGGTATTATGTACACTATTTACATTATTCGGACTATTGTCCTCATCTTTGTCGCCATATTTATCCGATCCTTCAGTATCTGTCTATATTTCTGAGATGAGGTATTATGTACACTATTTACATTATTCGGACTATTGTCCTCATCTTTGTTGCCATATTTATCCGATCCTTCAGTATCTGTCTATATTTCTCAGATGAGGTATTATGTACACTATTTACATTATTCGGACTATTGTCCTCATCTTTGTCGCCATGTTTATCACAACGCCTTCTTCAGGTGGTTGGAATGTCGAACTGAACACTTTATTTCGCTCACTGTGCTATGTCTAATGAATGTCAGTCGTCTCCTGTTAATTCGCTTCTCCAAGTTCTCTTTGAGGACACATGGCACAGTGGTTAAATACTTCAGCAATCATTTTTTACCAGAGCTCATATTGCAATTTTTGTTGTTATTACCGCTTTTCTCTGGCACTCCTTATTACTGGTTCCCATATTGTATTCATTTCTATGCTTGGTCAGCTCAGGAGATGCCTAGCATATGATAACAGCAAAAATTGCAACATGACCACTGGTAAAAAATAGTTGCTGAAGACATTATGGTTTATAATACCCAGAAATTCATACGCAGATGTCCTCAAGGATATACATGGCACGGTGGATAAAGGCGTTAGTTAGATCCAGAAGGCCCAAAGAGAGTGAGTTCAATACCTGGTTAAGGCGATGGAGAACTTGGAGAGGGGAATTAACAAGGGATAACTGGCATCCGTTAGACTGCAGTGAGCGAAATAAAGGGATCAGTTCGATATTCCAAACACCCGAAGAAGGCCGGAGCGTACAACGGCCGAAACGTTGTGATAAACATGGCGACAAAGATGAGGACAATAGTCCGAATAATGTAAATAGGATAAGAAATGCTTGTATACTACTTTTTATGCTAGAAGTATGTAATATTTGTTTCAAATCAGATTTAAGTTTACATTTTCTAATTTTCCTCAAATGACGTGTCACAAATATTTTTTTTTTATTTTTGTAAGATTCGTAAAACCGAGAATTATCTTTTGTTTACAAATGTGTCAAAATGGACGATATTTATTGATTTTCTGAAAGCGAGCAAAAAGTTTAGATTCCAATCAATATAATTTCTATTTGAAATACACCAGAGTATTTTTCTTACTGGAAACAGTGAATTTAATCATTTAGCACTCAATTAAATTTTAAAAGAAAGCTTCAAGAATGATGAACATGGCTCTCCATTTCACCCTATTCCTTGTAGTTCTCAATATATTTTGTTCTTTTGCTACTTCTTCCAAACACTGTTCTGTCATCCATTTGATTAAGCCCGCTAAGTATGTCATGTGTTGCTTTCCCTTGTCTATTTCCATCTATCCGCCCTTTGGGTATCACATTCCTCAAGCCCTCTTTTTTCATTACGTGTCCCAGAAATTTCGGCTGCCTCATCTTGGTGTTAAGTATAAGCTACCTCCTTGTTTGCACCCCCTCCAAAACCTCATCGTTGCTCACATGTTCAGTAAATTTAGTGGAGGTCTCTAAGATACAGAGAGAGAGACAGACAGACAGACAGACAGTTCTGTACGTTTCTGTATGTGTGCTTTAAGGACACGTTACAAATTTATACATGCGTAGTTATTTTTGATTCTATATACCAGTTTATAGATATGTATGTGTGTGTGTGTGTGTGTGTTCGTATCTCTGTGTTTGTATATATCGGTTTCTATGCGCGTGTATGTATGTAATGTGTGCGTTCATGTGTAATTATTTCTTTTCGCTCCAAGTTAAAAAAATAAAAAATTACGGATAAAAAAAAATGTACGATACGAACTGAGTCACCCGGATGTCATTTTTTTTTTTGTTTTCCTTTTTTTTTTTCTTCCTTTTTCCGCTTCTTCTTCTTCTTCTTTTTTAGTTGTTGATTTGTTAAGTTTTTTGGGTTTTTTTTTAAATATGTTTTGCTTGTTCCTTTTTGTTATTTATTTGACAGTTGGCTCGCCGAATAAGATTCGAAATCAGACTAAAATCAAAACATGGATTTATTTATTTATTTATTTATTAAGCAATTCACTGCAAACGAGGCGGGAGTGCCACTAGAACGAAACGGGTTACAGAGAGTGTAAGTAAGGGGACATAGTGGATATAATTGGGGGGAGGGGGAGTGAGGAGAGGATAAAATGTACAACTGAGGGGGATAAAAAGAAGAACGGGGATCAAAGGCAATGAAAATGTCAATTGACATTACATTTAAATTTTTAAAGATTATAGTTATCTCGGAAGCAAGATGGAAGGGAGTATATTAAACTAAAATAATCAACCATTTTTTTTTAACTTGCCGCATCACTATTTTCCTCAGTACATTGCTTCAGTTATGAATATTTATTTATTTTATTTATTAATTCTCAATGAGTTTTTTGTTTTTTATTAAACTGTTTAGTTTTTTCATATATCTTTCTTTCTTTATCATCCATTGTTTCTTTTTCTTACTTGCTTTTTCCATATAACTTTCTTCCTTTACCTTTCACTGACTATTTTTCTTTCTCGCTTTTTCCATATTTCTTTCTTTCTTGATCATCCATGGTTTCTTTTTCTTAATTGCTTTTTTCTATATTTCTTTTTTCTTTATATTCCATTGTTTTTTTTTTCATTCTTGCTTTTTCCATAATTCATTCTTTCTTCATCTCCCATTGTTTCTTTTCTCTTTCTTGCTTTTTTCTATATTTCTTTCTTTCTTAATCTTCCATTGTTTCTTTTTTTCTTTCTTGCTTTTTCCGTATTTCTTTCTTTCTTTTTCTTCCATTGTTTCTTTTTTCTGTCTTGCTTTTTCCATAATTCATTCTTTCTTCATCTCCCATTGTTTCTTTTCTCTTTCTTGCTTTTTCCGTATGTCTTTCTTTCTTTATCTTCCATTGTTTTTTTTCATTCATACTTTTTCCATAATTCATTCTTTCTTCATTTTCCATTGTTTCTTTTTTCATTGTTGCTTTTACCATATAACTTTCTCCCTTTATCTTCCATTGATTATTTTTCTTTCTCGATTTTCCATATTACTTGCTTTCTTGATCTTCCATTGTTTCTTTTTGCTTCCTTGCTTTTTCCATATTTCTTTCTTTCTTTATCTTCCATTGTTTCTTTTTTCTTTCTTACTTTTTCCATATTTCTTTCTTTTTTTATCTTCCATTGTTTCTTTTTTTTCTTTCTTGATTTTTCCGTATTTCTTTCTTTCTTTTTCTTCCATTGTTTCTTTTTTCTGTCTTGCTTTTTCCATAATTCATTCTTTCTTCATCTCCCATTGTTTCTTTTCTCTTTCTTGCTTTTTCCGTATGTCTTTCTTTCTTTATCTTCCATTGTTTTTTTTCATTCATACTTTTTCCATAATTCATTCTTTCTTCATTTTCCATTGTTTCTTTTTTCATTGTTGCTTTTACCATATAACTTTCTCCCTTTATCTTCCATTGATTATTTTTCTTTCTCGATTTTCCATATTACTTGCTTTCTTGATCTTCCATTGTTTCTTTTTGCTTCCTTGCTTTTTCCATATTTCTTTCTTTCTTTATCTTCCATTGTTTCTTTTTTCTTTCTTACTTTTTCCATATTTCTTTCTTTTTTTATCTTCCATTGTTTCTTTTTTTTCTTTCTTGATTTTTCCGTATTTCTTTCTTTCTTCATATTCCATTATTTCATTTTTCTTTCTTGCTTTTTGTGTATATCTTTTTTCTTTATCTTTCATTGTTTCTTTTTCTTTTTTGCTTTTTCCATATTTCTTTCATTTTTATCTTCCATTGTTTCTTTTTCTTTTTCCATATTTCTTTCTTTCTTTATCTTCCATTGATTCTTTTTTTTTTGCTTTTTGCATATTTCATTCTTTTTTTATCTTCCATTGTTTCTTATTCTTTCTTGCTTTTTCAGTATTTTTTTCTTTATCATCCATTGTTTCTTTTTCTTACTTGCTTTTACCATATAACTTTCTTCCTTTATCTTCCGTTGTTTTTTTTTTCATTTTTGCTTTTTCCATAATTCATTCTTTCTTCATCTTCCATTGTTTATTTTTCTTTCCTACTTTTTCCGTATATATTTCTTTCTTTATCTTCCATTTTTTCTTTATTCTTTCTTGCTTTTTCCATATTTTTTCTTTCTTGCTTTTTCCATATTTCTTTCCTTCTTTATTTTCCATTGTTTCTTTTTCTTTCTTTCTTTTTCCGTATTTCTTTCTTTTTATTATCTTCCATTGTTTCTTTTTTTCTTTCTTGCTTTTTCCGTATTTCTTTCTTTTTATTATCTTCCATTGTTTCTTTTTTTCTTTCTTGCTTTTTCCGTATTTCTTTCATTTTTATCTTCCATTGTTTCTTTTTCTTTTTCCATATTACTTTCTTTCTTTATCTTCCATTGTTTTTTTTTGCTTCCTTGCTTTTTCCATATTTCTTTCTTTCTTTATCTTCCATTGTTTCTTTTTTTCTTTCTTGCTTTTTCCGTATTTCTTTCTTTCTTTTTCTTCCATTGTTTCTTTTTTCTGTCTTGCTTTTTCCATAATTCATTCTTTCTTCATCTCCCATTGTTTCTTTTCTCTTTCTTGCTTTTTCCGTATGTCTTTCTTTCTTTATCTTCCATTGTTTTTTTTCATTCATACTTTTTCCATAATTCATTCTTTCTTCATTTTCCATTGTTTCTTTTTTCATTGTTGCTTTTACCATATAACTTTCTTCCTTTATCTTCCATTGATTATTTTTCTTTCTCGATTTTCCATATTACTTTCTTTCTTTATCTTCCGTTGTTTCTTTTTCATTCTTGCGTTTTCCATAATTCATTCTTTCTTCATCTTCCATTGTTTATTTTTTCTTTCCTACTTTTTCCGTATATCTTTCTTTCTTTATCTTCCATTGTTTCTTTTTTCTTTCTTGCTTTATCCATATTTTTTCTTTCTTTATCTTCCATTGTTTCTTTTTTCTTTCTTACTTTTTCCATATTTCTTTCTTTTTTTATCTTCCATTGTTTCTTTTTTTCTTTCTTGATTTTTGTGTATATCTTTTTTCTTTATCTTTCATTGTTTCTTTTTCTTTCTTGCGTTTTCCATATTTCTTTCTTTCTTTATCTTCCATAGTTTCTTTTTTCTTTCTTGCTTTTAGCGTATATCTTTTTTCTTTATCTTCCATTGTTTCTTTTTCTTTCTTGCGTTTTCCATATTTCTTTCTTTCTTTATCTTCCATTATTTCTTTTTTCTTTCTTGCTTTTTCGTATTTCTTTCTTTCTTTATCGTCCATTGCTTCTTTTTTTCTTTCTTGCTTTTTCCGTATTTCTTTCTTTCTTTTTCTTCCATAGTTTCTTTTTTCCTTCTTCCTTTTTCCATATTTCTTTCTTTTTTATCTTCCATTGTTTCTTTTTTTCTGTCTTGCTTTTTCCGTATTTCTTTCTTTCTTTTTTTTCCATTGTTTCTTTTTTCTTTCTTGCTTTTAGCGTATATCTTTTTTCTTTATCTTTCATTGTTTCTTTTTTCTTTCTTGCTTTTTCGTTTTTCTTTCTTTCTTTATCTTCTATTGTTTCTTTTCTTTCTTGCGTCTTCCGTATTTTCCATTGAACTTGATATGTCGTAAAACAAAACAACCAAACCGTTGAACATGATGTCACTTTGAAGCAAGTTTAATATCTAAATTCGAGCAATCTCGAAAAAAGCGCCAGGCTTCCATACCATACGGACAACACCCAGTTCGTCATAATGACTGGTGACATTCGAAATTACTTGCACAAAACAAAAAAAAACATGTGTTTTTTTATTGCAATATACATCTTATTCGAAAGCTGAAATATGCAATGAAAATAATTATATATTATTCAACCTTGTGGATTGAATTTATCAATAATTGCTTGATAAATTCTTCCTAACTAAATACACACACACACACACACACACACACGCACGCACACACACATGCTCACACACACACATGCTCACACACACACATGCTCACACACTCATGTTTATATATATACATATATATATATATATATATATATAGATAGATAGATAGATAAATGTGTGTGTGTATGTGTGTGTGTATTTGTGTGTTTGCACGTGTGTGTGTGTGCGCGCGCGCCCACGTATATTCCACAATGGTAAGCTTATCACCAGATCATAATTAACGTGGAGTCGTTCACGTGTACATGCGAATGGTTCCAGAAATTGTTCAGTTCCCTCGGCAATTAAATCTTCAGGACCCCTCAGGCATTGCTCTTGTGATCTTTGTCCTCTCCATTTAAGTGCAATGTGGAGGGTACAGCCTGGGGAATACCCGCCTACCTCCCACCTCCCTGTAACTCGATTTTGGTTAATTTCCGCCTCGGGTCAATAATGACCGAAAAGATATATATATGTGTGTGTGTGTGCGCGCGCGCGCGGGCGTATGCGTTGTGAGTGTGTATACATATATATATATCTCAGATATATATATACGACCAAACAAAAATATATATATATATATATAGTATAATACTATATATATATATATATATTTGTGTGTGCGTATATATATATATATATATATATATATATATATATATATATATATATATATATATATGTATACACACACACTTGCATTTATATATGGAGATATAGGGAGACTTAGTCACCTTAAAATTACAAACCGTTTATCTGTACTTTTGCAGTCTGCGAAATCACAGTTATCGCGGTAGACAGACTTTACTACTACTACTACTATTATTATTATTGTCATCATTATTATTATCATTATTATTATTATTATCATCGTCGTAATCATCATCATCATCATCATTATTATTATTATTATTATTATTATTATTATTATTATTATTATTATTATTATTATTATTATTAACACTATCCCACTAGATGAAAGCGGTGGTTCGCTGAATTTTATGATATAGTGATTGTGAGTTCAATCCCTGGTCCGGGCAGTGTGTACTTGGATTCCGTGGAAACGAGCAATAACTGAGCAGTATCAAGAATAAGAACTAGACGAGATATCCCTAGACATTGGCAGTGGAATGAGAACAGTATACCCCTGTAGATTAAATAAAGTGTTCAATTTAGAAATCCCTGTAGGTTACCAAGATCGAGATACACCTAAGGCCACAATGGCCGAAACGTTGCGTTAAAAAAAGAAATGAGAACAATAGGTGTGTGTCTATACGGCTAACAGACAGGGAATTCTGAACTGAACCCTTTATTTAATTTACGGGAGTAGACTGTTCTCTTTCCACTGTTCATGCCTCATGTTAATGCTGGCCCTGTTTTCAAGGAATCCAAGTACACACTACTTCACCGGGGATTGAACTCAGAATTACTACGTCACAAAATTCACGAACGAAATTTTTAATCCACTAGGCTACAGAAAAATAGCGTTTTTTTTTTTTTTCTTTTTCTTTTAATGGTTCCACCCCAAGCAAGGCGCCAATGCCCCTAAAGGCAGGGCGGATAGTGAAAGAGAATGAGAAACCGGGGTGGGGGGATTTAGAAAAGGACTGAAAAAGGAACAATGTTCAAGAAGAAAGAACCTAGTGATTGGCACCGCATTTTAGTTTTAGAAAACACGAGTTATCAGAGAAGCAAGAAATCGGAAGATTATAATGCGATAACTTTATCCATTTTTTATTACCTGTGAGGAAAATACTTCCTGTATGTGCTGTATCACTGCATCACCGTGGATGATCATGGCTCTCCACAGTTTCCTTTCTAGTTCTTAATGTTGTTTTTTTTGCTGTCCTTCCCAATCCCTTTTCTACCATCCAAGTTTCTTAGGTAGGTCACCTGCTGTTTCCCGCTCATCTTCAATCTGTCTTGTGAGTGAAATTATCCATGCCTTCTTTTCTCATTATGTATCCCA
Organism: Acanthosepion lycidas; assembly: GCA_963932145.1. Classification (NCBI taxonomy): domain Eukaryota; kingdom Metazoa; phylum Mollusca; class Cephalopoda; order Sepiida; family Sepiidae; genus Acanthosepion; species Acanthosepion lycidas. The sequence continues at coordinate 30,497,365 of OZ010615.1, read as the reverse complement.
GAAATATTTCTTTCTAATTATAAATTATTATGCTCCTTTTGTTTCTATTTTCTTTAAAAGTTCCTTATTACATCTCATACCTTTGTACATAGCGTTCTTACTATTAATATTAAAAAAATTAAATTGAATACCAATTATTAAATATTTTTAATATTTTTTTATATACTCTCTAACACTCAGTAACACCTCGTGTTTTAGTGGCTTTATTGCCTTGCTTGGGTTTTTGCCTACTCCTTATTTCCCTTAGTTTCTCTTTGAAAAACTGTGTTTATTTAATAATGGATTACAATCAAGTAAACCTTTCTAGAACACTCAAGTTTGAGGTGTTTATTCTATAGTTCTTAACAATGTTTGTTTTTTTGTTGTCATTCCTAATTCCTGTTTTGGCCATCCAAGCTTATTAGGTAAGCCACTTACTGTTTCCTTCTCATCTTCACTCTATCCTGTGAGTGGCAAATTCTCCATGCCTTCTTTTCTCATTATGTATCCCAGACGTGTTTCTTTCTAATTTTAAGAACAAGTGCCATTTGTACGGTGGATTAATGGATAGCGACTCGGATTGAGGAATGGTAGAGCCGAGTTCGAATTCCAGTGGAATCCATTACATTCACTTGCATTTACCCCTGGGAAAGGTATGAATCCTCTTCTCCCCACCCCCGCCCAGCTATGGGTAACTAGCAGAACAGACTGGGTTCTATAGCCTTGGATGGCAACTGGTCTACCGCAAAAAGAAATGGCAACCTACTGCATGGAAAAAATCTGCCTCGTCACTCATGTATCATGCATGGCACATAACTGATTGAACACAACAGTAAAATTCCATTTGAATCCATTACATTCACTTAGGTGCTAATACCTTTCGGAAGGGTATGAATCCTCTTCTTCTTAGCTGTGGGTAAATAGCAGGACAGACCGGGTTCTATAGCCTTGGATGGCAACTGGTCTGCCGCAGAAAGAAATGGCAACCTACAGCGTGAAAAAAGATCTGCTTCGTCAGTCATGTATTGATAGATACATGATCGCCTAAGCATGTATCACGCATGACACATAACTGACTTTGTACATAACATATTATTAATATTAATTACAAAAGAATTGAAATTGTTAGTAAATCTTTTCTCATTACGAGGCCCAGAAACTTCAGCTGCCACTCCCTGATGTTAAGTAGAAGCCGCATCCTTGTTTGCATTCTCTCCAAGACCACATCGTTGCTCCTACGGTCGGTCCATTATATCCTCAGCATCCTTCTGTCGAACCATATCTCCGTCGCCTCGAGTCTCTTCTTCGTCTTGGAGGAGACTGTCCAACATACGTCTCCGTAAAGGAAGAAATATGTCACATAGCAGCTCAGTACTCTTTCCTTTGTTACCAAAGAAATCCCCCGCTCGTCTCGTAATAGTCTGCCTAGCATTCGGAATGCGTCTTTGGTCATTGCATTTATTGTGTTTTCGGATCTCGGCGTCGCACTTATCGTAGCCTTGGGAAAAAGCATGAATCTATTTCATTTCCGTCTTAGCTATGAGATAAAATGAAAAGGTATATCTAGTCTCTCAAGCTTCATGTGTTCATGTCCAATATTCGCAGCTCGAAGGGAGGATAGATGGTCACGTAGCAGCTCAGTACTCTTTCCTTTGTTACCAAAGAAATCCACCCCGTCTCGTAATACTCTGCCTAGCATTTGGAATGCATCTTTGGCCATCCCAATACATCTACGGATCTCAGCATCGCACTTGCTGTCCTCCATCAAAACGCTTCCCAGATAATTAAATTTCCTCAGCTGCTTGATTTTAGTGTCTCCGACCTGCAAATCGCATTAGGGGCCAATCGTTTTGCTGATGGCCAATGCATATTAAGCTAAAGGCGTGCAGTTGAGCTTCAAGATCTGACCAACAAACTTGTTCGGTATCGTGTCCTCAGGACGTAGATGATTATGACTCTCCACAATTTCCTGTCCCTTGCATCACTAAATAAATTCCGTTTCACCATCCATAGAAACTGTGGTGTATAGGGGTGTCCATAGAGGGGGATAATACGGGGGCTTCTCATGTCCTTTTTAAGAAAACTTCGTCTGCTACTGTTCCCCATGTTGACACTTAGCTCTCACCAATAGCCACCTGAATCTCTTAGCATACGTCGGTGGCCACACCCAAGGCAATAGCTCTCGCAGGACGAAAGATCATGGTGAGGGTAGCCGGAGGCTCTTTAACAGGGCAGGGGTCGGCAACTTTTTGCTGACAATTGCAAACTTAAAGTTTTGAAGCCATTTAGAGTATCAACAGCAGTCGTATTTTTTATACAAGTCAAGCACAATATACCTTCAGAGTCTGTCTATATTTCTGAGATGAGGTATTATGTACGCTATTTACATTATTCGGACTATTGTCCTCATCTTTGTTGCAATATTTATCCGATCCTTCAGTATCTGTCTATATTTCAGAGATGAGGTATTATGTACACTATTTACATTATTCGGACTATTGTCCTCATTTTTGTTGCCATATTTATCCGATCCTTCAGTATCTGTCTATATTTCCGAGATGAGGTATTATGTACACTATTTACATTATTCGGACTATTGTCCTCATCTTTGTTGCCATATTTATCTGATCCTTCAGTATCTGTCTATATTTCTGAGATGAGGTATTATGTACACTATTTACATTATTCGGACTATTGTCCTCATCTTTGTTGCCATATTTATCCGATCCTTCAGTATCTGTCTATATTTCTGAGATGAGGTATTATGTACACTATTTACATTATTCGGACTATTGTCCTCATCTTTGTTGCCATATTTATCCGATCCTTCAGTATCTGTCTATATTTCTGAGATGAGGTATTATGTACACTATTTACATCATTCAGACCATTGTCCTCATCATTGTCGACTGGGTATGTTTAAGGACATGGCACAGTGGATAAAGGCGTTGGTTAGATCCAGTGACAGGACCCAAAGAGTGTGAGTTCAATACCTGGTTAAGGCAGTGGAGAACTTTCAGAGGGAAATTAACAAGAGATAACTGATAACTTACATCCATCAAACATGGCACGTGGAACAGTCTACCCCAGTAAGCAAAATAAAGGGTTCAGTTCGACATTCCAATCACCTTCAGCGTACAACGGCCGAAACGTTGTAATAAAAAAAAAATGAGGACAATAATGTCCGAATAATGTAAATAATGTCGATATACCTGTTCTGCAATATATTTTATATAGTGTATATTTTAGTATATATTATAATTGAAACAGCTAAATATAGATATTCATCCAGACTCAGTTAAATATCCTAACATAAACAAGGCAATTTCTACAGAAAGGAATCGATTTTTTATTCATTATTCCGACAGATTTCTCGAACAGGTAGACAAATAAATAAATAAATAAAAATAAATAAACATACCGTTTAATGAATAAACCGAACGTCTATTCAAATACGAGTATCCTCTGAAAATAATGTTTCAGTAAAAAAAATCCATTCCTCTCTTTAGAAATTTTTCCTGTTTCTCTCATCATACGTAACTGGGCAGATATATTTATTTCCTCATCAGAGTAAAAAAAAACAAAGCATTTTAACTTCTTGGTTTTTCAACTTGGTCAACAATAACTTTGCACGGATCAGACGGTAATCTTTTGTCTTTGCAGACATGAATTGGCCACTCCGCATCACATATAATTTATATCCAAGGTCTTCATGCACAATTCTTCCGACAGATTGCTTTGGAACTTTGAACCTTAGCAATGGCATTAACTGACTTTCTAGGGCAGGGATCGGCAACATTTTACAGACTATGTGCCGACTGAGGGTTTTAAAATCATTCAGTGTGCCAAAAGCGTGCGTATTTTTTATACAATCCAAGATCAATATACCTGTTCTACAATAGATTTTACATAGTAATATGTAAACCACATTAATAGGAATAAACTCTTTTAAAAAGATTATTAATAGGAATAAACTCTTTTAAAAAGTTTTTGTTTAAGTTTTTATTATTAATGGGAGTCCAACGGGTGAGCAGTTTTGAAACAGCTAAATATCTCCTTTGCGTTGTAGTAGTTCGGACTTCGTGATATTGCTTGTGACTGCGTACCATTGGAAATTGCTTGGCGTGCGTTACCGACCCCTGAATTAGGGCATGAAAAGACTGAACACAGTGGACCAGGGGGGAAGAAATCAGTTGAGGCAATGGTCACGGAACGCGGCAACAGTAAATGTTGTGGAGCTTCAAGGATACTATAAGACACGAGTGACATCATGGTCATCTACAGTCAAAGAAGTTTCTAGACGCGACGATTCTTCGTAACACTGGTAATCGAATTCCTAATTCGAGATAGTGGGATCGCAAACCGACAACAACCCGCCCACTTATAAATAAACTTCCGTACAGGTTTGGTTTGGTTTGTTTTACGGCATATCCACGTCAATGGGTTATTTAATGCCGACAAGATTTTTATTGCTGCTAATATTTTTTCCAAAAGTATTTCTCGTAATATTTTTCCAAAAATGTATTGCTGGGAATATTTTTCCAAAAATATATTGCAGCTAATATTTTTTTTTAAAAAAAAACATGTATTGCTGGAAATTTTTTTTTCTCAAAAATGTACTGCTGGTAATCATTTTTTTTTTCAAAAATGTACTGCTGGTAATCATTTTTTTTCTCAAAAATGTACTGCTGGTAATCATTTTTTTTTCAAAAATGTACTGCTGGTAATCATTTTTTTTCAAAAATGTACTGCTGGTAATCATTTTTTTTCTCAAAAATGTACTGCTGGTAATCATTTTTTTTTTCAAAAATGTACTGCTGGTAATCATTTTTTTTTTTAAAAATGTACTGCTGGTAATCATTTTTTTTTAAAAAAATGTACTGCTGGTAATCATTTTTTTTTCAGAAATTTATTGCTGGTAATATTTTATTTTCAAAAATGTATTTCCAGTAATAATGTAATGCCAGTAATAATCTTTTACAAAAATGTATTGCTGGTATTAAAACCTATTTTTACACTTTCATAGTGTTCTGACCCCAGTTTGGGTCAGAACACTATGAAAGTGTAAAAAAATAGGGGTTAACTATTTGTCCATAGCTGGGACCCTAACAGGTGCTACCACCCCGGGTCAGGGTGAACCTGGGAACACCAGCAATTAAGAGTTGTTTCCACGCTCCTCAAAACCTCCTGATCACAGACCTTGCAGTCGGATGTAGTTTATCGTCTTACCCAGGACGCGGATGTAGTTTATCGTCATACCCAGGACGCGGATGTGGTTTATCATCATATCCAGGACGCGGATGTAGTTTATCATCATACTCAAGATGGCTTCCGCACAGGTCTCTATGTGCAACATTTTTGAACATCTCAACTTCATTTGTATACTACTACCAGCAAAGTCCTGCGGCGATAGGCAAAGAGCGAAGCAACATGTGTAGGAACGCACAGAGATTTCGTAGCCCTGTGAGTCTGTGTGTGTGTGTAACTGGAAAAAAAAAACAGTGGAGTTCAACATTTTCCCAGGTGGCTGTGTAGACTTGTTTGGGATAGTAATGTTCACCATCACATTGAGAGAGGAGACTAGAAAACGCTTGTCCCCTTACTCGCTGGTTGGTTACCGTGGCTGGCAGTGTCATTTCTCGAAGCGTGGAAAGTCCCAACACTTACGGACAGA
>OZ010615.1:30461712-30486712 GCA_963932145.1 Acanthosepion lycidas | reverse complement strand
AGATTCATTGCGGAATTCACTTGACTCACTTCCAGCAGTTGACTACCACTTCTACGCGCCGCTGACAAATCTTATATGTGTTGTTCTTGTCCTAAGTATTATCGTTCATTACCAACCTTCGTGTGATTATTCTATTCAGTAACCTTCCCTAGGTTACAACAAAAACCAAACTAGTTACATTCCATGATCATTCATAAATGAAATGTGTATCTATTCGGCATTTTATACCCTCTTTTTGCTGGGGGGTAGTCTTGAGGCGACGGTCTTGATTCACTCATATGTTGCTTTCTTCTCTCTCTCATCTTCCGCCGGGGTGATCGCTAGTTGGTTCGTTCGGAGGTAAAATGAGAAATTCAACAAAGGAAATTTGAAAACTTATCTATTTTATTAACACGTTGACTACATTATATTTAACACTTGCATTAAAATGCAGATTTATTTCGCATCCATTACTAAAAACTTTTAGCATCCTGTGTCTAACCACTTCAAACTTCTATTCCGATGTCGTTGTTTTTTTTTAATGGTGTTTTTCTTTTTGCCCCTTTTACCGTCGCTTACACCCCGGAGTGTAACTACGTTTAGTGGTTCGTTTCTCAGGGTCTTAGGACGACGTTTTAACCACAGGACTAACTCTGCACTGGTCAATGCTGGCGCTGGTCCAAGCTGGTTGTTGCTCGCTGGCTGCATCGACCCAAACCACGATCTCAGAGGAGTAGAAGATCAAATGTCGTAGTAATCGCAGGTTCGAGCCGCGGCGGGTGCTACAATAAGGGGGGGAAATATCTTCACAACGAAAAAAAAACGAAAGATTCATTGGGTTAATCTTCAATTTGTTTATATAGTTCTTGGTACAACAAACGTTAACCCTTCTCGTATCAATCTTTATAGTGACACTGTGCTTCGCGTAATAATTCGGGGTTCAAAGTTCTTCAGAATCAGGAAATCTGGCAGCAGCTGATGTGGATTCCAGAGGCACTCGATGCAGGATTCGCATCCCAAGTGTTCGAGCTCTCAAAGTTATCTGCTTATATGAATTTCGGCCCCGAACTGGCGTGGGTCCGAAGAGTTCTGAGGATTAGTTGATTCTTCAATTTTCATATTAATCCCAATAAGGGTTCTTTGTTCTCTATTTCTGCTTTCTTAATCCCCTTTCCAAATTTGTAGAATTATCCACTTTCTTATGAGTAGTTACAGGGATTTCTCCTCCCTTAAACTCCAACCTCCTTTACTTTACATCTCGCACTATCACTCCACACAGGCCAAATTCTCACTCTTTCTTCTTCCTCCTCACCAATTCTGTCCACGTTGTGTTCTTGATCTCAGAGCAGTGAAAGATCGAATGTCGTAGTAATCGCAGCGCAGTTTCGAGCCGCGACGGGTCCTACATTAAGGGAAGAAATATCTTCACAACGAAAAAATAAAAATGAAAGATTCATTGGGTTAATCTTCAGTTTGTTTATATAGTTCTTGGTACAACAAATGTTAACCCTTCCCGTATCAATCTCTATAGTTCGGGGTTCAAAGTTCTTCAGAATCCTGAAATTTGGCAGTAGCTGACATGGATTCCAGAGGCACTTGATGCGGAATTAGCAGCCCAAGTCTTAGAGCTCTCAAAGCTATCTGCTTATATGCATTTCGGCCCCAAACTAGCGTGGGACCGGAAGTGTTCTGGGAATTCAATTTTCATATTAATTAATATTATAGGTACCTCTATTATTAAATTTTATCGCACTCTCAGTTATTAAATTTTCAATTTATTTCATTCTTAATATTTTTAGTGTAAATAATTACATGATTAATACCAAGATTTCACATTTTCATAACAGCCATTTTATAACAACTAACATTAAAAATAAGGAAAAAATAAACATTTCATATATAAGAGAGGTATCTATTAGGTATTGTATACCCGCTTCTTGCTGGGGGTAGTCTTGGGGCGACGGTCTTGATTCACTCATATGTTGCTTTCTTCTTTCTCTCATCTCCCGACTGGGTGATCGCTAGTTGCTTTGTTCGGAGTTAAAATGAGACATCAGCAAAGGGTGTTTGAAAGCCTGACTATTTTATTAACCACATCGAGGTGTACATTTTTAACTAGCCAATGGTGTCGCTCTATCAACCCCCGCCCCTTACTGGGGACAAAGTTCCTCGAGACACGAAATAACCACGTCAGATATGTTTGACGTCTAAAAACCTACTCACTGAAATAACTTTCTATCTCTCTAACCTCCCCATGCTAGTTTTAACCAATCAAAAAGACTTGCTTTGTTTTGTCTACCATCTGAGCTTAAGGTCAAAATGAGAAACTCAGAGAAAAATCAGTTCAGTTAGTTATGTGCTATGCGTGATACACTCTTAGGTGATCATGACGAGGCAGATTTTTTCCCGGAGTCGGTTGCCATTTCTTTCTGCAGTAGACCAGTTGCCATCCAAGGCTATAGAACCCAGACTGTCCTGCTATTTATCCATAGCTGTAAGGGAGAAGAAGAGGTTTTATACGTTTCCCAAAGGTATTAGTACGTAAATGAATGTAATGGATTTGACTGTAATTCGAACTCGGCTCTCCAATTTCTCAATCCAAGTATAAGTCTATCTTAGTGAATATACATTATATCCAACGTCGACAACACGACTTGAAATTTCATGTAGTTCTGCAATGATCGGGTGTAAATATGAGAAAATATTTGCACGTAAATTATGTATATTCACTAATATATATATATATATATATATATATATATATATATATATATATATATATATATATATATATATATATATATATATAATGAAATGGGCTAAATCCGACTATTATTTTAATATATTTATTTTTTTATACATTTGCTCTGTTTATAATAAACAGTATGTCCGAGAAATTTTGTAGCAAATGTGTGCCTTCTGTAGCTAGATGGTGTAGCACGTCAGGCTATATGATGATTCTGTGTAGGATACAGGTTCGATTCCTGTCAGAGGACACATATTTTCTATGAAATTTCTCGGACATTCAGACTGATCCAGTAATGTTGTTAATACTGTTTATTATAAACAGAGCATTTACTTAAATATGTGTATCTATAAAATAAAGAACGTATGAACAAAAAAGTCTTAAAATAATTGTCGGACTTTGTCCATTTCATAATGTGTGACGTCATTTGTTTACATTTGGGTACGCATCGAGCAGATATGAACGTACCAGAGAAAATCATGGAGAATTGTAGTTTCATAGAAAATATGTGTCCCCCGACAGGAATCAAACACTCGGGTCCCGACGTTAAAAACTGACCTCAGTAAATCTCTATTAGATTGTAAACAGGCATTATGGCGTACGAAGGAAGATATTTCGACCGGTTCGAAAACACGATATGTCCTGTAATTATAATTAATCTTATGTACAGTTCAGACTTTATTTGCTTTATCTGACATTCATTGCCTTTCTTGGTTTTCTTTTCTTCTGTTTTCCATCTAACATCTTTTTGCGGTTCTTACCGGTTCCTTGTTTCCCATTGTATGACGACTTACTGTTCCCGCCATTTTTCTTTATATTGTCGTCTGTCCTTTCGATTTACATTCGAATTCTCTCATTCATTCAAACCATCTCTCGTGTATAGTTTTTATAGTATTCATTCCCTACCCTCTTTGTTTTCCTTTGTTCATACTTTCTTTGTTTATGTCTCTTGATTTCGTATAAGCTTTTATCTTTCTTCATTTCGTTCTTTCTTTCTTACGTCTTTGTCTTTTATGTGACTTTTCTTTCTTTCGTTGTTTTCACCTGTCTTTTTATGATTTTTCTTTTTTTTTTGTTGTTGTTGTTACTATCGTCTTTTTTTCATTTTATCACTTCCTTTTGTATTTATTCTTTCTTTTTTCTTGCTTTCTTCCTTTCTTTCTTTCTTTCTTTCTTTCTTTTCGATTTGACTTTGTCTTTTATATATGTTACTTCCTTCTATTTTTCTTTCTTTTCTCTTCCTTTTTTCTTGCTTTCTTCCTTTCTTTCTTTCTTTCTTTTCGATTTGACTTTGTCTTGTATATGGGACTTCTTTCTTTATTTCTTTTCTCTCTCTTTTTTTCTTCTTTTCTTTCTTTCTCTCCTTTGAATTTGGCTTTGTTTTAAATACTCGTTTTTCTTTTTTTTTCATTGTTTTCACCTTTGTCTTTTTTTTTTTTTTTTTTTTTTTGTTACCATCGTCTTTTCTTTCTCTTTATCATATCCTTTGTATTTTATTCATTAATTCATTCTTTCTTTCTTTTCTTTCTTTTTTTCTTTCTTTCTTTTGGATTTGTATCTATCTTTTTTATATGTGACTTGCTTCTCATTCTTTCGTTGCTTTCACCCCCCCCCCCCGTCTCTTTAATGTTTTCTATTACCATCGTGTTTTTCTCTTTATCATTTCCTATCTTATTCTTTCTTTCATACTTTCTTTCCCTTTTTCTTTTCCATTCTACTATCCTCGTCTTCATTCTTTTTTTGTATTTCACTTTTCCTTGGGGTTTATTCTCTTTCATTGTTCCCCTTTCCCTTTCTCTCTCGCACTTTTTCATAACCTCTTCCCCTCTTTTTTTACTGCCCCTTCCCTCGCTATTCTTGACTTTTATTTCCTCCCTTTTTTCTTTTACCTTCTTTCTCTTCACGTGCCTTTCCAATCAGACTTCCTGTTAGCATTTCATTCTCTTTAACTCAGTTTTCTTCTTTATTCCCTCGCATTCCTTCCCGCCTTTCCTTCTCTCTCTCTCTCTCTCTCTCTTTCTTCTTCCCTTTCATCATTTCACTCTTTTATTGTTCCTTTCTCTCGTTTTCAACATAGTAGTATTACTGGCAACTGAGCCACGATTTCTGGACTCAAGTTCACGTCAGTACGTGAATCTCGCAATGCAGTTGCTAATGGAAGTGAACTTCCGATATTTACTCGTTTCTTCTCAACTCTTTCGTTGGCTAACTAGAAACGCAAGTAAAAATCTCCCCTCCTTTTCCTATTACAACTTATTTGCTTTTACTTACCAGAACATCATGTTAATCAGTTCATATATATATATATATTTCGTTTGTAAATATATATATATATGTCCGTATACACCAATCATATACTTGTATATATATATATATATATATATATATATATATATATACGTGTGTGTGTGTGTGTGTGTGTATTTAGGCAGCAATCCTTCTTCCATGCACATTTCATTGAATACGACAGACAAGGTGCTTTTATTTAGCTTTTTATACAATTTCTCATGTGATCTAATAATTTTTTTTCTTTTTGGATGATAAATTATATAAAAACTGTCCGAATGTTCCTTTTATCCGAGAGCTTTCGGCTATACATTTAGCCATTTTCAAGGATTAAACATATATACACACACACACACACACACACATATATATATATATATATATATATATATATATATATATATATATATATATATATATATGTGTGTGTGTGTGTGTGTGCCTGTGTGTCTGTGCGTATATATATATATATATATATTTGGTTTAAATATATATATATATTTGGTTTAAATATATATATATATATATATATATATATATATATATACATACATATATATCGTTTATAATGTATATATGTATATATGGCAGGTGCTCGGCGAACTTTTCTGTATGGTACGTAGACTTTAAGAATGTAAGCGCAGTCCTAGAGTTTCGTCATTTTACAGTTGAAACGGCTGCATTTCTTCTGTCGCGCTTCTCTCTTATGGAACTCTCATCCGGCTTCTCGCTTTCCAGTCAACGTTTATTTTTTTTTTAAATTACAGCCAATATCAATTGTTTTCTAATTGTCTTCTTAATTCTTTTTCTTTTATTGTCTTCTCTCGTTAAGAGTATATGTTTATCATATTCTCTAACACTCCGGAACACCTTGCGTCTTAGTGGCTTTATTCCCTTTGTCGGCGCGAAATGATTAAATACATATATATATGTGTGTGTGTGTGTGCGTGTGTTTTTAGGTATGTATGTATGTATTCTAGCTTAAAAAAGTACATATATATATATATATATATATATATATATATATATATATATATATATAAAAGAGAAAATCATTGTATATATCAAATATTTAAGGAAGACCGATTTAATTATTAGATGAGGTATTGCAATTATTTACAGTGTCCTCATCTTTATAGTCATATTCACGAGGTTTTGACCGTTGTACGCTCAGGCTTTCTTCAAGTGATTGGAATTTCGAACTGAACCATTAATTTGTTCCTCCGCGGTAGATTGTTCTAGTTCCACGTGCCATGCCACTTCCGAAAGTCTCAGTTATTTCTCTTTAACTCAGCTTTCCAAGTATATATATATATATATATATATATATATATATCAGAAAACGGCTTTACGAAAAAAGAAAGCGAACGAAATGTGCCCGAATTTAGTGTTTCTTTCGGGCCAAGGAAATGCGACCTGTCCGTTCTAGTTGCTTCTGGAGACCCTTGACATGAAGTTCGCCCTCTCCTGAACACCCCCCGATGAAAATAAGGAAGACCATCAGGTGTAAAATCAGAGAAGAGAGAAAAGCGACAGGTGCATCGCTACCCCGTTTCATTTGTTGGGCTAAAGTCCTCACCTCACAATTGGTTTTAATTATTTCATGCCTAGCAAGGTGATAAAACCGATAAGGCTTACTGAGAATGAAAGAAACTGAATGAACATCAGTGAGAATATATATATATATATATATATATATATATATATATATATATATATATATATATGTTTCAATTAAAAGGTGCAAATATAATTTATAAATTCATGAATCATTCATACAAAAAACAAATATAGAGGTTAATGATTTAAATGGCTAGAATACATCGTATGGGGTTGATGTATCTTATTTATATAGTTTGCGACGATGTATTCTCGCCATTTAAATCATTAACCTCTATATTTGTTTTTTGTATGAATGATTCATGAATTTATATTTATATATATATATATATATATAACTATTTATTCGAAAATTTTAACATAAATAAATTATAAAATCACTACGAAAATAGCCATTTTGTTACAATACTTCTGGTGTCTTATCAAGGGAGGGTGTTGAAACTATATATATATATATATATATATATATATATATATATATATATATATATATATATATGCGCCACCATCACATGTTCATAATTTTAAATCTTTTCTTCTCTTTTTTTTTCCTTCTACCTCTCCCTCAATACAATATCTGTGTATCTTGAATTTAACCTGGAGTAATTTTTGCCGTTATATATTTGGTTTGAAGCTCTGAAAGATTGATGGCTTTTTTTGTAGCTTTCATGAAATAAAGATTATTCCCTATCGTATTTTAAGTGTTTGGTATTCATTAATATATATATATATATATATATATATATATGAAAAATATAGTCTTAAGGTGTGCTATATTTATGGAGTAAAGTGCTCAATATCAGAGATAGAGCATGTCTAAATATAAAAGTGAATATAGAAGTCAACACTTAGATGCGACAGGCTGTTTCATGCTAGACGCAATCATCAGGCCGCGAGTGTTGTTTTTTTCTCGCCTCTAAGTGTTGACTTCAATATATATATATATATATATATATATATATATATATATATATATATAAACACTCATAATATACGCTAACTACTGACGACATATGTAAACAAACCAGGCATACCAATGCGACCAATAATATCAGGAAATTCAGTGCACACCACAAACTAAAAAAAAGGCTGTAACATATCCTTTTTCAATGCGCAGGTTAGATGTAGCACCAGGCTGAAAGCTTGGGGCACCCAGTGAGGATCGAACTCACTATTCAGTCGTAAGTGATTTAGCAAGACAAGCTTCCTAAACATTACTCCACATCGAGGTGCCCAAGGCTCTAACATATACAGTTTAACCCGGATATAAGAGAGTTGTCGGGACCGGAGGCGAAGTATCTTATATCAGGGTTTCTCTTATATCCGGGTTTGGTCTATTTTATTTAAGTAAGAATAGCTCTAATTTGGAACCAGATAAAATCTCTCTTATATCCGGGTTTCTCTTATACCTTGGTTTCTCTTATATCTGGGTTTCTTATAACCGGGTTACACTGTAATGATTATTTATGTGAGTGTGTGTTTTCTGCGTATATACGCACGTTTATATATGAAGGGCAACATAGATATATAAGTGTGTAGAGGTATATTTTTATGAAATAGTTCTATGTATGTCTATATGTGTACTGGTATACATAAAAATGCTCTGATTTGTGTATACGTGCGTGTGTGTGTCTATATATAAATGCACAGCTATATATCGATTGGTATGTATATGTGTAAATTTATGTACAAGCATGCAAAAAATGCTCTAATATATATATATATATATATATATATATGCCTGGGTGGGTGTGTATATATGTACTCGTGTGTTGAAGTGTGCGCACACACACACATATATATATGTATGAATAAAAACAATATTTCCACACGTGATAGTACTTGACGTAATTTTCAATTGACAATATTAATGCAGTAGCGTTTTTCTAAATTCTTCTACATTTTGTTTGTTGTTAATAGTTATTTTGTTTTCAATAAATTTATTTCGTTTTTGCCTTGAAAAAGTGCACGTTGGACGAAACGCGTCGACTATTGATACAGTTTTCATATTGTCTTTTACCTTTATACATACATATGTATGTATATATAACAAAAAACCACTGATCCAGTGACAGGACTCAAAGAGTGTGAGTTCAATACCCAGTTAAGGCAGTGGAGAACTTGGAGAGGGGAATTAACAGGAGATAACTGACAACTGAAATCGATTAAAACATGGGACGTGGAACTAGAACAGTCTATCCCAGTGAGAGAAATAAAGGGTTCAGTTCGACATTCCAACCACCTGAAGAAGGCCGGGGCGTACAACGGCCGAAACGTTGTAATAAATATGCCGACAAAGATGAAGACAATAGTCCGAATAATGTAAATAGTGTACATAATACCTCATCTCAGAAATATGGACAGATGCATCAATCAATATGAAAGAATTATTTCATGACATTAATCCATATAATATCGTACAATTTCTTAAAAAAATCAAACTTTATTCGAAAATATAACTTCAACAAAACTACATGAGACACACACATCATTGCCTCTAGTAATTATGTCCACACAAGCATGTATATGCACAAAAGCTGAGTATCATGTACCATTTATCCAGCTGTGAAAGCAGAATAACATATATCGTATGTTTATTAATACAAAGCACCCAAGAAAAATGGATTTCGGCATTAAATGATCCATTAGGAGTTGATATGCCGTTAAACAAACAAATAAAAACAAGATGACCACAGAGCTTTCTTATTTTTTGCTTTTAGCTTTTGAATTAGAAGTCCTACCAGGAAATATTATTGGCGGCCACAATCTTAACAGCATAAGATAGATAGATAGATAGATAGATAGATAGATAGATAGATAGATATGGATACCCCACAATAGATAGATAGATAGATAGATAGATAGATAGATAGATAGATAGATAGATAGATAGATAGATATGGATACACCAGGAGAGATAGATATGGATACACCAGGATAGATAGATATGGATACACCAGGATAGATAGATAGATAGATAGATAGATAGATAGATAGATAGATAGATAGATATGGATGCCCCACAATAGATAGATAGATAGATAGATAGATAGATAGATAGATAGATAGATAGATAGATAGATAGATATGGATACACCAGGATAGATAGATATGGATACACCAGGATAGATAGATAGATAGATAGATAGATAGATAGATAGATAGATAGATATGGATACACCAGGATGGATAGATAGATAGATAGATAGATAGATAGATAGATAGATGTGGATACACCAGGATAGATAGATAGATAGATAGATAGATAGATAGATAGATAGATAGATAGATAGATATGGATGCCCCACAATAGATAGATAGATAGATAGATAGATAGATAGATAGATAGATAGATAGATAGATAGATAGATATGGATACACCAGGATAGATAGATAGATAGATCGATAGATAGATAGATAGATAGATAGATGTGGATACACCACAATAGATAGATAGATAGATAGATAGATAGATAGATAGATAGATAGATAGATATGCAATTTTTAGCGAAGATCAAACGCTACAAACTTGATCGAGGTTTTGTTCCCCAGAACTTACTTTCTCATAAAGAGTGTATCAAATATGGCTTCCTTTGAATCAATGACCGCCGGAGCATGCAGAGCTCATTATCTCGTGTCTTGAGGCAGAGATCAGCACAACAAAACCACGTTTTTTGTTGTTTTTTTACGTTTCTACCTTTTAATTCTGTCAGCCTTTCTTGAACACTTGCTCTTTCTTATTCAATTCTTCTCCATTATCGTTTTTTTTTCTGTCCATCTCGCTTTATTTCTAATCCGCTTACCTATTCTCAAATGTATACAATATCATTCAAAAGTCTTCATGTGTAAAAAAAAAAAAAATAAAATAAAATAAAATAAATAAACAACGCGAGAAATCACGTGGAAGCTAGAAATTGACAATAATTAAATTGCTTTTTTCCAGTCCTGTATTTTTTTTTTATTTATCAATTCACCACAAATCGGGCGATAATGCCACTAAGATGCACGGGGCTACTAGGAGTCAAAGACAATGAAAAAGGCTTTAGAAGGAACCGGAAACCCAATCCTAAACAGGAAACAAGGGATAAACCTCTACTCCTGTTCAAAATATAAAGGAGGAGTTTGAACCGGACAAGAGGCGAATCTATCTACTAACAATGTTAGAATATAATACCATTCAAATCTAGAACTAGAAATTAATGTTCAATTTTAATCGACATCTTTTCACCGTCAGTCATAACTAATATCTTCTTTTCGACGTTTGTTTAAAATATTAAAATATCATGCTTTATAGGAAATAAATAAAACGCTTCTTAAATGTTAAATAACTAATTTATTTACTTGAAATAAGCACCATGTCGATGAATGACTGTTCTCCAACGTACCTCTAAATTTTTGATCCAATCTTTAAAAAAAATTGCATCCTTTTATGTGATAATCAGTTCAAATGCTTCGATTACCTCTTCCTTATTGAAGAATATTTTATTGCGCATTGAAAAGCTCAAAATGATTAAATAAGTGATTATCTGTCGGAGAGATATTAGGTGAATATGGAGGATGAGGCAGAATTTCATAATTCAGGCTATGCAGCATTTGGATAGTTGATTGAAAAGCGAGCGGCCGTGCGTTGTCATGCATCAAAATTGGCCATCCCTATTTACAAGTCTAGGATATTACTTTTTCAATTTTTTGTGCATACTCTCAATTTCTCCACAATACGAGGTTATTGTTATTGTTTTCCCTTGAGACAAGAATGAATAATGAATAACCCCTTTGAAAGACCACCATACAATAAACATTAACTTTTTAGGATATAGTGGAAGTTTTGGGTATTGTTTTAGTGATTCACTTTCATCTAACCACTGGCCTATTCTCTGGCTTTTGTCAAAGAGTATCTATTTCTCATCGCATGGAATGATTCGATGCAAAAATGGTTCTTTTTTTCCCAGTCGGGAAAGCAACA
The DNA here is from genome assembly GCA_963932145.1 of Acanthosepion lycidas. Taxonomy (NCBI): domain Eukaryota; kingdom Metazoa; phylum Mollusca; class Cephalopoda; order Sepiida; family Sepiidae; genus Acanthosepion; species Acanthosepion lycidas. Next base: position 30,475,118 of record OZ010615.1, on the reverse strand, counting down.
ACAGCACCCCTCAAAGCGACTGGGTTTTTTGAGTCTCACTCAGTTCATGCGGAAGAAACCTATCGAGTTTCTTTAATTTTTCAGTTGCTTTCAACCGTTTGGTGTTTTGATGCAAGTCTCTTGGATGTAATTGTCTGATTTTGATTAAGCAAATCATTCAACAGATCATGTCTGATAACCGATCGTGGTGTTGCCCTTGGTTTATTTCCAAGACTATAATCTCCCGAATAAAACTTCTGAAGCCATTTCTCTACTGTTTTGATCTCAACAATACCATTACCAAAGGCCACTTTGATATTCCGAAATGTTTCAAAGACATAACGACTCAATAAGATTACTCGACATTGTTTCATTGTAATCATTTTTATTGGGTTCATGAGTAACAATATATTGAAACAAAAGTATCTGCAGAGAAAAAGAATCAGCAATAAGTCAAGATTTTTTTATATATACTGTTGCACTTGAAAGCAGTTTTATACTTCTTTGAAATTAATAAATGTCTTTCGTGAAAAAGCCTCCAATCTTCTGGAATACACTCTCGTACATCCATTGTAAAAATTCCATCGGAGGCAGAATGACCCCTATTTGCACTCATACAGCAAGATTACTCGACATCGTTTCCTTGTAATCATTTTCACTGGGTTCATGAGTAACAATATATTGAAAGAAAAATTAGTACATTTCTTTTTCTGGGTGCGCGGCCGGTAGACGAAATAAACAATTTTTCAGGAAAATAGGTTTCTCTCAGTCCAGTAGCTGTTCCAGCATTTTTCGGTATTGACTGGGCGGAGGGGAGTATCGTTCCTTTTTTTTTTTTTTTTTTTTAAATGGTATGGAATGTCATCATCTTGATTATGTCATTATTTTCTCTTTGAGTTACGTGTGCTATTCATTTTAGTTGTTGCTGCTGTTGGTAGTCCTCAACAGTTGGTGTTTGGTCCACATGCTCTTTCTTTGTCATTCTGTGGTGTTAGAGCACTAGGTTCGAGAAAAATCCTGATGGAGGGAACATTTTCGTTATTAATTTTTCTCGATTACGCGGGCTGCTAGGCCAAATATATACTGTCTAAAATAAATGGAACGTCTACTGAAATATGGGTATCCATTATAAATAGCATTTGAATTAATAAAAATCTGTCGGATTAAAAAAATCAAGATCCATTAATTCTTCATATATATATATATGTGTGTGTGTGTCTGAGAGAGAGAGAGAGAGAGAGTGCTCCATACAGAAGTAGAGCTTAAATTATAATTAGTTTTTAAAAAAATATGATTCCTTCGCTACATAAGAGTTCTCATGTTTCAAAACAAGAGCCAAAAACCTAAATATAATTATTGAAATTAAATTGAATTAAGGTATCAAGCCCTGTTTCATCCTGAAGCGAAATTTTAGAAATTGATATATATATATATATATATATATATATATATATATATATATATATATATATATATTAACTAGTCATTAAAGTCAAGCAGCATCGTGACTGGTCAGTAAGTAGATCGATAATCATTTGGGAATATCAGGTGTTGTAAGCTTGAAAGTGCATGCCGTGTAATGGGTAATGGCTGTGACTTCTTAATCGGAGAGCCGAGTTTCACTCACGTCCCGAGAGTCAAATCTGTAATGGTCATGGTCATATTAGCCGTTTCCTTATAAGGAAACATCGGATATTCATTGAAACAGAAGCTTGTGCTACTTTCGTTTGGAATTTGTAAAGTTTTTCTCTACAAAACAATTTTTCAGGAAAATAGGTTTCTCGAATCCATTAGCTGTTCTAGCTTTTTCCAGTATTGATGGTGGGTTTAGGCTTCCTCATTTTTGTTTGAAGTAATGTTGAATGTCAGCATCTTGATTATGTCATTATTTTCTCTTTGACTTACATGTGCTATTCATTTTAGTTGTTGCTACTGTTGGTAGTCCTCAAGTGATATGTTTTTTGTTATTTGGTCCGCATGTTCTTTCTTTGTCATTCTGTGGTGTTAGTCCACAAGGTTCGAGAAAAATCCTGACGGAGGGCACATCTTTCTTTATTAATTTTTTCTCGATTACCCAGGCCGGTAGGCGAAATAAATACTGTTTAAAATAAACGGAACGTCTCCTGAAATACGGGTATCCATTAAAAATAGCATTTAAAGTAATACAAATTTGCCGGATTAAAAAGTTAAAATCCATTAATTCTTCAGTCTCATACATCCAACATTTTATTTTTGTTCTTGCTTGTCTTGAAGTAAGAACCAATTGACTGTATCCCTTTTGAATATGAAAGGAAGCCGAATGGCAAAAACACACCAGTTCAAAGGGAGATCTCAGGTTCGAATCCTGCTAGATGGCATGTTTTCTTTTCTTAAGTTTTCTCGAGTACGTAGGCCGGTAGGGAAATAAATACTGTTTAAAATAAACGGGGCGTCTACTACAATACGGGTAGAATTTGAAGTAATAAAATATCCATTTTTTTTTTTTTTTTTTTTGAAATTGGTTTGTTTATGTTTTGATTACGAAACTGAACTGTTAGAGCAAACCGTCCTAGTGGGACGCTGGTTCGAACCCTGTCGGAAGATAAACGAAATAACCACTATTTCAAAAATGGAGCGCCTCAAATACGATTATCCAGTAAAATAATCTTTGAAGTAATATATATATATATATATATATATATATATATATATATATATATATATATATATATATATAACTTTATTTAATTATCTCATCACTGCTTTCTTTTTCTGTCTATCACTCTCTCAATCTGTTTCTCGCTCTCCTTATATATATATATCTCTCTCTCTCTTCTTCTTCTTCTTCTTCTTCTTCTTCTTCTTCTTCTTCTTCCATGTCTTCCCTCAGAATTTAAGCATATAATATCGCTTCTTCAGGATGGAACCTATTGTTGCCAATTAGGGAAACGTTACCTTTGAAATAAAACATCCAATTTATTTTCAAGAAAGAAAGAAACAAACACTCAATGCGCGAAACTTGAAAGAAAGAAAGAAACAAACAAAACAAATAAACACGAAGAATGAAAAAAAGAAAAAGAAAAAACTTTGAAGAAAAGAAACAAACAAGCAAATACAAAGAAAGAAAGAAAGAAAGAAAGAAAGAAAGAAAGAAAGAATGAAAGAAAGACAGACAGAAAGAAAGAATTAGGAAATGGAAAAAGAAAGAAGGAAAGATTTAATAATTGGTAAAAAAGGACTAGGAAACGTAAAAGAAAGAAGGAAAGAAAGAAATATTAAAAGAAAGAAAGTAAGACAAAGAAAGAAAGAAAGAAAGAAAGAAAAGAAGAAAGAAAGAAAGAAATAGAGAAAGAAAGAAAGAAAGAAAGAAAGAAAGAAAGAATATGCAGTTTTAGTCAAACTATTATATTATCCTTGTTCTGTGGCTTTTAGTCGTACAAAAAAATTGAGCCACATTTTTAGGTTCAGGTATAATTTTCATAAGACAAGGAGCTTCCAACTCCGTCTTTCCATATCTATCTAGCTATCTGTTTATCTATCTATCTATCTATCTATCTATCTATCTATCTATCTATCTATCTGTTTATCTATCTAGCTATCTTCAAAATGACACTTTTGATAAACGATACAGCTGGAGGCTAAACAAATCATAATCTTGAAGACGAAACTACTAGAGAAATAGAAGCGAATACTTTTAACTAATTATAGTTTACAACATTCTGTTCACCGCTATTTCTCGAGTAGTTTCGTCTTCAACGTTAGGATTTGTTTAGCCAAAAGCTGTATCAACTGCTATTTATAAGGTGAAGATTTGCATATGAATATATAATAATATCTATCTATCTATCTATCTATCTATCTATCTATCTATCTATCTATCTATCTATCTTTGTTTGTTCATATCTATCTATCTATCTATCTATCTATCTATGTCATTGTGTTCATATCTGACCATCTTGATATGTTCTGAGTTCATATCTAGTTAGCTTTATATATATGTTCACATCTATTTAGCTAACCAGTTTATGTGTATATTTCACCCTCTCTCTCTCTCTTTCTCTCTCTCTTTCTCTCTCTCTTTCTCTCTCTCTCTCACGCACACGCTCTCTTTATATATATATATATATATATATATATATATATATATATATATATATGAACCCTACACAATATAGGAAGTGTATATATATGCATATATATATATATATATATATATATATACATAAAAGTGAACATAGAAGTCAACACTAAGAGGCGACAGTCTGTTTCATGCTAGATGCATCTACACACGCTGTATCTCTGATATTGAGCACTTTATCCCATAAATATAGCACATCTTAAGACTATATTTCTTCATATATATATATATATATATATATATATATATATATATATATATATATATATATATATATATATATATATGTACTAATTCCTTATAATAAGACAGTATCTATATATGGAGAGGTAATATACATACACATATCAGCAAAATACACGCAATGCACAAAAATAAAATAGATCTGAGCAGAAGAACACTTTTGCCACCAGCCCAAGAAAAAACTTTTGCATTACTACTACACAAAAAATACAAATGTTAAACATCGAAAAACAAAAGAAAAATTAATTCATTTTAATAATACGAGGAAATATCCACTCTTTGCCTCATGAAGGTCGCGAGACCCGAAACCCGTGTAGTAAAAATATGAAAAATAAAATATAATATATATTTTTGAAAAATTCACATTATAACCAAAAACGTTTGCGGTTTCTCTCTTTTTAAAATATACACTTTTCTCTCGTTGGAACAACTATAACCTCTTTCTTTTATATATATATATATATATATATATATATATATATATATATGTGTGTGTGTGATAGAAATTAAGGAGAATTTGAGATAATTATAATTAAGTAATTCTTTGAGTCTAGAAGAAACCTCAACAGAATGCAGAAAGCAATGGACGGCCGTTCCGTCCTATATTTGGGACCCATCAGCAGTGCGCATCCACTACCGAGAACTGAAACCCGGAGCGTGACGTTATCAGGCAAACGTCATACCAACTGTTCAATCGGGCCTCAGTGACGAAAAGGGAGCTAATCAGACTCATCCGAGTTTCTCTTTTAACCATAGGGCTGTGCCTCCGCGAGCCACGACTACTATCCACAAGACGCTCCATCTAGAGAAACTCGGGTGGGTTCCACCACAGAATATGTCATCCAGCGGCGCTATATCGAGTCTAATTCATGACCTCTTCGTCAACGTGGCCTGTTGGTACAGTTGGTATGACCTTTACCTCCTATCGTAACTGTTCAATCCTCGGTAGTGGATGCGCACTGCTGATGTAGTCCCAAATATAGGACGAAACGGCCGTCCATCGCTTTCTGCATTCTGTTGAGGTTTCTTCTAGACTCAATGAATTACTTAATTATGATTATTTCAAATCCTCCTAATCATTTTTATCTGTATATCCTTGCTTGAAGCGGCATCTAATTCTCTGGATGAAGCGGCTTGGGGATAGTAGTCGTAGCTCGATGAGGGGGGGCACAGTCCTATGGGTAAAAGAGAAACTCGGATGAGTTCCACCACGGAATATGTAATCGAGCGGCGCTATATCGAGTCTCATTCGCTACCTTTTTTTCCGCATGCAAATAACATTTTCTTTACACATTTTCATGTTCACTCATCACTCATCGAACCGCCATTATATACAAAAATGTAAACAACAAATTTAAAATCTCTTAAAAATCCAATACTTGTCCTAAAGTAAATTAGTACATATATATATATATATATATATATATATATATATATATATATATATATATATATATATATATTATTATTATTATTATTATTATTATTATTATTATTCACCGGTCTCGAGAAGCCTTGGATCTGCACACAAAGAGTTATGCTTCAGCCGCTGATTTAGGGGCAGCATCTGTTATGGCAGTACAGTCCCACACAGCAGTGACAGTCTTGATTGTAACGAATGCATGTAAAGATGCTCTACTCCGATGTCGCAGCCGCGTTGTTTTCTTTCCGTCAAGCACGCCTCTCCCCGGTGAGTAGCCTCCGTTTCTTCTCTCCTCGCTCCAGCCCACGATCGTTGGCGACATCTTCCCACCTCTCGATGCCAGTGTTCATCACTCTGACGTCTCTTTTGCTGACGTCTTTAAAGCGAATATGAGGTCGCCATCGTTCTCTCTTGTCGGTGACCATTTCCTCGTACAGAAGGACCTTCGCAATCCTCCTATCTGTAGACTGTTACTTCCCGTGTTTTGCCATCGTATTCAAGCGACACTGGAGTGTGCTCTCCAGGCCGCAATCCCGGGTAGAGTTTTATGGGAGATCGGCAGTTGCGCATGCAGCATGATTCCCCTCTCCATGTCACTGATTTTGTCCAAGAGAAAGGTAGAGTCCAGTACAGCTTGGCACCGGCGTCGTCGCAGGACTTTCCGGAACGAATTTGACCGTAGCATCGAATTCTAGTAGGGATTCCGTTTCCGAATTTCTCCTCAGGGTTTACTCCAGAAGCCTTTCCCATGAGTGGGTATTACCGCAAGGCAGCAGAGGTAAATTTATGGAGTAACTTGATTTTCTAAAATGTAGTGCTTACTTTCTTTCTGAAAAGATAATCAAAATAACGTTTATTGTCGCACGGTAACCTGTGAGCTGGCCTTAAGGTGATAGGTGAACAACAGTACTTTTCTATCACTTGTATCCCCTTGCTTGAACCAGCTTCTAATACCCTGGATGGAGCGGCTTGGGGATAGAAGACGTGACACGCAGGGGCACAGTCTGTTGGACTAAGTAGACTTGGATGAGTTACACGATGGAATTTGTGAAGAACGGCGCTATATCGAGTCTAGTTTGTTACCTCTTCGTCACCGAGAGCCGTTAGTCCATCTTGCGTCGTATCTTAACGGTCCAGGTTCAATTCTCAGTAGTGGGTGCGTACTGCTGATGAGTCCACAAAATAGGACAAAACGGCCGTCCAGTGCTTTTCTGCATTCTGTTGAGGATTCTTCTAGATTCAATGAATTACTTGATTATAATTATTCAAATTCCCATAATAATTTCTATCAACAGTTCTCTTCTATTGTTAACCACGAATCTTAAAAAAACGCCCGAATTTTTTTAAGATTGTATACCCACAATTTTAATATGATATTTATTTATGCTATTAGGTTGGTGCAAAAATAATGACGTAATAATGTCGTTTTTTGACGTATTTTTAACGTCAAAAAACGACATTATTACGTCATTATTTTTGCACCAACTTAATATATACGTCTATTTCAGTGGTCACCAACTGATTTGGGACCATTTCCCACTTTGGTATTTCTAAAATTCTGGTGCCCCCACCTCCTTTAATATTTAATTCTTACATATTCAAAACGTTACTGCAATTTACGTGAAGGAAGCTTAAAAGGCCATTAATTTGAATTTAGTCACATAATTAATTACCTTTTTTCTATGTTAGATTTTCTCTGAACCATATTATTTGTTTCCAAGTAGTAGACATTAAAGTTATGTGAATATCTTAAATGAAACATTATTATTATTATTATTGTTACTAATTTCGCTAACACCTTTTTAGCTTTTCTAATAGAAAGCAACAAAAATAAGATGAAAGATAAATTAATTTTTCTATTCCTGTAAACATATTTAAACTTCAGCTTTTCCATCTCCTGACTAGGAAAGCAGGTACAACAGATACAAACAACCAACATTGTATTGATTTTAGTGCAGAGGTTTCCAAACCGATTTGGGGCCATGCCCCACTTTTGTATTTCTAAAATTATGGTACCCCCACCCCCTGTAATATTTCATTCTTACACATTCAAAATTTTACTGCAATTCACGTGAAGGAATCTTAAAATGTCATTAACTTGGTCTCTAAACAAGCCTCCAAAGACAATGGCGTCCATGAAAGAGAAAAATTAAAAAAAAAAAGAAAAAAAAAGACAGTTAAATATATATAGTTTCAAAACAAATAATCTTTTTTTATGTGTCATGTCTTTCAGGACGTAGGCAATCATAGCTCTCCACCTCCCTCTATCCCTTGCAGCTCTCAACAAGTTCCTCCCCTCTGCTCCCTCCCCCAGATGATGTTCTGTCATCCACTTGCTTAAGTGCGCCAGGTATGTCATCTGTTGTTTTCCCTTGTCTCTCTTTCCCTCTATTCGACCCGTAAATATCAGATTCTCCAGGCCCTCCGTATTCATTATGTGTCACAGAAATTTCAGCTGCCTCTTCCTAGTGTTAAGTATAAGCCTCCTCATTGTTTACAACCACTCTTGTTGCTCGCACGCTCGGTCCATGCTATCCTTAGCATCCTTCTGTAGAACCACATCTCCGTCGCCTCGTGTCTCTTCTTCATCTTTGAGGAAATCGCCCAACATTTCTTGCCTCTTCCTGATGTTAAGTATAAGCCTCCTCCTTGCTGCATCCTATCAAAGACCTCATTTTTGCTCACACACTCGGTCCATGCTATCCTTAGCATCCTTCTGTAGAACCACATCTCCGTCGCTTCGTGTCTCTTCTTCATCTTTGAGGAAATCGCCCAACATTTCTTGCCTCTTCCTGATGTTAAGTATAAGCCTCCACCTTGTTGGCATCCTCTCTAAGAACTCATTTTGCTCACATGCTCGGTCCATGATATCCTTAGCATCCTTCTGTAGAACCACCTTTCCGTCGCCTCGAGTCTCTTCTTCATCTTTGAGGAAATCGCCCAACATTCGCTGCCTCTTCCTGATGTTAAGTATAAGCCTACACCATGTTGGCATCCTCTCTAAGACCTCATTTTTGCTCACACCCTCGGTCCATGATATCCTTAGCATCCTTCTGTAGAACCACCTCTCCGTCGCCTCGAGTCTCTTCTTCACCTTTGAGGAAATCGTTCAACATTCGCTGCCTCTTCCTGATGTTAAGTATAAGCCTCCACCATGTTGGCATCCTCTCTAAGACCTCATTTTTGCTCAAACGCTCGGTCCATGATATCCTTAGCATCCATCTGTAGAACCACATCTCCGTCGCCTCGAGTCTCTTCTTCATCTTTGAGGAAATCGCCCAACATTCGCTGCCTCTTCCTGATGTTAAGTATAAGCCTCCACCATGTTGGCATCCTCTCTAAGACCTCATTTTTGCTCAAACGCTCGGTCCATGATATCCTTAGCATCCATCTGTAGAACCACATCTCCGTCGCCTCGAGTCTCTTCTTCATCTTTGAGGAAATCGCCCAACATTCGCTGCCTCTTCCTGATGTTAAGTATAAGCCTACACCATGTTGGCATCCTCTCTAAGACCTCATTTTTGCTCAAACGCTCGGTCCATGATATCCTTAGCATCCTTCTGTAGAACCACCTCTCCGTCGCCTCGAGTCTCTTCTTCACCTTTGAGGAAATCGTTCAACATTCGCTGCCTCTTCCTGATGTTAAGTATAAGCCTCCACCATGTTGGCATCCTCTCTAAGACCTCATTTTTGCTCAAACGCTCGGTCCATGATATCCTTAGCATCCATCTGTAGAACCACATCTCCGTCGCCTCGAGTCTCTTCTTCACCTTTGAGGAAATCGTTCAACATTCGCTGCCCCTTCCTGATGCTAAGTATAAGCCTCCACCTTGTTGACATCCTCTCTAAGACCTCACCGTTTCTCACACGCTCGGTCCATGATATTCTTAGCATCCTTCTGTAGAACCACATCTCCGTCGCCTCGTGTCTCTTCTTCATCTTTGAGGAAATCGTCCAACATTCGCTGCCTCTTCCTGATGTTAAGTATAAGCCTCCTCCTTGCTGCATCCTATCTAACACCTCATTTTTGCTCACACCCTCGGTCCATGATATCCTTAGCATCCTTCTGTAGAACCACATCTCCGTCGCCTCGAGTCTCTTCTTCACCTTTGAGGAAATCGTTCAACATTCGCTGCCTCTTCCTGATGTTAAGTATAAGCCTCCACCATGTTGGCATCCTCTCTAAGACCTCATTTTTGATTAAACGCTCGTTCCATGATATCCTTAGCATCCATCTGTAGAACCACATCTCCGTCGCCTCGAGTCTCTTCTTCACCTTTGAGGAAATCGTTCAACATTCGCTGCCTTTTCCTGATGCTAAGTATAAGCCTCCACCTTGTTGACATCCTCTCTAAGACCTCACCGTTTCTCACACGCTCGGTCCATGATATCCTTAGCATCCTTCTGTAGAACCACATCTCCGTCGCCTCGAGTCTCTTCTTCACCTTTGAGGAAATCGTTCAACATTCGCTGCCTCTTCCTGATGCTAAGTATAAGCCTCCACCTTGTTGACATCCTCTCTAAGACCTCACCGTTTCTCACACGCTCGGTCCACGATATTCTTAGCATCCTTCTGTAGAACCACATCTCCGTCGCCTCGTGTCTCTTCTTCATCTTTGAGGAAATCGTCCAACATTCGCTGCCTCTTCCTGATGTTAAGTATAAGCCTCCTCCTTGCTGCATCCTATCTAAGACCTCATTTTTGCTCACACCCTCGGTCCATGATATCCTTAGCATCCTTCTGTAGAACCACCTCTCCGTCGCCTCGAGTCTCTTCTTCATCTTTGAGGAAATCGCCCAACATTCGCTGCCTCTTCCTGATTTTAAGTATAAGCCTCCACCATGTTGGCATCCTCTCTAAGACCTCATTTTTGATCAAACGCTCGTTCCATGATATCCTTAGCATCCATCTGTAGAACCACATCTCCGTCGCCTCGAGTCTCTTCTTCACCTTTGAGGAAATCGTTCAACATTCGCTGCCTCTTCCTGATGTTAAGTATAAGCCTCCACCTTGTTGGCATCCTCTCTAAGACCTCACCGTTGCTCACACGCTCGGTCCATGATATCCTTAGCATCCTTCTGTAGAACCACATCCCCGTCGCCTCGTGTCTCTTCTTTACCTTTGAGGAAATCGTCCAACATTCGCTGCCGTAAAGAATACAGAATTGAAAGGCAGAAATACCAAATATTTGAATGAAATGTTATTCTGTAATATACTTTGATCATTTTAATCATGAAATAATAAAGCAAAATGAAATTTGAGCTGACTAGAAACAATTAACTGTTAATAACTCATTCTAGAATTGCCACTTTATTCTGTTGGCATAGTAAATGGAAGTGTGCACTTCCTACACATGCCCCACCAAAATATTACCATGCTCCACCGGTGGGGCATGCTCTACACTTTGAAAATTTTTGGTCTATTTAGTAGAATGAATAATTTATTTTTATTCTAGATTTTAAGTATAAAAGTGAAATTAATTACAACCTTCTGAAATGATATTTTTAAGCTTAATTCATTAAATTTATTTATTTTTTTATTTCCTGTTTGATGTCAAAAATATTTAATTGCAGCCACAGAGGTCGTTTTTAATTATTCTGAATTTGTTAAAATAACGAAATGGCTACGAAAAAAAAAGAGTAAAATTGATAAATATATTTATTTCACTTCCATTTTTTTTTACGCTAAGGTTCGCTGTACAAAGCTCGACAGCCAGTCAAGGTAGAGCGTTACATTAAGTGGTAGTTTATATGGATAAGGAGGGAAGATAATCGTTGACTCTAGACTTGTACAGGTTAACCTTTCAGAGAATTATAGTCTCCCAAGCGATATAAAAACTTTAAAAACAAAATGCCAAAATCAATTAAAATATGATCACTATCCTGATTACTTCGGAAGTGTACTTGTCCAACTCTCTGCCCAAAGGCAGAGAGGAACTCAGACAAGGCTGTGTCGAAGAGCAGAGTCTCGTCAGAGATGGTTGTCAGCTACCCGACCTCGTTTTTTTACGAAGCTACGGGGAATTTTTGGCCGAGCCTACGGCCTCGGATACCCCACTATAAACTTGGCTTTGTGCCGTATTCGGCTGCGTGGGGCGGTTAGTGAATATCTCACACTAGACTTGTATAGGTTAAGCTTTCAGACTTAATTATAGTCCTCCAAGCGATATGCAAACTTTAAAAACAAAATCCTACCATCAGTTAAAATATAAAAAAAATAATCAATATTTACTAAATGAGCGGGAAAATACGAAAACGCGAAAAAAAAAGTACAACCGTATTGATGGGTTGGAAAATACATAACTGACTGACTGATCAAGAACTTGGATATTAAATTGAAATTAGATTCATATCATTGCTCTTTCGAGAGGGAAGAGTAATCAGTTAAAGCAGGCCATTCAGAATCATTTTCTTTTTGAATTTCCGTACTAAAAATAATATTACAGTTGTGAATATAATAAACAAAATAAAATTCTTTTTTTTTTTTTTTTGAAAAATAGTTCTTATACAGAAGATGGCCATTAGCGTTGACTTTGAATTTTTGAGGATTGTAGATATCAGGGAAACAAGAAACCGGGAGATATTTCCACAGGCAAGAAGTACGAGAAAAAAAAACTATAATATTACATACGTAATATTTTCTAGTAAAAAAATGAGACCTAATGGCCAATCTTGTTGTACACTTAAACATATGCAGTCGAGGCACTAAAGTGGAAAGAAATATTTATTTTGAAAAATACAAAGATGCGGCACAATGCCAAAAATGGAAGTAGGGGAAGGCTGGCCTTTAAACTGTCTTATTTTAAACTCAGCTCGTCATGATTACTAACTCAAACATACCAAAGTATTCTTTACGCCAAACCAACACATTCTTACTTACCATTCTGACTACAGTCACCATAATACCTCCAAGTCTCAATATAGTTCTAACTAGTTCCCACGTGCACCGAGGAAAGCTCATCAGATCAACTCCCATTAAAATATTTGTAGAAAAGCGGGAAGAGAAGCCATGTCCATACATTTTTCAATTCTTCAAACACGTCTCTATTTAATAAAAAAGATGTTTTCGCCATCAGCCTCCTGAGGGATTTTTTAAAATAGCAAATTAGAAGTTCTTGTAACCTAGGGAAGGCTACTGGATAGAATAATTACACGAAGGTTGGTAATGAACGATAGTACTTAAGACAAGAACAACACATATAAGATTTGCCAGCAGTAGAAGAAGTAGTCAACTGCTAAAATTGAGTCAAGTGAATTCTACAATGAATCTCCAACTGCAGACCAACATACAGTATTTACTACTGTATTTATGGGAATGGGGATATGCCCATTATTGTCCGTAGGTATGTTACAACACTAAGTTTTTAAATACCTATCAATATTTTCTATTACTATTTAATTTGTAAAATTCCTCTATAAAAATAATCTATATAAATGTGTGTGTACTAGAAAACAATTAAAGATTTTCAATAATGTTCTTTTTATTTTTTTTTTGGAATGTGCCTTCTGAGTCAAATAATCCTGGAAAGAGAGGTGGGAATGTCATACTGACATGGTGAACAGGGTGCATTAGGCAAAAAAGTTTGAGATCCACTGATCTAGCTAGTTCAACAGTGAGACCTAATTGCCAATCTATTAGCACGC
>OZ010615.1:30426712-30456712 GCA_963932145.1 Acanthosepion lycidas | reverse complement strand
ATGTGTCTATATTTCTGAGATTAATTATTATGTACACTATTTACATTATTCGAACTATTGCTCTCATCTTTGTCGCCATATTTATTAAAGCAGTGGAGAACTTGGTGAGTGGAATTAACAGGAGATAACTGATAACTGACATCCATTAAAAACATGGCACGTGGAACAATAGCCCGAATAATGTAAATAGTCTTAAAAATATTTTTGAGGTGAAAATGACAAAAAATAAATCACTTTTTCGTCATCACAACCTGGAAGAATTTTAAAATTGCACTGAAAAATTAGAAGTAATTTTTTTTAAATAAATATTTTTGTTAATACCCCTCACTTCACTGACAAATCTGAAAGAAAATGTATTTTACTAAATCATGCAAGCCCTAATTATCGGAAAAAAAAATAATTTTTTGAGTTTTATCGGATTATTTTTGTAAGGTTTCCGGACAAAATTTGAAGACTTTTTGGTTTGAAATTGCAAATCTTTTCTTTTTTTTTTTTTTTTTTTTATGGAAATAATATCTTCAGAGGTTTTTCTTTATAAAACTTTAAAAAAAAATATTTTTCCTCGCTGCTTAATTCTGAAAGTATGTTTTGGGGGACTGATCAACCCAAAAATATTTCTGCTAAGTTTTCTAATAAAATAGCCTATTCAGTATACAATTCCTTCATTAAGGAATAAATGCTGAAAATTGCATTTAAATCGGATTGGAAAATTCTTTGATTATTGGGAAAGAATTTTTTAACAGGCGGTAGCATTTTTTGGCTTTAATTTAGGGAAAAAAAAAACGTCCATTTTGGCGGTGCCTAGAGAGATAGTTTAGATATTTCGTAACGAGTAGGACATCATACATGATATCCATACAACTGTTTCATCCACAAGGCATGAGACGTTAATGAATGTATTCTTGGGCTTAAAGTTCAAAGTGTTGACATACAAAAACAAAACGAAATCGACTTATACACGAATTGTGAGGCCAATGCCACCCGCATCTCAAAATGCTGACAATTAGAGAAACACGAAGGAAATCAAAGTGTGATGATTATGATAGCTTCTCTCTCTCTCTTTTTTCTCTCGATATCTCACTTGCTCTTTCTCTCTCTTTGCCTGCCTGTCGCTCTTTCTCTCTATCACTCTCTTTTTCCCTCATTATTTTTCTTTATCTCTCTCTTTCACTTTCACTCTTTATGCCCCTCACTTTCACTCTCTCTTCGCCTCTCTGTTTCTTTCTTTCACTCTCTCAGTCTCAATCTTTATCTTTTTCCCTCTTTCTTTCTTTCTTTCTTTCTTTCTTTCTTTCTTTCTTTCTTTCTTTCTTTCTTTCTGTCTGTCTGTCTGTTTCTCCTTCTATTTCTGTTTCTCCCTGCCTTACTGTCTCTGTATGTCTTTCTCTTTCTCCGATCTTTCTCACTTTCTTTTTTCCCTTTGTATCTCTTTCTATCTGACTCTCTCTTTCTCTCTCTCTCTCTTCTCTCTCTCTCTCTACATATGTCTCTTTTTCTCTTTTTCTCTCTTTCTCTCTACGTCTCTCTCTCTCACCATATGTATCTTTTTCTCTCTTTCTCTCTACGTCTCTCTCTCTCTCACTTTGTGATAGGGTTTATGTGACGTTCTGTTGTTCGCACTGGTTTCACAAACTTCTTCAGTGGAATTAGATTGAGTTAATGTTTCAATCACTCTTTACAGAAAGAATTTTTTTTTAAATACAAAAAAAAAAAAAAACGAAAAGAAAAAGAAATGGTAAAAAAATGGTTCCTTCTAAGGAAACAGGCATTACGAAATCTACTTTGGTTCTGGCGTCTGCCGGTCTCAGGATGTTTAGTCCTCTAATCTCAAAACTGGTCGCAACCAAAAAGCGAGTCAATTTGTGGAGTAGTCAACGTTGATAGGTTTTCTGTTCGTTGGCGTCGGGTTGTCTGGGCGCTAACTCTCGCCATTCTCATCTTTGACGTGGTGGGCAAAGCATCTTTTTATTATTATTATTATTATTATTATTATTATTATTATTATTATTATTATTATTATTATTATTTTCCTCCTCTTCCTCCTTTTTATTCTACTTCTTTAGGACCCTTTCTCATTTGTGCCTTTTTTCTTCTCTATCCTATTTCGTTTTTTCTTTTTCTCCTTCGTTTTTGTCGTTTTATTATTATTATTATTATTATTATTATTATTATTATTATTATTATTATTATTATTATTTAGTGTTTTTCCTCTTCCTCATTATAATATTTTTACTACTAATTTTTATACATTTGTTTCTCTTCTTTTTTGAATTCATTTCCTTTTTCTTCTTTTTCAATTTTTATTTTACTCCTTTTCTTCTTTCTACTTTTCATCTTTTTCTCATTATTATTATTATTAATAATATTATTATTATTATTACTATCATTTACAGCTATTTATTTTTTCTGCCTCACCTTCTTTTCTATTTCTTGTTTTCTTCTACCTTTTTTCTTTCATTACTATATTCTTTTTCTTCTTCTTTTTCAGTTTTTCTCGATTTTCTAGTCTTATAATCTTCTTTTTCTTCTGCTTCTACTTATTATTATTATTGTTATTATTATTATTATTGACAGCTACCCTTCTCTTCTTCTTTTTCTTCTTCTGCTCTTGTTTCTTCATTTTTTGTCTTTCTCTTTGTTTTCTTCTTTTTTTCATTCCTCTATGTATTTTCTATGATTCTCTTTCTTCTTCTGTGCTGCCCTCCTCTTCATTTTTCCTCTCTTTTCTTTGCCACCTTTTCTTTTTTACTTTCTCTCTTTATTTTGTCTTCTTTTTCACTATCTTATTGTTTGTCGTGTTTGCTTTTTACCTACTTTCCCTTCATGTCTAACTTCTATTATGAACCTTTCTGTTCTTCCTCTCGTCTTCTTCTTCTTCTTCTTCTTCACCACCACCCTCACCAACACGGTTATTATTATTATTATTATTATTATTACTATAAGTATTATTGTTTTAGTTATTTTTGTGAATCATACCATACTTCTTTTCTTGTTTTCCTTATCCTTCTTTTGTTGTTAGTGTTCTTTTTCTTCTTCTTCTTCTTCTTCTTCTTCTTCTTCTTCTTCTTCTTATTATTATTATTATTATTATTATTATTATTACTATTGTGAACTGTTTCTTCTAGTCATCTTCTTCGTCTTATTACTGTTGATTTTGAGAACACATTCTTCTTCATGTCATTATTAGGATTGTTGTTGCTCTTGTTGTCGAGAACACTTTATTCTTCTTCTTTTTCTTCTTCTTCTTCTTTTTCTTCTTCTTCTTTTACTTCTTCTTCTTCACCAACGTTATTATTATTACTGTAGTTATTTTTCTGAATCATGTCTTACTTCTTTTCTTCTTCTGCTTGTCCTTCCTTTGTTGTTGTACTTCTTCTTCTTCTTCTTCTTCTTCTTCTTCTTTTTATTATTATTATTATTATTATTATTATTATTATTATTATTATTATTACTGTTGTTGTTATGAACTCATTCTTTCTTGTTCTTCTGGTTCTTGTTCTTTTTGTTATTATTATTATTACTGTTGTTGTTGTTGTTGTTATTTCTACTCCTTGACCTTTCACACAAGTCGAATCATATCGGTTTCTTTTTCCTACGCTGCCATTCCGAACCAAAAATATTGTCATCCTTTCGAAAACGGAAAGCACAAAAGAGATTTTTCAAAATGGCCTCAAGTGAACGAGCCATGTATATTACTTCCGCAAGTCTCTGATTTTATATAATGCTTGAAACACACGCACCCACAGTGAGGTGTATTGGACAATGGCTCGTACTGAGAAATCGAAGAGCGGAGTTCGAATATGGGGAAAATAGCAGGACATATTAGACCCTATAGCCTTCAATGGCTACCGACCTAGGAAAAGAATAACTCTGAAATCAAAGCCTGAGTGGTCGACGCCTAAACCAACCCCCACCCCCGTCAGAATTTGATCCGGTGAGGAGGGTAAAGAAAACCTCTACAGCACAAAAATCAAGAGCTGTTAAAGACTTCCTCAGAGTCAGCAGTTGCCCATCCATACTATGGGTTAAATAGCTTCACCAACCCGCAATTGGTCAAGCATGGTGAGTATGACTACACCAACATGTGAGGCGTTTCTCTAATAGGATATATATATATATATATATATATATATATATATATATATATATATATATATATATATATATATATATATATATATATGATACATTTCTTTAGTTTACTGCTACCAGCAAGCAGAAATATTTATTCTCCCGATGATGGCCATTTTGGCCGAAACTAGTCGAGGAATCTAAATGAAATAATAATAAAAAAAAGGAAGAATATTAGTCTACAACCCAGTGTGTCTGAAGATTTTAATCTTTTAATATTTTTTTTATTGTTCAATATATATATATATATAATTATTTATTTAAAAAAAAATTATAACATAAATATGTTATAAAATCACTACAAAAATAGCCATTTTGTTTCAACACCCTCGGTGTCTTATCAAGTGATGACGTTACCGAGGGTGTTGAAACAAAATGGCTATTTTTGTAGTGATTTTATAACATATTTATGTTATAAATTTTTTTTAAATAAATAATTATATCTGCTCTACTTTGTATTGAGAAATCTTTTAAGAATAGTAATTCTTGGTTATTGGAATTCATTCCATATACACCAATCATATACTTGGATATATATATATATATATATATATATATATATATATATATATATATATATATATATATATAACATCGATAGATGTGCTAGCACGAATCACAAGTCATCGTGACCGAGTGTTTGAGTGTGCTGGCCTTGTTCAGATTGTTGATCACGCTAGATAACACGCTCTCTCCCAGAAACTGTAACTACGGTCTGCTCAGTATAGTTGCAGTATAAACCATTGGTAAGGCTATCAGGGTTTTGAACAAACACAAATCTGCCTAAGCGAGCGTTTGAATTAGGGATTGGCTAGCCGCCGTACTAGTAGTCGGGTATCCTCGAATACGAGTGGCCAGGTATTATATATATATATATATATATATATATATATACATATATATATATATATACATACATATATATATATATATATATATATATATATATATATATATATATATATATATATGAGCTTCTTTTTTCCAGGTTTTCAGATAAGACATTTAGCTATCTTGACACATTTTTCGTAAGAATCACTGAAAAACCCTTTTCATTTATTCAACTAAAAAGAGAGCGTGTTAAAATTGCTTTGTGTCACACCCACTGTCTGCCCAAGTGTGCATTGGTGAGAGGAAAAAGACCACTGAAGCCTTCACTAATAGTTCCAACATTCCTACTCTGGCTTCCATTTTCAAAGTCCATTCAAGAACCATCAAGAGAACGGTAATATACAAACTTGTGGAGCGTGCATTCACAACGCTAATGTTGAATTTTTTTGAAAGTTTCAGTGAGAGCGTTTTTTATTAAAATGGCAGTTTAAAATTTTTTCCCCAAGTCTTTGTTATCAATAACACATTTAAAAATATATATATTTCGATTTGCATTATATTTTTTTCGTCTCGGATGCTACCTGAATTTTATCAAATAGTTTCCATGCCCGATGATGACCGCAGAACCTGTCGAAAGTACTTGTATATTTAAGGAAGACCTAATATTGCTTTTTGTATGAATGATTAATTCTAATATATATATATATATATATATATATATATATATATATATATATATCTCAGTGGTCAATATATATATATATATATATATATATATATAAAAATTTCCACGAGGATAAAATCCAGGTAGAATTCAATGTCCAGGACAGAGTAAAAATATAATATAAATGGGTAAAACACTGATATTCAATGATTATAATTTATTACATTGGAATCGTAATCACGATCCAATTCATCAGACCTACAAGTTTAATATATATATATATATATATATATATATATATATATATATAGTTTATGCAAAACTAGGTAATCCGTATATATTAATTCACATATGCTTAATACGACCCGTCAAAAATGTGTAAATTTCTTTTCATTTGTCATTACAACCTTTGGAAGTAAAGTCTGATGACCCAGAGCCCTTTAAAAGGGCTGTGGTGAAATAAATTTATTACATGGAACCATAAAGTGGTCTGTTTTTATTCAATATATATATATATATATATATATATATATATATATATATATATATATATATATATATATATATATATATATATATATATATATATATATATATATATATATGTTTTTATTCAAATATATATATATATATATATTTAGAAATTGCTTAGTTTGCGTTTTGAATACAAAATCGAGTAGACTTTTGCGAAAACCTGAACGAGATGTTCATTCCTTAAAAGAATAATTAGAACCATGCCTCGGTGTGGCATTCTCCGGGGTTGAGTGGCCTAAAACACGCCGGGTCTAGACTGTGTTTATCCCAAAAAAGGAGAGCGTAGGTTCGATCCCTGCCGGAGTGCATATTTTCTTTATGAAATTTTATCCGTGTGTGTAGGCCGGTCGACGTTTAAAAGCAGATTTGGTTATCGGTTGCCTGACTATAACCAGTTGGTTATGTCGTCTAGTGGTTGACGCACTTCGCAGCCACATGTAGATTCTTGTGAAAACCCTCAATTGGAAACCGTCACTGAGAACTAGGTTAACCGGATCTGGAGGTATTTCTGTATAAGACTGGAACAAATGGCAATCCTAACGTGTGATATCTGAGACATATTGTCATCTCAATAAGATACTAGGCCCTTACGATTTCAGGAGTATACAGCCTAAATGGTAATCTGAAGGTGTGATGACTGGTGAAAGCATTCTTTCTTTCCTTGAATCCTTCCTTCTTTCATTAATTCATTCCTTCTTTCTCCTTTCTTCCTTTCTTCCTTCCTTCATTTTTTCTTTCTTTCTTTCGTTTCTTCCTTCATTTCATTATTTTCTTCATTTCTTTAACATTTTTTCTTTCATTTCCTTCCTTCATTCCTTTCTTTCTTTGTTTTCTTCTTTCCTTCCTTATCTTCTTTCTCACTTTAACTCTTTCATTCTTTCTTTTTCCTTCCTTTTTGCATTCTTTTCTTCGGGTTACCCTTACTTTCTTTCTTTTTTCTTTCATTCCTTCTGTCTCCTTTTCTTTTTCTTTCAACACTTGCATTCTTGTTTATATTTCTTTCTTTCCTTCCTTCCTTCTTTCTTTCTTTCTTTCAAGTACTTTCTTTCTTTCTTTCTTTCTTTCTTTCTTTCTTTCTTTCAAGTACTTTCTTTCTTTCTTTCTTTCTTTCTTCCAAGTACTTTCTTTCTTTCTTTCTTTCTTCCCAGTACTTTCTTTCTTTCTTTCTTTCTTTTTTTCCTCCTTCCTTCCAAGTACTTTCTTTCTTTCTTCCAAGTACTTTCTTTCTTTCCTTCTTTCTTTCTTTCTTTCTTTCTTTCTTTCTTTCTTTGTTCAAAGTACTTTCTGTCTTTATTTCTTCCAAGTACTTTCTTTCTTTCTTTCTTCCAGGTACTTTCTTTCTTTCTTTCTTCCAGGTACTTTCTTTCTTTCTTTCTTTCTTTCTTTGTTCCAAGTACTTACTTTCTTTCTTTCTTTCTTTCTTTCTTTCTTCCAAGTACTTTCTTTCTTTCTTTTTTCTTTCTTTATTTATTTATTTATTTATTTATTTATTTCTTCCAAGTACTTTCTTTCTTTCTTTCTTTCTTACAAGTACTTTCTTTCTTTCTTTCTTTCTTTCTTCCAAGTACTTTCTTTCTTTCTTCCAAATACTTTCTTTCTTTCTTTCTTCCAAGTACTTTCTTTCTTTCTTTCTTTCTTTCTTCCTTTCTTCCAAGTACTTTCTTTCTTTCTTCCAAGTACTTTCTTTCTTTCTTTCTTTCTTTCTTTCTTCCAAGTACTTTCTTTCTTTCTTCCAAGTACTTTCTTTCTTTCTTTCTTCCAAGTACTTTCTTTCTTTCTTTCTTTCTTTCTCCTGACACTTGCTTCTATTCTGAAAATCACTGATCAAAAAATCTTAGTATTTAAAAAATCTTTGGAATTTTCCCATTACAGAATCTCCAGTAAATCCACTGGGACTGACCAAACGTTTTTGGAAACACCAGTTCCCTCGTGGGACATTCTTAAATAGGAAGTAAATAGAGATCAAGTTCATTTCCGATGAAGAATTTAAGGAAAAGTGAAGTCTCCTCTTTTATCGACATTTTTCAAAATAAATTCTTTATCTCACATTCTTTCTTTCCTTCTTTCTTTTTCTTTATCAGTCTGTTCCTATTAAATCCAATTTTTTTTTTCCTTTTCTTCCTATTAACTTCTTTCTTACTTTTTTCTTTCTTTCTTTTTCTTTATCAGTTCGTTTCTATGAACGTCGAATTTTTTCTTTCTCTTTTCTTCCGTATACGTTCTCAGTTCTTTATCTTCTTTCTTTCTTTCTTTCTTTCTTTCTTTCTTTCTTTTTTTATTTAACAGTTTGTTCCTTTTCCCTTTTTCTTTCTGTTTCTTTCTTTTTCATTCTTTTTTTTTTATCAATTTGTTCTTCTTAGCTTCGATTTTTCTTTCTCCTTTCTTTCTTTCTTTTTCTTTCTCCATTTGCTCCTATCAACATCGATGTTTTTCCTTCTTTTTTCTTCTTTTTCTTTAACACTTTGTTAAACTCCTGTTCGATTTACCTTCTTTTTTTTTTTGCTTTCTATTTTTTATTTTTTCTCTCTTTATTTCTTTTTCTTTCTTTCTTTATCTTTCTTCCTTTTTCTTTTTCAGTTTGTTCGTATTAACGCCTATTCTTTCTTTTCATTCTTTCTTTTCTGTCTCCTTTTGTTCCTATTAACTTCTTTCTGTCTTTTTTGTCTCCTTCTGTTCCTATTAACTTATTTTTTTTTCTTTCTGCTCCATTTTTTCTTTTTCTGTCTCCCTTTGTTCCTATTAACTTCTTTCTTTTTCTTTCTTCTTTTGTCCCTATTAATTTCTTTCATTCTTTTTCTGTCTCCTTTTGTCCCTATTAATTTCTTTCTTTCTTTTTCTGTCTCCTTTTGTCCCTATTAATTTCTTTCTTTCTTCTTCTGTCTCCTTTTGTTCCTATTAACTTCTATTCTTTCTTTCTTTCTTTCTTTCTTAACCACCAATCTAGTACTACGCTTAAATTCATAAAGTCTTGGTACTAAAGTGAAAAGTTCATCAGAACAATTATCACGAAAATATTTATAAAAAATGGATACTCACAGCATATCTTGAAAGCAATGGAGAGCCGTGCTTCCCAACCTTATGAAAGAAGACGATATATTAAACCTTTATTAGTTTACCCATGCCGTCAATAATTGAGGTGAGTCTGTTTCAAGCAGGAGTTGTCGAGCATTCTCAATCTATAAAATTAATTCAGTTGTTGCATGTCATAAAGAATTCCAGTCTTTTAAACATTCAATGTAAAACTATCCAAAGAAACCTTAGAAAAAAAATTTTATGTATAATATTAGGTTGTTCGTAAAATTATGTCTTATTTTAGAATCAGCATTTATTCCTAAATTGATGCATAAAAAAATGCAATATAACCAATACTGACCCGGCATCACGACATCAATCATTTTCTAACCGACGTGGAGTAGCTTCCCTTTGTCTTTTCTACAAATATTTCCATTGCAACTGCTCTGACGGACTTTTTTCTACGTTGTTTCTGATTACACAAAATTTAACCATGCTACTAGATTGTCATCTGGGTCACACACATTTACTCTTGAAATAGTTAAATATAACCGCCACTTCTACCAAAAAGTTTCTTTCCACTCACTTCCCGCTAGCGGAAGACTCTTCTGTTTAGATGCTTCCCTGATGATTACAACCTTCAAAATCTTAAATGCAACGCCAATTGCCATCGTCTGTCTTTTTGAATTCCGTTTATCTTTTATACTTTCCTCAATCCTCCCTATTCTCAGTCTTCTCTTTCACTTTCACTCCCTGTAATCCCCTGCGTACTAGTGAATCGCAATCTTCTGTCTTCTTGAATCCCATTCATCTTTTATCCTTTCCTCAAAACTCGCTATTCTCTGTCTTCTCTTTCACTTTCACTCCCTGTAACCCCCTGCGTACTAGTGAATCGACATTTTCTGTCTTCTTGAATATCGTTCATCTTTTATCCTTTCCTCAATCCTCTCTATTCTCAATCTTCTCTTACACTTTCACTCCATGTAATCCCCTGCGTACTAGTGAATCGCCATCTTCTGTCTTCTTGAATCCCGTTCATCTTTTATCCTTTCCTCAAACATCCCTATTCTCAGTCTTATCTTTCAATTTCACTCCCTGTAAACCCCTTCGTACTAGTGAATCGCAATCTTCTGTCTTCTTAAATCCCGTTCTTCTTTTGTCCTTTTCTCAATCCGCCATATTCTCAAACTTCTCTTTCACTTTCACTCCCTGTAAGCCCCTGCGTACTAGTAAATCACCATCTTTTGTCTTCTTGAATTCCGTTCATATTTTATCCTTTCCTGAATCCTCCCTATTCTCAGTCTTATCTTTCAGTTTCACTCCCTGTAACCCCCTGCGTAGAAGTGAATCGCCATCTTCTGTCTACTTGAATCCCGTTCATCTTTTGTCCTTTCCTGAATCCTCCATATTCTCAGTCGTCTCTTTCACGTTCACTCCCTGTAATCCCCTGCGTACTAGTGAATCGCCATCTTCTGTCTTCTTGAATCCCGTTCATCCTTTATCCTTTCTAATAATCCCTATTCACAGTCTTCTCTTTCAAATTCACTTTCACTCCCTGTAATCCCCTGCGGACTAGTGAATTGCCATCTTCTGTCTTCTTGAATATCGTTCATCTTTTCTCCTTTCCTCAATCCTCCCTATTCTCAGTCTTCTCTTTCACTTTCACTCAATGTAATACCCTGCGTACTAGTGAATCGCCATCTTCTGTCTTCTTGAATCCCGTTCATATTTTGTCCTTTCCTCAATCGTCCCGAATCTCAGTCTTCTATTTCAGTTTCACTCCCTGTAATCCCCTGCTTACTAGTAAATCGCCATCTTCTGTCTTCTTGAATCACGTTCATCTTTTGTCCTTTCTCAATCCTCCCTATTCTCAGTCTTCTCTTTCACATTCACTCCCTGTAATCCGCTGCGCACTAGTGAATTGCCATCTTCTGTCTTCATGAATCCTGTTCATCGTTTATGCTTTCCTCAATCCTCCCTATTCTCTGTCTCCTCTTTAACTTTCACTCCCTGTAATCCCCTGCGTACTCGTGAATCGCCATCTTCTGTCTTCTTGAATTCCGTTCATATTTTGTCCTTTCCTCAATCCTCCCTAATCTCAGTCTTCACTTTCAGTTTCACTCCCTGTAATCCCCTGCTTACTAGTGAATCGCCATCTTCTGTCTACTTGAATCTCGTTCATCTTTTGTCCTTTCCTCAATCCTCCCTATTCTCAGTCTTCTCTTTCCCTTTCACTCCCTTTAATCCCCTGCGTACTCGTGAATCGCCATTTTCTGACTTCTTGAATCCCCTTCATCTTTTGTCCTTTCTTCAATCCTCCCTATTCTCAATCTTCTCTTACACATTTACTCCCTGTAATCCCCTGCGCACTAGTGATTTGCCATCATCTGTCTTCTTCAATCACGTTCATCGTTTATCCTTTCCTCAATCCTCCCTATTCTCTGTCTCCTCTTTAACTTACACTCCCTGTAATCCCCTGCGTACTAGTTAATCCCCATCTTCTGTCTTCTTGAATCCCGTTCATCTTTTGTCCTTTCCTCAGTCCTCCCTATTCTCTGTCTCCTCTTTCACTTTCACTCCCTGTAATCTCCTGCGTACTAGTGAATTGCCATCTTCTGTCTTCTTGAATCCTGTGCATTTTTAATCCTTTCCTCAGTCCTCCCTATTCTCAGTCTTCTCTTACACTTTCACTTCCTGTGATCCCCTGCGTACTAGTGAATCGCCATCTTCTGTCTTCTTGAATCCCGTTCATCTTTTGTCCTTTCCTCAATCCTCCCTATTTTCAGTCTTCTCTTTCACATTCACTCCCTGTAACCGCTGCGTACTAGTGAATCACGATCTTCTATCTTCTTGAATCCCGTTCATCTTTTATCCTATCATCAATTCTCTATATTCTCAATCTTCTCTTACACTTTCACTCCATGTAATCCCCTGCGTACTAGTGAATCGCAATCTTCTGTCTTCTTGAATCCCATTCATCTTTTATCCTTTCCTCAAAACTCGCTATTCTCTGTCTTCTCTTTCACTTTCACTCCCTGTAACCCCTTGCGTACTAGTGAATCGACATTTTCTGTCTTCTTGAATATCGTTCATCTTTTATCCTTTCCTCAATCCTCTCTATTCTCAATCTTCTCTTACACTTTCACTCCATGTAATCCCCTGCGTACTAGTGAATGGCCATCTTCTGTCTACTTGAATCTCGTTCATCTTTTGTCCTTTCCTCAATCCTCCCTATTCTCAGTCTTCTCTTTCCCTTTCACTCCCTGTAATCCCCTGCGTACTAATGAATCGCCATCTTCTGTCTTCTTGAATCCCGTTCATCTTTTATCCTTTCCACAATCCTCCCTATTCACAGACTTCTCTTTCAAATTCACTGCCTGTAACCCCCTGGGTACTAGTGAATCACGATCTTCTGACTTCTTGAATCCCCTTCATCTTTTGTCCTTTCTTCAATCCTCCCTATTCTCAAGCTTCTCTTACACATTCACTCCCTGTAATCCCCTGCGCACTAGTGATTTGCCATCATCTGTCTTCTTGAATCACGTTCATCGTTTATCCTTTCCTCAATCCTCCCTATTCTCTGTCTCCTCTTTAAATTTCACTCCCTGTAATCCCCTGCGTACTAGTGAATCCCCATTTTCTGTCTTCTTGAATCCCGTTCATCGTTTATCCTTTCCTCAGTCCTCCCTATTATCTGTCTCCTCTTTCACTTTCACTCCCTGTAATCTCCTGCGTACTAGTGAATTGTCATCTTCTGTCTTCTTGAATCCTGTGCATTTTTAATCCTTTCCTCAGTCCTCCCTATTCTCAGTCTTCTCTTTCATTTTCACTTCCTGTGATCCCCTGCGTACTAGTGAATCGCCATCTTCTGTCTTCTTGAATCCCGTTCATCTTTTGTCCTTTCCTTAATCCTCCCTATTCTCAGTGTTCTCTTTCACTTTCACTCCCTGTAATCCCTGCGTCTAGAGAATCGCCATCTTCTGTCTTCTTGAATCGCGTTCATCTTTTGTCCTTTCCTCAGTCCTCCCTATTCTCTGTCTCATCTTTCACTCAGTGTAATCCCCTGCTTACTAGTGAATCGCCGTCTTCTGTCTACTTCAATCACGTTCATCTTTTGTCCTTACCTCAATCATCCTTATTCTCAGTCTTCTTTTTCACTTTCACTCCCTGTAATCCCCTGCGTACTAGGGAATCGCCATCTTCTGTCTTCTTGAATCCTGTTCATATTTAATCCTTTCCTCAGTCCTCCCTATTCTCAGTCTTCTCTTTCACTTTCACTTCCTGTAATCCCCTGCGTACTAGTGAATCGCCATCTTCTGTCTTCTTGAATCCCGTTCATCTTTTGTCCTTTTCTTAATCATCTCTATTCTCAGTCTTCTCTTTCACTTTCACTCCCTGTAACCACTTGCCTACTAGTGAATTGCCATCTTCTGTCTCCTTGAATCCTGTCCATCTTTTATCCTTTCTTCAATCCTCCCTATTCTCAGTCTCCTCTTTCAAATTCACTCCCTGTAACCCCCTGCGTACTAGTGAATCGCAATCATCTGTCTTCTTAAAACCCGTTCTTCTTTTGTCCTTTTCTCAAACCGACATATTCTCAATCTTCTCTTTCAATATCACTCCCTGTAAGCCCCTGCGTACTAGTAAATCGCCAGCTTCTGCCTACTTGAATCTCTTTCATCTTTTATCCTTTCCTCAATCCTACCTATTCTCAGTCTTCTCTTTAACTTACACTCCCTTTAATACCCTGCGTACTAGTGAATCGCTATCTTCTGTCTTCTTGAATCCCGTTCATATTTTATCCTTTCCTCAATCCTCCCTATTCTCTGTCTTCTCTTTCAGTTTCACTCCCTGTAACACCCTGCGTACTAGTGAATCGTCATCTTCTGTTTTCTTGTATCCCGTTCATTTTTAATCTTTACCTCAAGCCTCCCCATTCTCAGTCTTCTCTTTCACTATCACACCCTGTAACCCCCGGCGTACTAGTGAATCACGATCTTCTGTCTTCTTGAATACACTTCATCTTTTGTCGTTTTTTCAATCCTCCCTTTTTTCAATCTTCTCTTACACATTCACTCCCAGTAATCTCCTGCCTACTAGTGAATTGCCATCTTCTGTCTTCTTGAATTCCGTTCATCTTTTATCCTTTCCTCAATCCTCCCTATTCTGTGTCTGCTCTTTCACTTTCACTCCCTGTAATCCCCTGCGTACTAGTGAATCCCCATCTTCTGTCTTCTTGAATCCCGTTCATCTTTGTCCTTTCCACAGTCCTCCCTATTCTTTGTCACCTCTTTCACTTTCACTCCCTGTAATCCCCTGCGTACTAGTGAATCCCCATCTTCTGTCTTCTTGAATCCCGTTCATCTTTGTCCTTTCCACAGTCCTCCCTATTCTTTGTCACCTCTTTCACTTTCACTCCCTGTAATCCCCTGCTTACTAGTGAATCGCCATCTTCTGTCTACTTGAATCACGTTCATCTTTTGTCCTTTCCTCAATCCTCCCGATTCTCACTCTTATATTTCACTTTCACTCGCGGAAATCCACTGCGTACTAGTGAATCGCCATCTTCTGTCTATTGAATCCCGTTAATCTTTATCCTTTCCTCAATCCTCCCTATTCTTAGTCTTATCTTTCACTTCCAATCCCTGTAATCCCCTGCGTACTAGTGAATCGTCATCTTCTGTTTTCTTGTATCCCGTTCATCTTTTATCCTTTCCTCAATCGTCCCTATTCTCAGTCTTATCTTTCACATTCACTCCCTGTAATCCCCTGCGTACTAGTGCATCACCATCTTCTGTCTTCTTGAATCCCGTTCATCTTTTATCCTTTCCTCAATCCTCCCTTTTCTCAGTCTTATCTTTCACTTTCACTCTCTGTAATCCCCTTAGTACTAGTGAATCGCCATCTACTGTCTTCTTCAATCCCGTTCATCTTTTGTCCTTTCATCAATCCTCCCTATTCTCAATCTTCTATTTCACTTTCACTCCCTGTAATCCCCTGCGTACTAGTAAATTGCCATCTTCTGTCTTCTTGTATCCCGTTCATCTTTCATCCTTTCCTGAATCATCCCTATTCTTAGTTTTATCTTTCACTTTCACTCACTGTAATCCCCTGCGTACTAGTGAATCACAATCTTCTGTCTTCTTGAATCCCCTTCATCATTTATCCTTTCCTTAATCCACACTATTCTTAATCTTCTCTTTCACTTTCACTCCCTGAAATCCCCTGCGTACTAGTGAATTGCAATCTTCTGTCTTCTTGAATCCCGTTCATCATTTATCCTTTCCTCAATGCTGCCTATTTTCAGTATTTGCTTTCACTTTCACTCACTGTAATCCCCTGCGTTCTAGTAAATAAACATCTTCTGTCTTCTTGAATTCCGTTCATCTTTTATCCTTTCTTCAATCCTCCCTATTCTCAGTCTTATCTTTCACTTTCACTCCCTGCAATCCCCTGCGTACTAGTGAATTGCCATCTTCTGTCTTCTTGAATCCCGTTCATCTTTTGTTGTTTCCTCAATCCTCATTATTCTCAGTCTTCTTTTTCACTTTCACTCCCTGTAATCCCCTGCGTTCTAGTGAATCACGATCTTCTGTCTACTTGAATCCCGTTCATCTTTTATCCTTTCCTCAATCCTCCCTATTCTCAGTCTTCTCTTTCTATTTCACTCCCTGTAATCCCCTGCGTTCTAGTGAATCACTATCTTCTGTCTACTTGAATCCCGTTCATCTTTTATCCTTTCCTCAATCCTCCCTATTCTCAGTCTTCTCTTTCACTTTCACTCCCTGTAATCCGCTGCGTTCTAGTGAATCACGACCTTCTGTCTTCTTCAATCCAGTTCATCTTTTGTCCTTTCCTCAATCGTCCCTATTCTCAGTCTTATCTTTTACTTTCACTCCCTGTAATCCCCTGCGTACTAGTGAATCGCCATCTTCTGTCTTCTTGAATCCCGTTCATCTTTTATCCTTTCCTCAATCCTCCCTATTCTCAGTCTTATCTCTTTTTCACTCCCTGTAATCACCTGCGTACTAGTGTATGGCCATCTTCTGTCTTCTTCAATCACGTTCATCTTTTGTCCTTTCATCAATCCTCCCTATACTCAATCTTCTCTTTCACTTTCACTCCATTTAATCCCCTGCGTACTAGTGAATCGCCAGCTTCTGTTTACTTGAATCTCGTTCATCATTTATCCTTTCCTCAATCCTCCCTATTCTCCATCTTCTCTTTCACTTTCACTCCCTGTAATCCCCTGCGTTCTAGTGATTCACCATCTTTTGTCTTCTTGAATCCCCTTCATCTTTTATCCTTTCCTCAATACACCCTATTCTAAATCTTTCTTTCACTTTCACTCCCGGTAATCCCCTTCGTACTAGTGAATCGCCATCTTCTGTCTTCGTCAATCCCGTTCATCTTTTATCCTTTCCCCTATCCTCCCTATTCTCTGTCTTCTCTTTCACTTTCACTCCCTGTAATCCCCTGCCTTCTAGTGAATCACCATCTTCTGCCTTCTTGAATCCCCTTCATCTTTTATCCTTTCCTCAATCCACCCTATTCTAAAGCTTTCTTTCACTTTCACTCCCTGTAATCCCCTTCGTAGTAGTGAATCGCCATCTTCTGTCTTCGTCTATCCCGTTCATCCTTTGTCCTTTCCTCAATCCTCCTTATTCTAAATCTTCTCTTTCATTTTCACTCCCTGTAATCCCCTGCGTACTTGTGAATCGTCATCTTCTGTTTTCTTGAAACCCGTTCTTCTTTTGTCCTTTTCTCAATTCTCCATATTCTCTATCTTGTCTTTCACTCTCACTCCCTGTAATCCCCTGCGTTCTAGTGAATCACGATCTTCTGTCTTCTTGAATCTTCTTCATCTTTTATCCTTTCCTCAATCCTCCCTATTCTCAATCTTCTCTTTCACTTTCACTACATGTAACCCCCTGCGTATTAGTGAATTGCCATCTTCTGTCTTCTTGAATCTCGTTCATCTTTTATCCTTTCCTCAATCCACCCTATTCTCAGTCTTCTCTTTCACTTTCACTCCCGGTAATCCCCTGCGTACTAGTGAATCGCCATCATCTGTCTTCTTGAATCCCGTTCATCTTTTGTCCTTTCCTCAATCCTACCTATTCTCAAATTTCTCTTTCACTTTCACTCCCTGTAATACCCTGCGTACTAGTAAATCGCCATCATCTGTCTTCTCTAATCCCGTTCATCTTTTATACTTTCCTCAATCCTCCCTATTCTCATTCTTCTCTTTCACTTTCACTCCCTGTAACCCCCTGCGTACTAATGAATCGCCATCTTCTGTCTTCTTGAATCCTGTTCATCTTTTGTCCTTTTCTCAATCCTCCATATTCTCAGTCTTCTCTTTCACTTTCACTCCCTGTAATCCCCTGCGTACTAGTGAATCGCCATCATCTGTCTTCTTGAATCCCGTTCATCTTTTATCCCTTCCTCAATCCTCCCTATTCTCAGTCTCTCTTTCACTTTCACTCCGTGTAATCCCCTGCATATTAGTGAATCGCCATCTTCTGTCTTCTTGAATCCTGTTCATCTGTTGTCCTTTCCTCAATCCTCCCTATTCTCAGTCTTCTCTTTCGCTTTCTCTCTCTGTAACCCCTTGCGCACTAGTGAATCCCCATCTTCTGTCTACTTGAATCCCGTTCATCTTTTATCCTTTCCTCAATCCTCCCTATTCTCAGGCTTCTCTTTCACTTTCACTCCCTCTAATCCCATGCGTACTAGTGAATCGCCATCTTCTGTCTTCTTGAATCTCTTCCATCTTTTATCCTTTCCTCAATCCTCCCTATTCTCAGACTTCTCTTTCACTTTCACTCCCTCTAATCCCCTGCGTACTAGTGAATCGCCATCTTTTGTCTTCTTGAATCCCCTTCATCTTTTATCCTTTCCTCAATCCTCCCTATTCTCAGTCTTCTCTTTCACTTTCACTCCCTCTAATCCCCTGCGTACTAGTGAATCGCCATCTTTTGTCTTCTTGAATCCCCTTCATCTTTTATCCTTTCCTCAATCCTCCCTATTCTCAGGCTTCTCTTTCACTTTCACTCCCTGTAATCCCCTGCGTACTAGTGAATCGCCATCTTTTGTCTTCTTGAATCCCCTTCATCTTTTATCCTTTCCTCAATCCTCCCTATTCTCAGTCTTCTCTTTCACTTTCACTCCCTGTAATCCCCTGCGTACTAGTGAATCGCCATCATCTGTCTTCTTGAATCCCGTTCATCTTTTATCCCTTCCTCAATCCTCCCTATTCTCAGTCTCTCTTTCACTTTCACTCCGTGTAATCCCCTGCATATTAGTGAATCGCCATCTTCTGTCTTCTTGAATCCTGTTCATCTGTTGTCCTTTCCTCAATCCTCCCTATTCTCAGTCTTCTCTTTCGCTTTCTCTCTCTGTAACCCCTTGCGCACTAGTGAATCCCCATCTTCTGTCTACTTGAATCCCGTTCATCTTTTATCCTTTCCTCAATCCTCCCTATTCTCAGGCTTCTCTTTCACTTTCACTCCCTCTAATCCCCTGCGTACTAATGAATCGCCATCTTCTGTCTTCTTGAATCTCTTCCATCTTTTATCCTTTCCTCAATCCTCCCTATTCTCAGTCTTCTCTGTCACTTTCACTCCCTCTAATCCCCTGCGTACTAGTGAATCGCCATCTTTTGTCTTCTTGAATCTCTTCCATCTTTTATCCTTTCCTCAATCCTCCGATTCTCATTCTTCTCTTTCACTTTCACTCCCTGTAACCCCCTGCGTACTAGTGAATCGCCATCTTATGTCTTCTTGAATCTCTTCCATCTTTTATCCTTTCCTCAATCCTCCCTATTCTCAGTCTTCTCTTTCACTTTCACTCCCTCTAATCCCCTGCGTACTAGTGAATCGCCATCTTTTGTCTTCTTGAATCCCCTTCATCTTTTATCCTTTCCTCAATCCTCCCTATTCTCAATCATCTCTTTCACTTTCACTCCCTGTAATTTCATGCGTACTAGTGAATCGCCATCTTCTGTCTTCTTGAATCTCTTCCATCTTTTATCCTTTCCTCAATCCTCCCTATTCTCAATCTTCTCTTTCACTTTCACTCCCTCTAATCCCCTGCGTACTAGTGAATCGACATCATTTGTCTTCTTGAATCCCCTTCATCTTTTATCCTTTCCTCAATCCTCCCTATTCTCAATCATCTCTTTCACTTTCAATCCCTGTAATCCCATGCGTACTAGTGAATCGCCATCTTTTGTCTTCTTGAATCCCCTTCATCTTTTATCCTTTCCTCAATCCTCCCTATTCTCAATCATCTCTTTCACTTTCACTCCCTGTAATCCCATGCGTACTAGTGAATCGCCATCTTTTGTCTTTTTGAATCCCCTTCATCTTTTATCCTTTCCTCAATCCTGCTATTCTCAGTCTTCTCTTTCACTTTCACTCCCTCTAATCCCCTGCGTACTAGTGAATCGCCATCTTTTGTCTTCTTGAATCCCCTTCATCTTTTATCCTTTCCTCAATCCTCCTTATTCTCAATCATCTCTTTCACTTTCACTCCCTCTAATCCCCTGCGTACTAGTGAATCGACATCATTTGTCTTCTTGAATCCCCTTCATCTTTTATCCTTTCCTCAATCCTCCCTATTCTCAATCATCTCTTTCACTTTCACTCCCTGTAATCCCATGCGTACTAGTGAATCGCCATCTTTTGTCTTCTTGAATCCCCTTCATCTTTTATCCTTTCCTCAATCCTGCTATTCTCAGTCTTCTCTTTCACTTTCACTCCCTCTAATCCCCTGCGTACTAGTGAATCGCCATCTTTTGTCTTGAATCCCCTTCATCTTTTATCCTTTCCTCAATCCTCCCTATTCTCAATCATCTCTTTCACTTTCACTCGCTGTACTCCCATGCGTACTAGTGAATCGCCATCTTCTGTCTTCTTGAATCTCTTCCATCTTTTATCCTTTCCTCAATCCTCCCTATTCTCAGTCTTCTCTTTCACTTTCACTCCCTCTAATCCCCTGCGTACTAGTGAATCGCCATCTTTTGTCTTCTTGAATCCCCTTCATCTTTTATCCTTTCCTCAATCCTCCCTATTCTCAATCTTCTCTTTCACTTTCACTCCCTCTAATCCCCTGCGTACTACTGAATCGACATCTTTTGTCTTCTTGAATCCCCTTCATCTTTTATCCTTTCCTCAATCCTCCCTATTCTCAATCATCTCTTTCACTTTCACTCCCTGTAATCCCCTGCGTATTCGTGAATCGCCATCTTCTGTCTTCTTAAATCCCCTTCATCTTTTGACCTTTCATCAATCCTCCCTATTCTCAGTCTTCTCTTTCACTTTCACTCCCTGTAATCCCCTGCGTACTAGTGAATCGCCATCTTTTGTCTCCTTGAATCCCCTTCATCTTTTATCCTTTCCTCAATCCTCCCTATTCTCAATCTTCTCTTTCACTTTCACTCCCTGTAATCACATGCGTACTAATGAATCGCCATCTTCTGTCTTCTTGAATCTCTTCCATCTTTTGTCCTTTCCTCAATCCTCCATATTCTCAGTCTTCTCTTTCACTTTCACTCCCTCTAATCCCCTGCGTACTAGTGAATCGCCATCTTTTGTCTTCTTGAATCCCCTTCATCTTTTATCCTTTCCTCAATCCTCCCTATTCTCAATCTTCTCTTTCACTTTCACTCCCTCTAATCCCCTGCGTACTACTGAATCGACATCTTTTGTCTTCTTGAATCCCCTTCATCTTTTATCCTTTCCTCAATCCTCCCTATTCTCAATCATCTCTTTCACTTTCACTCCCTGTAATCCCCTGCGTATTCGTGAATCGCCATCTTCTGTCTTCTTAAATCCCCTTCATCTTTTGACCTTTCATCAATCCTCCCTATTCTCAGTCTTCTCTTTCACTTTCACTCCCTGTAATCCCCTGCGTACTAGTGAATCGCCATCTTTTGTCTCCTTGAATCCCCTTCATCTTTTATCCTTTCCTCAATCCTCCCTATTCTCAATCTTCTCTTTCACTTTCACTCCCTGTACTCACATGCGTACTAATGAATCGCCATCTTCTGTCTTCTTGAATCTCTTCCATCTTTTATCCTTTCCTCAATCCTCCCTATTCTCAGTCTTCTCTTTCACTTTCACTCCCTCTAATCCCCTGCGTACTAGTGAATCGCCATCTTTTGTCTTCTTGAATCCCCTTCATCTTTTATCCTTTCCTCAATCCTCCTTATTCTCAATCATCTCTTTCACTTTCACTCCCTCTAATCCCCTGCGTACTAGTGAATCGACATCATTTGTCTTCTTGAATCCCCTTCATCTTTTATCCTTTCCTCAATCCTCCCTATTCTCAATCATCTCTTTCACTTTCACTCCCTGTAATCCCATGCGTACTAGTGAATCGCCATCTTTTGTCTTCTTGAATCCCCTTCATCTTTTATCCTTTCCTCAATCCTGCTATTCTCAGTCTTCTCTTTCACTTTCACTCCCTCTAATCCCCTGCGTACTAGTGAATCGCCATCTTTTGTCTTGAAACCCCTTCATCTTTTATCCTTTCCTCAATCCTCCCTATTCTCAATCATCTCTTTCACTTTCACTCGCTGTACTCCCATGCGTACTAGTGAATCGCCATCTTTTGTCTTCTTGAATCCCCTTCATCTTTTATCCTTTCCTCAATCCTCCCTATTCTCAGTCTTCTCTTTCACTTTCACTCCCTCTAATCCCCTGCGTACTAGTGAATCGCCATCTTTTGTCTCCTTGAATCCCCTTCATCTTTTATCCTTTCCTCAATCCTCCCTATTCTCAATCTTCTCTTTCACTTTCACTCCCTGTAATCCCATGCGTACTAGTGAATCGCCATCTTTTGTCTTCTTGAATCTCTTCCATCTTTTATCCTTTCCTCAATCCTCCCTATTCTCAGTCTTCTCTGTCACTTTCACTCCCTCTAATCCCCTGCGTACTAGTGAATCGCCATCTTTTGTCTTCTTGAATCCCCTTCATCTTTTATCCTTTCCTCAATCCTCCCTATTCTCAGTCTTCTCTTTCACTTTCACTCCCTCTAATCCCCTGCGTACTAGTGAATCGCCATCTTTTGTCTTCTTGAATCCCCTTTCATCTTTTATCCTTTCCTCAATCCTCCCTATTCTCATTCTTCTCTTTCACTTTCACTCCCTGTAATCCCATGCGTACTAATGAATCGCCATCTTTTGTCTTCTTGAATCCCCTTCATCTTTTATCCTTTCCTCAATCCTCCCTATTCTCAGTCTTCTCTTTCACTTTCACTCCCTCTAATCCCCTGCGTACTAGTGAATCGACATCATTTGTCTTCTTGAATCCCCTTCATCTTTTATCCTTTCCTCAACCCTCCCTATTCTCAATCTTCTCTTTCACTTTCACTCCCTGTAATCACATGCGTACTAATGAATCGCCATCTTCTGTCTTCTTGAATCTCTTCCATCTTTTATCCTTTCCTCAATCCTCCCTATTCTCAGTCTTCTCTTTCACTTTCACTCCCTCTAATCCCCTGCGTACTAGTGAATCGCCATCTTTTGTCTTCTTGAATGCCCTTCATCTTTTATCCTTTCCTCAATCCTCCCTATTCTCAGTCTTCTCTTTCACTTTCACTCCCTCTAATCCCCTGCGTACTAGTGAATCGCCATCTTCTGTCTTCTTGAATCTCTTCCATCTTTTATCCTTTCCTCAATCCTCCCTATTCTCAGTCTTCTCTGTCACTTTCACTCCCTCTAATCCCCTGCGTACTAGTGAATCGCCATCTTTTGTCTTCTTGAATCCCCTTCATCTTTTATCCTTTCCTCAATCCTCCCTATTCTCAGTCTTCTCTTTCACTTTCACTCCCTCTAATCCCCTGCGTACTAGTGAATCGCCATCTTTTGTCTCCTTGAATCCCCTTCATCTTTTATCCTTTCCTCAATCCTCCCTATTCTCAATCTTCTCTTTCACTTTCACTCCCTGTAATCACATGCGTACTAGTGAATCGCCATCTTCTGTCTTCTTGAATCTCTTCCATCTTTTATCCTTTCCTCAATCCTCCCTATTCTCAGTCTTCTCTTTCACTTTCACTCCCTCTAATCCCCTGCGTACTAGTGAATCGCCATCTTTTGTCTTCTTGAATCCCCTTCATCTTTTATCCTTTCCTCAATCCTCCCTATTCTCAGTCTTCTCTTTCACTTTCACTCCCTCTAATCCCCTGCGTACTAGTGAATCGCCATCTTTTGTCTTCTTGAATCCCCTTCATCTTTTATCCTTTCCTCAATCCTCCCTATTCTCAATCTTCTCTTTCACTTTCACTCCCTGTAATCCCATGCGTACTAATGAATCGACATCATTTGTCTTCTTGAATCCCCTTCATCTTTTATCCTTTCCTCAATCCTCCCTATTCTCAGTCTTCTCTGTCACTTTCACTCCCTCTAATCCCCTGCGTACTTGTGAATCGCCATCTTTTGTCTTCTTGAATCCCCTTCATCTTTTATCCTTTCCTCAATCCTCCCTATTCTCAGTCTTCTCTTTCACTTTCACTCCCTCTAATCCCCTGCGTACTAGTGAATCGCCATCTTTTGTCTCCTTGAATCCCCTTCATCTTTTATCCTTTCCTCAATCCTCCCTATTCTCAATCTTCTCTTTCACTTTCACTCCCTGTAATCACATGCGTACTAATGAATCGCCATCTTCTGTCTTCTTGAATCTCTTCCATCTTTTATCCTTTCCTCAATCCTCCCTATTCTCAGTCTTCTCTTTCACTTTCACTCCCTCTAATCCCCTGCGTACTAGTGAATCGCCATCTTTTGTCTTCTTGAATCCCCTTCATCTTTTATCCTTTCCTCAATCCTCCCTATTCTCAGTCTTCTCTTTCACTTTCACTCCCTCTAATCCCCTGCGTACTAGTGAATCGCCATCTTTTGTCTCCTTGAATCTCTTCCATCTTTTATCCTTTCCTCAATCCTCCCTATTCTCAATCTTCTCTTTCACTTTCACTCCCTGTAATCCCCTGCGTACTAGTGAATCGCCATCTTTTGTCTCCTTGAATCTCTTCCATCTTTTATCCTTTCCTCAATCCTCCCTATTCTCAGTCTTCTCTTTCACTTTCACTCCCTCTAATCCCCTGCGTACTAGTGAATCGCCATCTTTTGTCTCCTTGAATCTCTTCCATCTTTTATCCTTTCCTCAATCCTCCCTATTCTCAATCTTCTCTTTCACTTTCACTCCCTCTAATCCCCTGCGTACTAGTGAATCGCCATCTTTTGTCTTCTTGAATCCCGTTCATCTTTTATCCTTTCCTCAATCCACCCTATTCTCAATCATCTCTTTCACTTTCACTCCCTGTAATCCCATGCGTACTAGTGAATCGCCATCTTCTGTCTTCTTGAATCCCCTTCATCTTTTATCCTTTCCTCAATCCTCCCTATTCTCAATCTTCTCTTTCACTTTCACTCCCGGTAATCCCCTGCGTACTAGTGAATCGCCATCTTCTGTCTTCTTGAATCCCGTTCATCTTTTATCCTTTCCTCAATCCACCCTATTCTCAATCATCTCTTTCACTTTCACTCCCTGTAATCCCATGCGTACTAGTGAATCGCCATCTTCTGTCTTCTTGAATCCCCTTCATCTTTTATCCTTTCCTCAATCCTCCCTATTCTCAATCTTCTCTTTCACTTACACTCCCTGTAATACCCTGCGTACTAGTGAATCGCCATCTTCTGTCTTCTTGAATCTCTTCCATCTTTTATCCTTTCCTCAATCCTCCCTATTCTCAGTCTTCTCTTTCACTTTCACTCCCTCTAATCCCCTGCGTACTAGTGAATCGCCATCTTTTGTCTCCTTGAATCTCTTCCATCTTTTATCCTTTCCTCAATCCTCCCTATTCTCAATCTTCTCTTTCACTTTCACTCCCTCTAATCCCCTGCGTACTACTGAATCGACATCTTTTGTCTTCTTGAATCCCCTTCATCTTTTATCCTTTCCTCAATCCTCCCTATTCTCAATCATCTCTTTCACTTTCACTCCCTGTAATCCCATGCGTACTAGTGAATCGCCATCTTCTGTCTTCTTGAATCCCCTTCATCTTTTATCCTTTCCTCAATCCTCCCTATTCTCAATCTTCTCTTTCACTTACACTCCCTGTAATACCCTGCGTACTAGTGAATCGCCATCTTCTGTCTTCTTGAATCTCTTCCATCTTTTATCCTTTCCTCAATCCTCCCTATTCTCAGTCTTCTCTTTCACTTTCACTCCCTCTAATCCCCTGCGTACTAGTGAATCGCCATCTTTTGTCTCCTTGAATCTCTTCCATCTTTTATCCTTTCCTCAATCCTCCCTATTCTCAATCTTCTCTTTCACTTTCACTCCCTCTAATCCCCTGCGTACTACTGAATCGACATCTTTTGTCTTCTTGAATCCCCTTCATCTTTTATCCTTTCCTCAATCCTCCCTATTCTCAATCATCTCTTTCACTTTCACTCCCTGTAATCCCATGCGTACTAGTGAATCGCCATCTTCTGTCTTCTTGAATCCCCTTCATCTTTTATCCTTTCCTCAATCCTCCCTATTCTCAATCTTCTCTTTCACTTACACTCCCTGTAATACCCTGCGTACTAGTGAATCGCCATCTTCTGTCTTCTTGAATCTCTTCCATCTTTTATCCTTTCCTCAATCCTCCCTATTCTCAGTCTTCTCTTTCACTTTCACTCCCTCTAATCCCCTGCGTACTAGTGAATCGCCATCTTTTGTCTTCTTGAATCCCCTTCATCTTTTATCCTTTCCTCAATCCTCCCTATTCTCAGTCTTCTCTGTCACTTTCACTCCCTCTAATCCCCTGCGTACTAGTGAATCGACATCATTTGTCTCCTTGAATCCCCTTCATCTTTTATCCTTTCCTCAATCCTCCCTATTCTCAATCTTCTCTTTCACTTTCACTCCCTGTAATCCCATGCGTACTAGTGAATCGCCATCTTTTGTCTTGTTGAATCTCTTCCATCTTTTATCCTTTCCTCAATCCTCCCTATTCTCAATCTTCTCTTTCACTTTCACTCCCTCTAATCCCCTGCGTACTAGTGAATCGCCATCTTTTGTCTTCTTGAATCCCCTTCATCTTTTATCCTTTCCTCAATCCTCCCTATTCTCAATCTTCTCTTTCACTTTCACTCCCTCTAATCCCCTGCGTACTAGTGAATCGCCATCTTTTGTCTTCTTGAATCCCCTTCATCTTTTATCCTTTCCTCAATCCTCTCTATTCTCAGTCTTCTCTTTCACTTTCACTCCCTCTAATCCCCTGCGTACTAGTGAATCGCCATCTTTTGTCTTCTTGAATCCCCTTCATCTTTTATCCTTTCCTCAATCCTCTCTATTCTCAATCTTCTCTTTCACTTTCACTCCCTCTAATCCCCTGCGTACTAGTGAATCGCCATCTTTTGTCTCCTTGAATCCCCTTCATCTTTTATCCTTTCCTCAATCCTCCCTATTCTCAATCTTCTCTTTCACTTACACTCCCTGTAATCCCCTGCGTACTAGTGAATCGCCATCTTCTGTCTTCTTGAATCTCTTCCATCTTTTATCCTTTCCTCAATCCTCCCTATTCTCAGTCTTCTCTGTCACTTTCACTCCCTCTAATCCCCTGCGTACTAGTGAATCGCCATCTTTTGTCTTCTTGAATCCCCTTCATCTTTTATCCTTTCCTCAATCCTCCCTATTCTCAGTCTTCTCTGTCACTTTCACTCCCTCTAATCCCCTGCGTACTAGTGAATCGACATCATT
Organism: Acanthosepion lycidas; assembly: GCA_963932145.1. Taxonomy (NCBI): domain Eukaryota; kingdom Metazoa; phylum Mollusca; class Cephalopoda; order Sepiida; family Sepiidae; genus Acanthosepion; species Acanthosepion lycidas. Next base: position 30,429,790 of record OZ010615.1, on the reverse strand, counting down.
TGTCTCCTTGAATCCCCTTCATCTTTTATCCTTTCCTCAATCCTCCCTATTCTCAGTCTTCTCTTTCACTTTCACTCCCTGTAATCCCCTGCGTACTAATGAATCGCCATCTTCTGTCTTCTTGAATCTCTTCCATCTTTTATCCTTTCCTCAATCCTCCCTATTCTCAGTCTTCTCTTTCACTTTCACTCCCTCTAATCCCCTGCGTACTAGTGAATCGCCATCTTTTGTCTTCTTGAATCCCCTTCATCTTTTATCCTTTCCTCAATCCTCTCTATTCTCAGTCTTCTCTTTCACTTTCACTCCCTCTAATCCCCTGCGTACTAGTGAATCGCCATCTTTTGTCTTCTTGAATCCCCTTCATCTTTTATCCTTTCCTCAATCCTCCCTATTCTCAGTCTTCTCTTTCACTTTCACTCCCTCTAATCCCCTGCGTACTAGTGAATCGCCATCTTTTGTCTCCTTGAATCCCCTTCATCTTTTATCCTTTCCTCAATCCTCCCTATTCTCAATCTTCTCTTTCACTTTCACTCCCTGTAATCACATGCGTACTAATGAATCGACATCTTTTGTCTTCTTGAATCCCCTTCATCTTTTATCCTTTCCTCAATCCTCTCTATTCTCAGTCTTCTCTTTCACTTTCACTCCCTCTAATCCCCTGCGTACTAGTGAATCGCCATCTTTTGTCTTCTTGAATCCCCTTCATCTTTTATCCTTTCCTCAATCCTCCCTATTCTCAATCATCTCTTTCACTTTCACTCCCTCTAATCCGCTGCGTACTAGTGAATCGCCATCTTTTGTCTTCTTGAATCCCCTTCATCTTTTATCCTTTCCTCAATCCTCTCTATTCTCAATCTTCTCTTTCACTTTCACTCCCTCTAATCCCCTGCGTACTACTGAATCGACATCTTTTGTCTTCTTGAATCCCCTTCATCTTTTATCCTTTCCTCAATCCTCCCTATTCTCAATCATCTCTTTCACTTTCACTCCCTCTAATCCCATGCGTACTAGTGAATCGCCATCTTCTGTCTTCTTGAATCTCTTCCATCTTTTATCCTTACCTCAATCCTCCCTATTCTCAATCTTCTCTTTCACTTTCACTCCCTCTAATCCCCTGCGTACTAGTGAATCGCCATCTTTTGTCTACTTGAATCCCCTTCATCTTTTATCCTTTCCTCAATCCTCACTATTCTCAGTCTTCTCTTTCACTTTCACTCCCTCTAATCCCCTGCGTACTTGTGAATTCTTTTGTCTTCTTGAATCCCCTTCATCTTTTATCCTTTCCTCAATCCTCCCTATTCTCAATCTTCTCTTTCACTTTCACTCCCTGTAATCCCATGCGTACTAATGAATCGCCATCTTCTGTCTTCTTGACTCTCTTCCATCTTTTATCCTTTCCTCAATCCTCCCTATTCTCAGTCTTCTCTTTCACTTTCACTCCCTCTAATCCCCTGCGTACTAGTGAATCGCCATCTTTTGTCTTCTTGAATCCCCTTCATATTTTATCCTTTCCTCAATCCTCCCTATTCTCAGTCTTCTCTTTCACTTTCACTCCCTCTAATCCCCTGCGTACTAGTGAATCGCCATCTTTTGTCTTCTTGAATCCCCTTCATATTTTATCCTTTCCTCAATCCTCCCTATTCTCAATCTTCACTTTCACTTTTACTCCCTCTAATCCCCTGCGTACTACTGAATCGCCATCTTTTGTCTTCTTGAATCCCCTTCATCTTTTATCCTTTCCTCAATCCTCCCTATTCTCAATCTTCTCTTTCACTTTCACTCCCTGTAATCCCCTGCGTACTAGTGAATCGCCATCTTTTGTCTTGTTGAATCTCTTCCATCTTTTATCCTTTCCTCAATCCTCCCTATTCTCAATCTTCTCTTTCACTTTCACTCCCTCTAATCCCCTGCGTACTAGTGAATCGCCATCTTTTGTCTTGTTGAATCCCCTTCATCTTTTATCCTTTCCTCAATCCTCCCTATTCTCAGGCTTCTCTTTCACTTTCACTCCCTCTAATCCCCTGCGTACTAGTGAATCGCCATATTTGTCTTCTTGAATCTCCTTCATCTTTTATCCTTTCCTCAATCCTCCCTATTCTCAATCTTCTCTTTCACTTTCACTCCCTGTAATCCCATGCGTACTAGTGAATCGCCATCTTTTGTCTTCTTGAATCCCCTTCATCTTTTATCCTTTCCTCAATCCTGCTATTCTCAGTCTTCTCTTTCACTTTCACTCCCTCTAATCCCCTGCGTACTAGTGAATCGACATCTTTTGTCTTCTTGAATCCCTTTCATCTTTTATCCTTTCCTCAATCCTCCCTATTCTCAATCTTCTCTTTCACTTTCACTCCCTCTAATCCCCTGCGTACTAGTGAATCGACATCTTTTGTCTTCTTGAATCCTGTTCAACATTTTTTCTTTCCAAATTCCAAGTCTATTTATGTCTTTGCGATATCACTCTAAAGACTTGGACGCCAAGATATCTTTATAGCACTTTCTTCATCTTTTTTGCAGCGGTATGTCCTTTGGCTTTTATAAAAATTGTGAAGATTTTTGAAAAAAGTGGTAATTAATGGGCAAGAGATGAAGCGAACTTGTTGGGTGTGACAATGTCTCGTATACCAATTCGATTAGCTTCTGAAGTGTCATCCTGTGGCCGAACATTTTCGTGAAACAGAATTAAACCTCGTTGACTAACCAGTACTGGTCGCATTTTGCTTAACTGCATATGCATTTTTATCCTGTTAACCGCTGTGGAATTCATTTCTGGTTACATTCCAGAAAGTTGTCATGGTGAACCCCCAGTCACTGTAATATCCTGGTGGTGCAATTTCGGTTTTCGTGTTGGGGTCCTTTGTCATGCCCAAGCCAATCGTTTACGATAGTCATAAAAGATCCATTTCACATAAAAAAAAAACAACCAAAGAATGTATGTAAAGTAAAATAAATCAATAAATAAGAAAGAAATGCCTAAGATAGAAAGAAAGAAAGAAAGAAAGTGTAAGAAAAGAAAATAAGAAAGAAAGAATGTCAAGTGTAAGAAAAAAGAAAGAAAGAATGAATGAAAATAATGTACAA
>OZ010615.1:30419212-30421712 GCA_963932145.1 Acanthosepion lycidas | reverse complement strand
GAAGAAGAAGAAGAAGAAGAAGAAGAAGAAGAAGAAGAAGAATTAATTTGAGTCTAGAGCAGAACACCCGGATATTAAATCCTTGTTATTTGTAGTTGTAATAGTATTATTATTTCCTTTGATTTCTGTTGTATATTCGTTTCTTTTCGGATCCCAACCAGAAATCTAAGGCTAGAAATGTCAATTTACACACAAGAACAAGATTACACACATTTTAGATAGAAATACTCTTTCGGAAATTGTGAGTTATATTTACGAGAACAATCTTTTTCTATTTCTTTAAGGCACGGGCGAGCGGGAATCCCGTCAATAACTTTATCGGAACCTTTTCCAATCAAACCGAGGACATATAAAGACATCATTATTTACATTATTCGGACTATTGTCCTCATCTTTGTCGCCATATTTATCACAACGCTTAAGCCGTTGTACGCTTCGACCTTCTTCAGGTGATTGGAATGTCGAACTGCACCCTTTATTTATTTTAATCTATATAATACCTCATCTCAGAAATATAGACAGATACGTAAAGACATCAATTGTTCCAACCACAAATGGAATTATTGATGTTCTTACATACCATATTTTTTTTAGATTTCTACTTCAAGATCCTTGTATTTTAATAGTTTTTTGAAGATCTTCAAAGATACATTACAATCTGAAGGAACTGCCATGTCAATAAGTAAGCACATTCTGTTTTTGAGGTCTTTGATCACGATGTCTGGGCGATTAGATTTGATTGTTCTGTCTGTGTGTATTGTCTCATAACATTGTTACAAGATTGATGTCTGTAACCGGTTCTGGCTGGAGTTCATACCAAGCTTTCTTCTCGTAAAAATTGCAGATTCTTCACTGCAGATATTGGCCTACGCTATCATGCCGAGTTTTATATTCGTTAGATGCTAATATCGTGCAAACTGATATGAGATGGCTAATTATTTCTTAATAGTCATCATAGAATCTACATTTAGGGTTAACATAATATTTCAGTGTTTGTTTGGTAATCTCTACTTAGCGAGCATTGGTGCTGTGCAAGCAAGTATAAAACTTTCGGTTTCAGCACTAAACAATTATTATTATTATCATTCTTCTTCTTTTTCTCCTTCTTCTTCTTCTTCTTCTTCTTCTTCTTCTTCTTCTTCTTCTTCTTATTATTATTATTATTATTATTATTATTATTTTAGTTTCTTCGTGATTTGTTTATTCTCGTATAGTTATTATTATTATTACGATTTCGTTTGTTTTCTGTGATGAAACTCTAGTCTCTCGTTGTTATTTTTACCGATCCCTCTTCTCTGGCATGAAAATACATCCCAATGTAAATAGATTAAAAATTTGTAAAAAAAAAAAAAAATTAAAAACTCATCGAAATAAAATAAGCTCAAAAAAATAATATAATTCCTCTCACATGTCTGGATAATCATTTCTATAAGTCGGTTAAAAAAAAAAAAAATTTAAATAGTGCAAAAATTTGAAAAAAGAAATAACTTAAGCCTCCAACAATTATCAAAAAGCGGCGTTCCTACCTTATCTGTCTATACATCCTTTACATATATATATATATATATATATATATATATAAGTGTGTGTGTGTTTAATTAAATAGGAATTGAGATGTTAGTATTTGTAGGATGATTTTATCTAAAGGCTTGTTAGTTTATCTAGTTTATTCTAAACTCCTATCCCTAAGGTTTGAAAGGAATCAAATATGGCGGAGTATGCTGTAGATAACATATATTAAGGGAGGTTATTAACTCGAGCGAAAGGTTTAGAATTTAGTGAGAGAAGAAGACTGAAAAAAACGCTAATGCTTAAAGGAAGCAAAAGGAAGGAAGGAAGGAGAAAGCAGATAAAGATTTCTCAATATTGTCAACTTGAGCGAAGTAGCAATGACGCAATTGCTGTAAAAATGAAATTAACGAATTAGAAAATAAAAGTAAAAAAATAATTCTAAAATGAAGGAAATAAATACGAATGAAAGAGCGGATGAGCGAGAGGAATGAATCGATGAAAAAGAGGTAGAGGGAGGAAAAGATATAAAGAGTGAAGAAGAAAAAAGAAAGAAAGAAAAAAAAAGGTGGCAGGAATAGATGAGAAGAGTTAAGGAAAGGACGAAATGAAGAAAAGAATGAAAATAGGAAAGAAGTGAAGAATGAATTTTGTAAAGAAGAAAAGAAGAAAAACAAAGATCGAAGATGGCAAGAATGAAGACAAGAGGAAAGTATAAGAGACAGGAGGAAAGAGAAACGAAAGAATAAAAAAAAAAGAATGGAGAAGGATGCTAGAATGAGAAGAAGAAAAACACGAAGAAGAAGAAAGGAAGGGAACAAGTATTGTGGAATGAAGGGGGAAAAATAAGAAGAAAAAGGGGAAGAAAGATGAGAAAATAGAACGTAAAGAGGAGATGAAAAAGAAAGAAGAAAAAAAAGGAAGAACGAGAATGAACTACAGAAAGAACAAAAGAATGAAAGAGCGAACGAAAGAAGAAGAAATACTAAAT
>OZ010615.1:30361712-30409212 GCA_963932145.1 Acanthosepion lycidas | reverse complement strand
AAATTTAGGGAAGAGAGATATGAAAGAAAGAAAGAATGAAAGAAAGAAAGAAAGAAAGAATGAAAGAAAGAAAGAAAGAAAGAAAGAAAGAAGCCCGTGGTTAAAAAGAAAGAAAAAATTATAAGTTTAGAAAGAAAGAAAGAAAGAAAGAAAGAAACAAGAACTAACAGAAAAATATGAAGGTAAAAAGAAAGATAAAAAGACTGAAATAATAAAGTAAATTAAGATGAATAAAAATAGAAAATAAAAAAGAAATGACAAAAAGAAAGAAAGAAAGAACGAAAGAAAAAAAGAAACAAACAAACAACTAAGAGAAAAACATTGAAAGGAAAAAGGAAAAAAAAGAAAGAGTGAAATAACAGAATAAATTGAAAGAAAGAATTAAAAATAGAAAGAAAGGCAGAAAGAAAGAAAAATAGAAGAAGTAATAAAATAAATTGAAAAAGAAAGAATAAATAATAGAATAAAATAGAAAGAAGAAAGAAAGAAAACAAAAAGAAACATATACGGATGAAAATAACTGAATGAATGAATGTGAACAAGGAAAGAAAAACAGTAGAGAAAAATAGAAATAAAAAATTTAACAGAGAAGGAAAGAAAGAAAGCCAAAAGAGAGAAGAAAAAGAGAAAGACTAAAATAAATAGAAAGAAAAAAAACGTATATTTATTGATTTAGAAAGAAAACAAATGAACAAATGTAATGAAAAGATGATTGAGAAAAAAAAAAAGAAAGACGGAAAGAAAGAAAAATATTAGGTTGGTGCAAAAATAATGACGTAATAATGTCGTTTTTGACGTTAAAAAATACGTCAAAAAACGACATTATTACGTCATTATTTTTGCAACAACCTAATAGAAATAATAGAAGAGAAAAAATACGACGAAAGACAGAAGCAAGGAAAAGAGGAGAAAGAATGAAAAGAAAGAAAGAAACAAAACGAAAGAAGGAAAGGAAGATAAATAAAGAAAAGAAAGAAAGAAACGAACAATGATAATGAAAAGATAATACATTTTGAAAGAAACAAAGAAAGAAACAAAGAAAGAAACAAAGAAACGAAAAGGAGAAAGAAAAGAAAAAGATAATACATTTATAAAGAAAGAAAGAAAAGACAAAAGGAAAAGAAAGAAAGAAAAAAAGAAAAGCAGAAAAAAGAAAGAAAGAACCTCATGTGTGAGTTATGCTATGTATTATCCCCTCGGTTGTGATCAGTAGACTTAAACTCTGTTTTCTAAGGCAGATTGGGGGTGGGGTCTCAGTACATTTTCCAACCAAGTATTAGGTTTGTGCAAAAATAATGACGTATTAATATCGTTTTTTGACGTATTTTTAACGTCAAAAAACGACATTATTACGTCATTATTTTTGCACCAACCTAATATTATCTCCCCTTGTCCTAGTGCCAGATCAATCTGTTCATTCAGTTTGATAGAAAAGACCACTGAAAGAAAGATTTGACCTACGATGAACCAGAAAAAACTAATAAAGAAAAAGAGAAGAAAAAAAACTAAAAAAAAAAGGAGTAAAATATCACAAAATCAGCAAAATGATGAAAATAAAATGAATAAAATAAACACATCCAACGATCAATCACTCAAAAATAAGCAAATAAGCAAACACAGTCATCTCAATGAAATACGACGCAAAAATCAAACGCGCATAATGGGAAATAGAGAGATTAAAAAAAGGTCAATTTTTCGTCTTTCAGCGCCACCTATCGGGATCATTTCTAAACAAGATGGCGGCTTCGACTCAAATCAACGTACGACATCGCAACTCAATCACGAAACACTTCCAGTGACCGAATGTCATTCCCAATTGCCAAATGCTGACTGACCGGATATCATCAAATTGACAGGAATAAAGAGAGAATGTCAGAAGCCTAAGCACACACACACACACTTATATATATATATATATATATATATATATATATATATATATATATATATATATATATATATATATGATTCCGAAGTGTGTGTGTGTGTGTATATACATATATATATATATATATATATATATATATATATGATTACAAAGTGTATGTGCATATATATATATATATATATATATATATATATATATATCGCTATGGATCTATATGTAAGGAAGGCTGATAGATAGATAGATAGATAGATAGATAGATAGATAGATAGATAGATAGATAGATAGATAGATAGATAGATATTTGCAATCAAGGCTCAATGTCTCCTGACAATAAAAGTAAATCAATCAAAATTAAAAGTCAAAGGAAAGAAAAATGCAAAAATAAAAAGCGAAAAGAAATAAAGTGCAGATATAGAAAGAAAGAAAGAAAGAAAGAAAGAAAGAAAGAAAGAAAGAAAGAAAAGCAGTCAAAGGAGCAGGAATGAACAAATTAATGCATGGATAGAAAAAAGACCCGAAGTAGAAAGAAAATAGAAAGAAAAAACATACCAGAAACGAAAAGAAAGAAAGAAAGAAAGAAAGAAAGAACAAATACAGAAAGAGAAAGAACAAAGAAAAACAGACAAGGAAAGAAGGGAAAAAAGAATGAATGAATGAGCGAACGAATAGAACTGAAAAGAAAGAAAGAAAGAAAGAAAATAACAGAAGTGTAAAAAGAAAGAGAAAACAGAAATAAGAAAAGAACCTAAATAGAAAGAAAGAAAGAAAGAAAGAAAGAGAGAAAGAAAAAAAGACAGAAAAAGAATGAATAGAAATAGAAAGAAAGACATAACAGAACAGAAATGAAAAAAGAAAAATATAAAGAAGAAAAAAAACATATAGAAAGAAAATAGAAAGAAAGAAACAAGATATCAGAAATTAAATGAAAAACAATAAATAAGAATAGAAAGTATTAATGAATTAATAAATCTATCGAAAAAGAAAGAAAAAAGAAAAGAAGAAGTAATATAACAGAAGAGAAATATTAAAAGAGAAAAGGAAGAAAAAGAACAGAAATAGAAAGGAAAAGAAAAAAAATCAATGAATAGAAAGATAGAATAAGTATAGAAAGAAAGACAAAAAGAAAAAAAGTAAGAATTAGAAAAGAAAAAAGAAAAGGGAAAAAGAAACGATTGACGGGAATAAATGATAAAGAAAGAAAGAAAAAAGAACGGAAGGGAATTTGGAATATGCTATTCTGTCTTTCTTTCTGCCTTTCTTTCTTTCTTTCTTTATTTTCCTTCAGTCTTTTCTTTCTTTCTTTCTTTCTTTCTATTGTTGTTATTTTTTTATGTATTATCCTTTTGTTTTCCTTCTCCAATTCTTTCTTTCTTTCTTTCTAAATGTATTATCTTTTTGTTTTCCTTCTCCCATTCTTTCTTTCTTACTTTCTTTCTTTCTTTCGTTCGAAATGTATTATTTTTTTCATTTCCTTCTCCAATTCTTTCTTTCTTTCTTTCTTTCTTTCTTTCTAAATGTATTATCTTTTTTTTCCTTCTCCAATTCTTTCTTTCTTTCTTTCTTTCTTTCTAAATGTATTATCTTTTTCATTTCCTTCTCCAATTCTTTCTTTCTTTCTTTCTAAATGTATTATCTTTTTCATTTCCTTCTCCAATTCTTTCTTTCTAAATGTATTATCTTTTTCATTTCCTTCTCCAATTCTTTCTTTCTTTCTAAATGTATTATCTTTTTCATTGCCTTCTCCAATTCTTTCTTTCTTTCTTTCTTTCTTTCTTTCTTTCTTTCTAAATGTATTATCTTTTTCATTTCCTTCTCCAATTCTTTCTTTCTTTCTAAATGTATTATCTTTTTCATTTCCTTCTCCAATTCTTTCTTTCTTTCTAAATGTATTATCTTTTTCATTTCTTTCTCCAATTCTTTCTTTCTTTCTAAATGTATTATCTTTTTCATTTCCTTCTCCAATTCTTTCTTTCTTTCTAAATGTATTATCTTTTTCATTTCCTTCTCCAATTCTTTCTTTCTTTCTAAATGTATTATCTTTTTCATTGCCTTCTCCAATTCTTTCTTTCTTTCTTTCTTTCTTTCTTTCTTTCTTTCTTTCTTTCTTTCTTTCTTTCTTTCTAAATGTATTATCTTTTTCATTTCCTTCTCCAATTCTTTCTTTCTTTCTAAATGTATTATCTTTTTCATTTCCTTCTCCAATTCTTTCTTTCTTTCTAAATGTATTATCTTTTTCATTGCCTTCTCCAATTCTTTCTTTCTTTCTTTCTTTCTTTCTTTCTTTCTTTCTTTCTAAATGTATTATCTTTTTCATTTCCTTCTCCAATTCTTTCTTTCTTTCTAAATGTATTATCTTTTTCATTTCCTTCTCCAATTCTTTCTTTCTTACTAAATGTATTATCTTTTTCATTTCCTTCTCCAATTCTTTCTTTCTTTCTAAATGTATTATCTTTTTCATTGCCTTCTCCAATTCTTTCTTTCTTTCTAAATGTATTATCTTTTTCATTTCCTTCTCCAATTCTTTCTTTCTTTCTAAATGTATTATCTTTTTCATTGCCTTCTCCAATGCTTTCTTTCTTTCTTTCTTTCTTTCTTTCTTTCTTTCTTTCTTTCTAAATGTATTATCTTTTTCATTTCCTTCTCCAATTCTTTCTTTCTTTCTAAATGTATTATCTTTTTCATTTCCTTCTCCAATTCTTTCTTTCTTTCTAAATGTATTATCTTTTTCATTGCCTTCTCCAATTCTTTCTTTCTTTCTAAATGTATTATCTTTTTCATTTCCTTCTCCAATTCTTTCTTTCTTTCTAAATGTATTATCTTTTTCATTTCCTTCTCCAATTCTTTCTTTCTTTCTAAATGTATTATCTTTTTCATTGCCTTCTCCAATTCTTTCTTTCTTTCTTTCATTCTTTCTTTCTTTCTTTCTTTCTTTCTAAATGTATTATCTTTTTCATTTCCTTCTCCAATTCTTTCTTTCTTTCTAAATGTATTATCTTTTTCATTTCCTTCTCCAATTCTTTCTTTCTTTCTAAATGTAATATCTTTTTCATTGCCTTCTCCAATTCTTTCTTTCTTTCTTTCTTTCTTTCTTTCTTTCTTTCTTTCTAAATGTATTATCTTTTTCATTTCCTTCTCCAATTCTTTCTTTCTTTCTAAATGTATTATCTTTTTCATTTCCTTCTCCAATTCTTTCTTTCTTTCTAAATGTATTATCTTTTTCATTTCCTTCTCCAATTCTTTCTTTCTTTCTAAATGTATTATCTTTTTCATTTCCTTCTCCAATTCTTTCTTTCTTTCTAAATGTATTATCTTTTTCATTTCCTTCTCCAATTCTTTCTTTCTTTCTAAATGTATTATCTTTTTCATTTCCTTCTCCAATTCTTTCTTTCTTTCTAAATTTATTATCTTTTTCATTTCCTTCTCCAATTCTTTCTTTCTTTCTAAATGTATTATCTTTTTCATTTCCTTCTCCAATTCTTTCTTTCTTTCTAAATGTATTATCTTTTTCATTGCCTTCTCCAATTCTTTCTTTCTTTCTAAATGTATTATCTTTTTCATTTCCTTCTCCAATTCTTTCTTTCTTTCTAAATGTATTATCTTTTTCATTTCCTTCTCCAATTCTTTCTTTCTTTCTAAATGTATTATCTTTTTCATTTCTTTCTCCAATTCTTTCTTTCTTTCTAAATGTATTATCTTTTTCATTTCCTTCTCCAATTCTTTCTTTCTTTCTAAATGTATTATCTTTTTCATTTCCTTCTCCAATTCTTTCTTTCTTTCTAAATGTATTATCTTTTTCATTTCCTTCTCCAATTCTTTCTTTCTTTCTAAATGTATTATCTTTTTCATTGCCTTCTCCAATTCTTTCTTTCTTTCTTTCTTTCTTTCTTTCTTTCTTTCTTTCTAAATGTATTATCTTTTTCATTTCCTTCTCCAATTCTTTCTTTCTTTCTAAATGTATTATCTTTTTCATTTCCTTCTCCAATTCTTTCTTTCTTTCTAAATGTATTATCTTTTTCATTTCCTTCTCCAATTCTTTCTTTCTTTCTAAATGTATTATCTTTTTCATTGCCTTCTCCAATTCTTTCTTTTTTTCTAAATGTATTATCTTTTTCATTTCCTTCTCCAATTCTTTCTTTCTTTCTAAATGTATTATCTTTTTCATTTCCTTCTCCAATTCTTTCTTTCTTTCTAAATGTATTATCTTTTTCATTTCCTTCTCCAATTCTTTCTTTCTTTCTAAATGTATTATCTTTTTCATTTCCTTCTCCAATTCTTTCTTTCTTTCTAAATGTATTATCTTTTTCATTTCCTTCTCCAATTCTTTCTTTCTTTCTAAATGTATTATCTTTTTCATTTCCTTCTCCAATTCTTTCTTTCTTTCTAAATGTATTATCTTTTTCATTTCCTTCTCCAATTCTTTCTTTCTTTCTAAATGTATTATCTTTTTCATTTCCTTCTCCAATTCTTTCTTTCTTTCTAAATGTATTATCTTTTTCATTGCCTTCTCCAATTCTTTCTTTCTTTCTAAATGTATTATCTTTTTCATTTCCTTCTCCAATTCTTTCTTTCTTTCTAAATGTATTATCTTTTTCATTTCCTTCTCCAATTCTTTCTTTCTTTCTAAATGTATTATCTTTTTCATTTCCTTCTCCAATTCTTTCTTTCTTTCTAAATGTATTCTCTTTTTCATTGCCTTCTCCAATTCTTTCTTTCTTTCTTTCTTTCTTTCTTTCTTTCTTTCTAAATGTATTATCTTTTTCATTTCCTTCTCCAATTCTTTCTTTCTTTCTAAATGTATTATCTTTTTCATTTCCTTCTCCAATTCTTTCTTTCTTTCTAAATGTATTATCTTTTTCATTTCCTTCTCCAATTCTTTCTTTCTTTCTAAATGTATTATCTTTTTCATTGCCTTCTCCAATTCTTCCTTTCTTTCTTTCTTTCTTTCTTTCTTTCTAAATGTATTATCTTTTTCATTTCCTTCTCCAATTCTTTCTTTCTTTCTAAATGTATTATATTTTCATTGCCTCCTCCAATTCTTTCTTTCTTTCTAAATGTATTATCTTTTTCATTGCCTTCTCCAATTCTTTCTTTCTTTCTTTCTTTCTTTCTTTCTAAATGTATTATCTTTTTCATTTCCTTCTCCAATTCTTTCTTTCTTTCTAAATGTATTATCTTTTTCATTGCCTTCTCCAATTCTTTCTTTCTTTCTTTCTTTCTTTCTTTCTAAATGTATTATCTTTTTCATTTCCTTCTCCAATTCTTTCTTTCTTTCTAAATGTATTATCTTTTTCATTTCCTTCCCCCAATTCTTTCTTTCTTTCTAAATGTATTATCTTTTTCATTGCCTTCTCCAATTCTTTCTTTCTTTCTAAATGTATTATCTTTTTCATTGCCTTCTCCAATTCTTTCTTTCTTTCTTTCTTTCTTTCTTTCTTTCTAAATGTATTATCTTTTTCATTTCCTTCTCCAATTCTTTCTTTCTTTCTAAATGTATTATGTTTTTCATTTCCTTCTCCAATTCTTTCTTTCTTTCTAAATGTATTATCTTTTTCATTGCCTTCTCCAATTCTTTCTTTCTTTCTTTCTTTCTTTCTTTCTTTCTTTCTTTCTTTCTAAATGTATTATCTTTTTCATTTCCTTCTCCAATTCTTTCTTTCTTTCTAAATGTATTATCTTTTTCATTTCCTTCTCCAATTCTTTCTTTCTTTCTAAATGTATTATCTTTTTCATTTCCTTCTCCAATTCTTTCTTTCTTTCTAAATGTATTATCTTTTTCATTGCCTTCTCCAATTCTTTCTTTCTTTCTAAATGTATTATCTTTTTCATTTCCTTCTCCAATTCTTTCTTTCTTTCTAAATGTATTATCTTTTTCATTTCCTTCTCCAATTCTTTCTTTCTTTCTAAATGTATTATCTTTTTCATTTCCTTCTCCAATTCTTTCTTTCTTTCTAAATGTATTATCTTTTTCATTTCCTTCTCCAATTCTTTCTTTCTTTCTAAATGTATTATCTTTTTCATTTCCTTCTCCAATTCTTTCTTTCTTTCTAAATGTATTATCTTTTTCATTGCCTTCTCCAATTCTTTCTTTCTTTCTTTCTTTCTTTCTTTCTTTCTTTCTTTCTTTCTTTCTAAATGTATTATCTTTTTCATTTCCTTCTCCAATTCTTTCTTTCTTTCTAAATGTATTATCTTTTTCATTTCCTTCTCCAATTCTTTCTTTCTTTCTAAATGTATTATCTTTTTCATTTCCTTCTCCAATTCTTTCTTTCTAAATGTATTATCTTTTTCATTTCCTTCTCCAATTCTTTCTTTCTTTCTAAATGTATTATCTTTTTCATTGCCTTCTCCAATTCTTTCTTTCTTTCTTTCTTTCTTTCTTTCTTTCTTTCTAAATGTATTATCTTTTTCATTTCCTTCTCCAATTCTTTCTTTCTTTCTAAATGTATTATCTTTTTCATTTTCTTCCCCCAATTCTTTCTTTCTTTCTAAATGTATTATCTTTTTCATTGCCTTCTCCAATTCTTTCTTTCTTTCTAAATGTATTATCTTTTTCATTGCCTTCTCCAATTCTTTCTTTCTTTCTTTCTTTCTTTCTAAATGTATTATCTTTTTCATTTCCTTCTCCAATTCTTTCTTTCTTTCTAAATGTATTATGTTTTTCATTTCCTTCTCCAATTCTTTCTTTCTTTCTAAATGTATTATCTTTTTCATTGCCTTCTCCAATTCTTTCTTTCTTTCTTTCTTTCTTTCTTTCTTTCTTTCTAAATGTATTATCTTTTTCATTTCCTTCTCCAATTCTTTCTTTCTTTCTAAATGTATTATCTTTTTCATTTCCTTCTCCAATTCTTTCTTTCTTTCTAAATGTATTATCTTTTTCATTGCCTTCTCCAATTCTTTCTTTCTTTCTAAATGTATTATCTTTTTCATTTCCTTCTCCAATTCTTTCTTTCTTTCTAAATGTATTATCTTTTTCATTTCCTTCTCCAATTCTTTCTTTCTTTCTAAATGTATTATCTTTTTCATTTCCTTCTCCAATTCTTTCTTTCTTTCTAAATGTATTATCTTTTTCATTTCCTTCTCCAATTCTTTCTTTCTTTCTAAATGTATTATCTTTTTCATTTCCTTCTCCAATTCTTTCTTTCTTTCTAAATGTATTATCTTTTTCATTGCCTTCTCCAATTCTTTCTTTCTTTCTTTCTTTCTTTCTTTCTTTCTAAATGTATTATCTTTTTCATTTCCTTCTCCAATTCTTTCTTTCTTTCTAAATGTATTATCTTTTTCATTTCCTTCTCCAATTCTTTCTTTCTTTCTAAATGTATTATCTTTTTCATTTCCTTCTCCAATTCTTTCTTTCTTTCTAAATGTATTATCTTTTTCATTTCCTTCTCCAATTCTTTCTTTCTTTCTAAATGTATTATCTTTTTCATTGCCTTCTCCAATTCTTTCTTTCTTTCTAAATGTATTATCTTTTTCATTTCCTTCTCCAATTCTTTCTTTCTTTCTAAATGTATTATCTTTTTCATTTCCTTCTCCAATTCTTTCTTTCTTTCTAAATGTATTATCTTTTTCATTTCCTTCTCCAATTCTTTCTTTCTTTCTAAATGTATTATCTTTTTCATTTCCTTCTCCAATTCTTTCTTTGTTTCTAAATGTATTATCTTTTTCATTGCCTTCTCCAATTCTTTCTTTCTTTCTAAATGTATTATCTTTTTCATTTCCTTCTCCAATTCTTTCTTTCTTTCTAAATGTATTATCTTTTTCATTGCCTTCTCCAATTCTTTCTTTCTTTCTTTCTTTCTTTCTTTCTTTCTTTCTAAATGTATTATCTTTTTCATTGCCTTCTCCAATTCTTTCTTTCTTTCTAAATGTATTATCTTTTTCATTTCCTTCTCCAATTCTTTCTTTCTTTCTAAATGTATTATCTTTTTCATTTCCTTCTCCAATTCTTTCTTTCTTTCTAAATGTATTATCTTTTTCATTGCCTTCTCCAATTCTTTCTTTCTTTCTTTCTTTCTTTCTTTCTTTCTTTCTTTCTAAATGTATTATCTTTTTCATTTCCTTCTCCAATTCTTTCTTTCTTTCTAAATGTATTATCTTTTTCATTGCCTTCTCCAATTCTTTCTTTCTTTCTAAATGTATTATCTTTTTCATTGCCTTCTCCAATTCTTTCTTTCTTTCTTTCTTTCTTTCTTTCTAAATGTATGATCTTTTTCATTTCCTTCTCCAATTCTTTCTTTCTTTCTAAATGTATTATCTTTTTCATTTCCTTCTCCAATTCTTTCTTTCTTTCTAAATGTATTATCTTTTTCATTTCCTTCTCCAATTCTTTCTTTCTTTCTAAATGTATTATCTTTTTCATTGCCTTCTCCAATTCTTTCTTTCTTTCTTTCTTTCTTTCTTTCTAAATGTATTATCTTTTTCATTGCCTTCTCCAATTCTTTCTTTCTTTCTAAATGTATTATCTTTTTCATTTCCTTCTCCAATTCTTTCTTTCTTTCTAAATGTATTATCTTTTTCATTGCCTTCTCCAATTCTTTCTTTCTTTCTTTCTTTCTTTCTAAATGTATTATCTTTTTCATTGCCTTCTCCAATTCTTTCTTTCTTTCTAAATGTATTATCTTTTTATTTCCTTCTCCAATTCTTTCTTTCTTTCTAAATGTATTATCTTTTTCATTTCCTTCTCCAATTCTTTCTTTCTTTCTAAATGTATTATCTTTTTCATTGCCTTCTCCAATTCTTTCTTTCTTTCTAAATGTATTATCTTTTTCATTTCCTTCTCCAATTCTTTCTTTCTTTCTAAATGTATTATCTTTTTCATTGCCTTCTCCAATTCTTTCTTTCTTTCTTTCTTTCTTTCTTTCTTTCTTTCTTTCTAAATGTATTATCTTTTTCATTGCCTTCTCCAATTCTTTCTTTCTTTCTAAATGTATTATCTTTTTCATTTCCTTCTCCAATTCTTTCTTTCTTTCTAAATGTATTATCTTTTTCATTGCCTTCTCCAATTCTTTCTTTCTTTCTAAATGTATTATCTTTTTCATTTCCTTCTCCAATTCTTTCTTTCTTTCTACATGTATTATCTTTTTCATTGCCTTCTCCAATTCTTTCTTTCTTTCTAAATGTATTATCTTTTTCATTTCCTTCTCCAATTCTTTCTTTCTTTCTAAATGTATTATCTTTTTCATTTCCTTCTCCAATTCTTTCTTTCTTTCTTTCTAAATGTATTATCTTTTTCTTTTCCTTCTCCAATTCTTTATTTCTTTCTTTCTTTCTTTCTTTCTTTCTAAATGTATTATCTTTTTCATTTCACTCTCCAATTCTTTCTTTCTTTCTAAATGTATTATCTTTTTCATTTCCTTCTCCAATTCTTTCTTTCTTTCTAAATGTATTATCTTTTTCATTGCCTTCTCCAATTCTTTCTTTCTTTCTAAATGTATTATCTTTTTCATTGCCTTCTCCAATTCTTTCTTTCTTTCTAAATGTATTATCTTTTTCATTTCCTTCTCCAATTCTTTCTTTCTTTCTAAATGTATTATCTTTTTCATTGCCTTCTCCAATTCTTTCTTTCTTTCTAAATGTATTATCTTTTTCATTTCCTTCTCCAATTCTTTCTTTCTTTCTTTCTTTCTTTCTTTCTTTCTTTCTAAATGTATTATCTTTTTCATTTCCTTCTCCAATTCTTTCTTTCTTTCTAAATGTATTATCTTTTTCATTTCCTTCTCCAATTCTTTCTTTCTAAATGTATTATCTTTTTCATTTCCTTCTCCAATTCTTTCTTTCTTTCTAAATGTATTATCTTTTTCATTGCCTTCTCCAATTCTTTCTTTCTTTCTAAATGTATTATCTTTTTCATTGCCTTCTCCAATTCTTTCTTTCTTTCTAAATGTATTATCTTTTTCATTGCCTTCTCCAATTCTTTCTTTCTTTCTTTCTTTCTTTCTTTCTTTCTAAATGTATTATCTTTTTCATTTCCTTCTCCAATTCTTTCTTTCTTTCTAAATGTATTATCTTTTTCATTTCCTTCTCCAATTCTTTCTTTCTTTCTAAATGTATTATCTTTTTCATTGCCTTCTCCAATTCTTTCTTTCTTTCTAAATGTATTATCTTTTTCATTTCCTTCTCCAATTCTTTCTTTCTTTCTAAATGTATTATCTTTTTCATTGCCTTCTCCAATTCTTTCTTTCTTTCTAAATGTATTATCTTTTTCATTTCCTTCTCCAATTCTTTCTTTCTTTCTAAATGTATTATCTTTTTCATTTCCTTCTCCAATTCTTTCTTTCTTTCTTTCTTTCTTTCTTTCTTTCTTTCTTTCTAAATGTATTATCTTTTTCATTTCCTTCTCCAATTCTTTCTTTCTTTCTAAATGTATTATCTTTTTCATTGCCTTCTCCAATTCTTTCTTTCTTTCTAAATGTATTATCTTTTTCATTTCCTTCTCCAATTCTTTCTTTCTTTCTAAATGTATTATCTTTTTCATTTCCTTCTCCAATTCTTTCTTTCTTTCTAAATGTATTATCTTTTTCATTGCCTTCTCCAATTCTTTCTTTCTTTCTAAATGTATTATCTTTTTCATTGCCTTCTCCAATTCTTTCTTTCTTTCTTTCTTTCTTTCTTTCTAAATGTATTATCTTTTTCATTTCCTTCTCCAATTCTTTCTTTCTTTCTTTCTAAATGTATTATCTTTTTCTTTTCCTTCTCCAATTCTTTATTTCTTTCTTTCTTTCTTTCTTTCTAAATGTATTATCTTTTTCATTTCCTTCTCCAATTCTTTCTTTCTTTCTAAATGTATTATCTTTTTCATTTCCTTCTCCAATTCTTTCTTTCTTTCTAAATGTATTATCTTTTTCATTGCCTTCTCCAATTCTTTCTTTCTTTCTAAATGTATTATCTTTTTCATTGCCTTCTCCAATTCTTTCTTTCTTTCTAAATGTATTATCTTTTTCATTTCCTTCTCCAATTCTTTCTTTCTTTCTAAATGTATTATCTTTTTCATTGCCTTCTCCAATTCTTTCTTTCTTTCTAAATGTATTATCTTTTTCATTTCCTTCTCCAATTCTTTCTTTCTTTCTAAATATATTATCTTTTTCATTTCCTTCTCCAATTCTTTCTTTCTTTCTTTCTAAATGTATTATCTTTTTCATTTCCTTCTCCAATTCTTTCTTTCTTTCTTTCTAAATGTATTATCTTTTTCATTTCCTTCTCCAATTCTTTCTTTCTTTCTAAATGTATTATCTTTTTCATTTCCTTCTCCAATTCTTTCTTTCTTTCTAAATGTATTATCTTTTTCATTGCCTTCTCCAATTCTTTCTTTCTTTCTAAATGTATTATCTTTTTCATTTCCTTCTCCAATTCTTTCTTTCTTTCTAAATGTATTATCTTTTTCATTTCCTTCTCCAATTCTTTCTTTCTTTCTTTCTAAATGTATTATCTTTTTCTTTTCCTTCTCCAATTCTTTATTTCTTTCTTTCTTTCTTTCTTTCTAAATGTATTATCTTTTTCATTGCCTTCTCCAATTCTTTCTTTCTTTCTAAATGTATTATCTTTTACATTTCCTTCTCCAATTCTTTCTTTCTTTCTAAATGTATTATCTTTTTCATTTCCTTCTCCAATTCTTTCTTTCTTTCTAAATGTATTATCTTTTTCATTTCCTTCTCCAATTCTTTCTTTCTTTCTTTCTAAATGTATTATCTTTTTCATTTCCTTCTCCAATTCTTTCTTTCTTTCTAAATGTATTATCTTTTTCATTTCCTTCTCCAATTCTTTCTTTCTTTCTAAATGTATTATCTTTTTCATTTCCTTCTCCAATTCTTTCTTTCTTTCTAAATGTATTACCTTTTCATTTCCTTCTCCAATTCTTTCTTTCTTTCTAAATGTATTATCTTTTTCATTTCCTTCTCCAATTCTTTCTTTCTTTCTAAATGTATTATCTTTTTCATTGCCTTCTCCAATTCTTTCTTTCTTTCTAAATGTATTATCTTTTTCATTTCCTTCTCCAATTCTTTCTTTCTTTCTTTCTTTCTTTCTTTCTTTCTTTCTAAATGTTTTATCTTTTTCATTTCCTTCTCCAATTCTTTCTTTCTTTCTAAATGTATTATCTTTTTCATTGCCTTCTCCAATTCTTTCTTTCTTTCTAAATGTATTATCTTTTTCATTTCCTTCTCCAATTCTTTCTTTCTTTCTAAATGTATTATCTTTTTCATTGCCTTCTCCAATTCTTTCTTTCTTTCTTTCTAAATGTATTATCTTTTTCATTTCCTTCTCCAATTCTTTCTTTCTTTCTTTCTAAATGTATTATCTTTTTCATTTCCTTCTCCAATTCTTTCTTTCTTTCTAAATGTATTATCTTTTTCATTTCCTTCTCCAATTCTTTCTTTCTTTCTTTCTAAATGTATTATCTTTTTCATTGCCTTCTCCAATTCTTTCTTTCTTTCTTTCTAAATGTATTATCTTTTTCTTTTCCTTCTCCAATTCTTTCTTTCTTTCTTTCTTTCTTTCTTTCTTTCTAAATGTATTATCTTTTTCATTGCCTTCTCCAATTCTTTCTTTCTTTCTACATGTATTATCTTTTTCATTTCCTTCTCCAATTCTTTCTTTCTTTCTAAATGTATTATCTTTTTCATTGCCTTCTCCAATTCTTTCTTTCTTTCTAAATGTATTATCTTTTTCATTGCCTTCTCCAATTCTTTCTTTCTTTCTAAATGTATTATCTTTTTCATTTCCTTCTCCAATTCTTTCTTTCTTTCTAAATGTATTATCTTTTTCATTGCCTTCTCCAATTCTTTCTTTCTTTCTAAATGTATTATCTTTTTCATTTCCTTCTCCAATTCTTTCTTTCTTTCTAAATGTATTATCTTTTTCATTGCCTTCTCCAATTCTTTCTTTCTTTCTAAATGTATTATCTTTTTCATTGCCTTCTCCAATTCTTTCTTTCTTTCTAAATGTATTATCTTTTTCATTTCCTTCTCCAATTCTTTCTTTCTTTCTAAATGTATTATCTTTTTCATTTCCTTCTCCAATTCTTTCTTTCTTTCTTTCTAAATGTATTATCTTTTTCTTTTCCTTCTCCAATTCTTTATTTCTTTCTTTCTTTCTTTCTTTCTTTCTTTCTTTCTTTCTTTCTTTCTTTCTAAATGTATTATCTTTTTCATTGCCTTCTCCAATTCTTTCTTTCTTTCTTTCTTTCTTTCTTTCTTTCTAAATGTATTATCTTTTTCATTTCCTTCTCCAATTCTTTCTTTCTTTCTAAATGTATTATCTTTTTCATTTCCTTCTCCAATTCTTTCTTTCTTTCTAAATGTATTATCTTTTTCATTGCCTTCTCCAATTCTTTCTTTCTTTCTAAATGTATTATCTTTTTCATTGCCTTCTCCAATTCTTTCTTTCTTTCTAAATGTATTATTTTTTTCATTGCCTTCTCCAATTCTTTCTTTCTTTCTAAATGTATTATCTTTTTCATTGCCTTCTCCAATTCTTTCTTTCTTTCTAAATGTATTATCTTTTTCATTGCCTTCTCCAATTCTTTCTTTCTTTCTTTCTTTCTTTCTAAATGTATTATCTTTTTCATTGCCTTTTCCAATTCTTTCTTTCTTTCTTTCTTTCTTTCTTTCTTTCTTTCTTTCTTTCTTTCTTTCTAAATGTATTATCTTTTTCATTGCCTTCTCCAATTCTTTCTTTCTTTCTAAATGTATTATCTTTTTCATTGCCTTCTCCAATTCTTTCTTTCTTTCTAAATGTATTATCTTTTTCATTGCCTTCTCCAATTCTTTCTTTCTTTCTAAATGTATTATCTTTTTCATTGCCTTCTCCAATTCTTTCTTTCTTTCTTTCTTTCTTTCTTTCTTTCTAAATGTATTATCTTTTTCATTGCCTTCTCCAATTCTTTCTTTCTTTCTTTCTTTCTTTCTAAATGTATTATCTTTTTCATTGCCTTCTCCAATTCTTTTTTTCTTTCTAAATGTATTATCTTTTTCATTGCCTTCTCTAATTCATTCTTTCTTTCTAAATGTATTATCTTTTTCATTTCCTTCTCCAATTGTTTCTTTCTTTCTAAATGTATTATCTTTTTCATTTCCTTCTCCAATTCTTTCTTTCTTTCTAAATGTATTATCTTTTTCATTGCCTTCTCCAATTCTTTCTTTCTTTCTTTCTTTCTTTCTTTCTTTCTAAATGTATTATCTTTTTAATTGCCTTCTCCAATTCTTTCTTTCTTTCTTTCTTTCTTTCTTTCTTTTTTTCTTTCTAAATCTATTATCTTTTTCATTGCCTTCTCCAATTCTTTCTTTCTTTCTTTCTTTCTTTCTTTCTTTCTTTCTAAATGTATTATCTTTTTCTTTTCCTTCTCCAATTCTTTCTTTCTTTCTTTCTTTCTTTCTTTCTAAATGTATTATCTTTTTCATTGCCTTCTCCAATTCTTTCTTTCTTTCTACATGTATTATCTTTTTCATTTCCTTCTCCAATTCTTTCTTTCTTTCTAAATGTATTATCTTTTTCATTGCCTTCTCCAATTCTTTCTTTCTTTCTAAATGTATTATCTTTTTCATTGCCTTCTCCAATTCTTTCTTTCTTTCTAAATGTATTATCTTTTTCATTTCCTTCTCCAATTCTTTCTTTCTTTCTAAATGTATTATCTTTTTCATTGCCTTCTCCAATTCTTTCTTTCTTTCTAAATGTATTATCTTTTTCATTTCCTTCTCCAATTCTTTCTTTCTTTCTAAATATATTATCTTTTTCATTTCCTTCTCCAATTCTTTCTTTCTTTCTTTCTAAATGTATTATCTTTTTCATTTCCTTCTCCAATTCTTTCTTTCTTTCTTTCTAAATGTATTATCTTTTTCATTTCCTTCTCCAATTCTTTCTTTCTTTCTAAATGTATTATCTTTTTCATTTCCTTCTCCAATTCTTTCTTTCTTTCTAAATGTATTATCTTTTTCATTGCCTTCTCCAATTCTTTCTTTCTTTCTAAATGTATTATCTTTTTCATTTCCTTCTCCAATTCTTTCTTTCTTTCTAAATGTATTATCTTTTTCATTTCCTTCTCCAATTCTTTCTTTCTTTCTTTCTAAATGTATTATCTTTTTCTTTTCCTTCTCCAATTCTTTATTTCTTTCTTTCTTTCTTTCTTTCTAAATGTATTATCTTTTTCATTGCCTTCTCCAATTCTTTCTTTCTTTCTAAATGTATTATCTTTTACATTTCCTTCTCCAATTCTTTCTTTCTTTCTAAATGTATTATCTTTTTCATTTCCTTCTCCAATTCTTTCTTTCTTTCTAAATGTATTATCTTTTTCATTTCCTTCTCCAATTCTTTCTTTCTTTCTTTCTAAATGTATTATCTTTTTCATTTCCTTCTCCAATTCTTTCTTTCTTTCTAAATGTATTATCTTTTTCATTTCCTTCTCCAATTCTTTCTTTCTTTCTAAATGTATTATCTTTTTCATTTCCTTCTCCAATTCTTTCTTTCTTTCTAAATGTATTACCTTTTCATTTCCTTCTCCAATTCTTTCTTTCTTTCTAAATGTATTATCTTTTTCATTTCCTTCTCCAATTCTTTCTTTCTTTCTAAATGTATTATCTTTTTCATTGCCTTCTCCAATTCTTTCTTTCTTTCTAAATGTATTATCTTTTTCATTTCCTTCTCCAATTCTTTCTTTCTTTCTTTCTTTCTTTCTTTCTTTCTTTCTAAATGTTTTATCTTTTTCATTTCCTTCTCCAATTCTTTCTTTCTTTCTAAATGTATTATCTTTTTCATTGCCTTCTCCAATTCTTTCTTTCTTTCTAAATGTATTATCTTTTTCATTTCCTTCTCCAATTCTTTCTTTCTTTCTAAATGTATTATCTTTTTCATTGCCTTCTCCAATTCTTTCTTTCTTTCTTTCTAAATGTATTATCTTTTTCATTTCCTTCTCCAATTCTTTCTTTCTTTCTTTCTAAATGTATTATCTTTTTCATTTCCTTCTCCAATTCTTTCTTTCTTTCTAAATGTATTATCTTTTTCATTTCCTTCTCCAATTCTTTCTTTCTTTCTTTCTAAATGTATTATCTTTTTCATTGCCTTCTCCAATTCTTTCTTTCTTTCTTTCTAAATGTATTATCTTTTTCTTTTCCTTCTCCAATTCTTTCTTTCTTTCTTTCTTTCTTTCTTTCTTTCTAAATGTATTATCTTTTTCATTGCCTTCTCCAATTCTTTCTTTCTTTCTACATGTATTATCTTTTTCATTTCCTTCTCCAATTCTTTCTTTCTTTCTAAATGTATTATCTTTTTCATTGCCTTCTCCAATTCTTTCTTTCTTTCTAAATGTATTATCTTTTTCATTGCCTTCTCCAATTCTTTCTTTCTTTCTAAATGTATTATCTTTTTCATTTCCTTCTCCAATTCTTTCTTTCTTTCTAAATGTATTATCTTTTTCATTGCCTTCTCCAATTCTTTCTTTCTTTCTAAATGTATTATCTTTTTCATTTCCTTCTCCAATTCTTTCTTTCTTTCTAAATGTATTATCTTTTTCATTGCCTTCTCCAATTCTTTCTTTCTTTCTAAATGTATTATCTTTTTCATTGCCTTCTCCAATTCTTTCTTTCTTTCTAAATGTATTATCTTTTTCATTTCCTTCTCCAATTCTTTCTTTCTTTCTAAATGTATTATCTTTTTCATTTCCTTCTCCAATTCTTTCTTTCTTTCTTTCTAAATGTATTATCTTTTTCTTTTCCTTCTCCAATTCTTTATTTCTTTCTTTCTTTCTTTCTTTCTTTCTTTCTTTCTTTCTTTCTTTCTTTCTAAATGTATTATCTTTTTCATTGCCTTCTCCAATTCTTTCTTTCTTTCTTTCTTTCTTTCTTTCTTTCTAAATGTATTATCTTTTTCATTTCCTTCTCCAATTCTTTCTTTCTTTCTAAATGTATTATCTTTTTCATTTCCTTCTCCAATTCTTTCTTTCTTTCTAAATGTATTATCTTTTTCATTGCCTTCTCCAATTCTTTCTTTCTTTCTAAATGTATTATCTTTTTCATTGCCTTCTCCAATTCTTTCTTTCTTTCTAAATGTATTATTTTTTTCATTGCCTTCTCCAATTCTTTCTTTCTTTCTAAATGTATTATCTTTTTCATTGCCTTCTCCAATTCTTTCTTTCTTTCTAAATGTATTATCTTTTTCATTGCCTTCTCCAATTCTTTCTTTCTTTCTTTCTTTCTTTCTAAATGTATTATCTTTTTCATTGCCTTTTCCAATTCTTTCTTTCTTTCTTTCTTTCTTTCTTTCTTTCTTTCTTTCTTTCTTTCTTTCTAAATGTATTATCTTTTTCATTGCCTTCTCCAATTCTTTCTTTCTTTCTAAATGTATTATCTTTTTCATTGCCTTCTCCAATTCTTTCTTTCTTTCTAAATGTATTATCTTTTTCATTGCCTTCTCCAATTCTTTCTTTCTTTCTAAATGTATTATCTTTTTCATTGCCTTCTCCAATTCTTTCTTTCTTTCTTTCTTTCTTTCTTTCTTTCTAAATGTATTATCTTTTTCATTGCCTTCTCCAATTCTTTCTTTCTTTCTTTCTTTCTTTCTAAATGTATTATCTTTTTCATTGCCTTCTCCAATTCTTTTTTTCTTTCTAAATGTATTATCTTTTTCATTGCCTTCTCTAATTCATTCTTTCTTTCTAAATGTATTATCTTTTTCATTTCCTTCTCCAATTGTTTCTTTCTTTCTAAATGTATTATCTTTTTCATTTCCTTCTCCAATTCTTTCTTTCTTTCTAAATGTATTATCTTTTTCATTGCCTTCTCCAATTCTTTCTTTCTTTCTTTCTTTCTTTCTTTCTTTCTAAATGTATTATCTTTTTAATTGCCTTCTCCAATTCTTTCTTTCTTTCTTTCTTTCTTTCTTTCTTTTTTTCTTTCTAAATCTATTATCTTTTTCATTGCCTTCTCCAATTCTTTCTTTCTTTCTTTCTTTCTTTCTTTCTTTCTTTCTAAATGTATTATCTTTTTCTTTTCCTTCTCCAATTCTTTCTTTCTTTCTTTCTTTCTTTCTTTCTAAATGTATTATCTTTTTCATTGCCTTCTCCAATTCTTTCTTTCTTTCTACATGTATTATCTTTTTCATTTCCTTCTCCAATTCTTTCTTTCTTTCTAAATGTATTATCTTTTTCATTGCCTTCTCCAATTCTTTCTTTCTTTCTAAATGTATTATCTTTTTCATTGCCTTCTCCAATTCTTTCTTTCTTTCTAAATGTATTATCTTTTTCATTTCCTTCTCCAATTCTTTCTTTCTTTCTAAATGTATTATCTTTTTCATTGCCTTCTCCAATTCTTTCTTTCTTTCTAAATGTATTATCTTTTTCATTTCCTTCTCCAATTCTTTCTTTCTTTCTAAATGTATTATCTTTTTCATTGCCTTCTCCAATTCTTTCTTTCTTTCTAAATGTATTATCTTTTTCATTGCCTTCTCCAATTCTTTCTTTCTTTCTAAATGTATTATCTTTTTCATTTCCTTCTCCAATTCTTTCTTTCTTTCTAAATGTATTATCTTTTTCATTTCCTTCTCCAATTCTTTCTTTCTTTCTTTCTAAATGTATTATCTTTTTCTTTTCCTTCTCCAATTCTTTATTTCTTTCTTTCTTTCTTTCTTTCTTTCTTTCTTTCTAAATGTATTATCTTTTTCATTGCCTTCTCCAATTCTTTCTTTCTTTCTAAATGTATTATCTTTTTCATTTCCTTCTCCAATTCTTTCTTTCTTTCTAAATGTATTATCTTTTTCATTGCCTTCTCCAATTCTTTCTTTCTTTCTAAATGTATTATCTTTTTCATTGCCTTCTCCAATTCTTTCTTTCTTTCTTTCTTTCTTTCTTTCTAAATGTATTATCTTTTTCATTGCCTTCTCCAATTCTTTCTTTCTTTCTTTCTTTCTTTCTTTCTTTCTAAATGTATTATCTTTTTCATTGCCTTCTCCAATTCTTTCTTTCTTTCTAAATGTATTATCTTTTTCATTGCCTTCTCCAATTCTTTCTTTCTTTCTAAATGTATTATCTTTTTCATTGCCTTCTCCAATTCTTTCTTTCTTTCTAAATGTATTATCTTTTTCATTGCCTTCTCCAATTCTTTCTTTCTTTCTTTCTTTCTTTCTTTCTTTCTTTCTAAATGTATTATCTTTTTCATTGCCTTCTCCAATTCTTTCTTTCTTTCTTTCTTTCTTTCTAAATGTATTATCTTTTTCATTGCCTTCTCCAATTCTTTCTTTCTTTCTAAATGTATTATCTTTTTCATTGCCTTCTCTAATTCTTTCTTTCTTTCTAAATGTATTATCTTTTTCATTTCCTTCTCCAATTGTTTCTTTCTTTCTAAATGTATTATCTTTTTCATTTCCTTCTCCAATTCTTTCTTTCTTTCTAAATGTATTATCTTTTTCATTGCCTTCTCCAATTCTTTCTTTCTTTCTTTCTTTCTTTCTTTCTTTCTTTCTAAATGTATTATCTTTTTAATTGCCTTCTCCAATTCTTTCTTTCTTTCTTTCTTTCTTTCTTTCTTTCTTTCTAAATCTATTATCTTTTTCATTGCCTTCTCCAATTCTTTCTTTCTTTCTTTCTTTCTTTCTTTCTAAATGTATTATCTTTTTCATTGCCTTCTCCAATTCTTTCTTTCTTTCTTTCTTTCTTTCTTTCTTTCTAAATGTATTATCTTTTTCATTGCCTTCTCCAATTCTTTCTTTCTTTCTAAATGTATTATCTTTTTCATTGCCTTCTCCAATTCTTTCTTTCTTTCTAAATGTATTATCTTTTTCATTGCCTTCTCCAATTCTTTCTTTCTTTCTAAATGTATTATCTTTTTCATTGCCTTCTCCAATTCTTTCTTTCTTTCTTTCTTTCTTTCTTTCTTTCTAAATGTATTATCTTTTTCATTGCCTTCTCCAATTCTTTCTTTCTTTCTTTCTTTCTAAATGTATTATCTTTTTCATTGCCTTCTCCAATTCTTTCTTTCTTTCTTTCTTTCTTTCTAAATGTATTATCTTTTTCATTTCCTTCTCCAATTCTTTCTTTCTTTCTAAATGTATTATCTTTTTCATTTCCTTCTCCAATTCTTTCTTTCTTTCTAAATGTATTATCTTTTTCATTGCCTTCTCCAATTCTTTCTTTCTTTCTAAATGTATTATCTTTTTCATTTCCTTCTCCAATTCTTTCTTTCTTTCTAAATGTATTATCTTTTTCATTTCCTTCTCCAATTCTTTCTTTCTTTCTAAATGTATTATCTTTTTCATTGCCTTCTCCAATTCTTTCTTTCTTTCTTTCTTTCTAAATGTATTATCTTTTTCATTTCCTTCTCCAATTCTTTCTTTCTTTCTAAATGTATTATCTTTTTCATTTCCTTCTCCAATTCTTTCTTTCTTTCTAAATGTATTATCTTTTTCATTGCCTTCTCCAATTCTTTCTTTCTTTCTTTCTTTCTTTCTAAATGTATTATCTTTTTCATTTCCTTCTCCAATTCTTTCTTTCTTTCTAAATGTATTATCTTTTTCATTTCCTTCTCCAATTCTTTCTTTCTTTCTAAATGTATTATCTTTTTCATTGCCTTCTCCAATTCTTTCTTTCTTTCTTTCTTTCTTTCTTTCTTTCTTTCTAAATGTATTATCTTTTTCATTGCCTTCTCCAATTCTTTCTTTCTTTCTTTCTTTCTTTCTTTCTTTCTAAATGTATTATCTTTTTCATTGCCTTCTCCAATTCTTTCTTTCTTTCTTTCTTTCTTTCTTTCTTTCTAAATGTATTATCTTTTTCATTGCCTTCTCCAATTCTTTCTTACTTTCTAAATGTATTATCTTTTTCATTTCCTTCTCCAATTCTTTCTTTCTTTCTAAATGTATTATCTTTTTCATTTCCTTCTCCAATTCTTTCTTTCTTTCTAAATGTATTATCTTTTTCATTGCCTTCTCCAATTCTTTCTTTCTTTCTTTCTTTCTTTCTTTCTAAATGTATTATCTTTTTCATTGCCTTCTCCAATTCTTTCTTTCTTTCTTTCTTTCTTTCTTTCTAAATGTATTATCTTTTTCATTGCCTTCTCCAATTCTTTCTTTCTTTCTTTCTTTCTTTCTTTCTAAATGTATTATCTTTTTCATTTCCTTCTCCAATTCTTTCTTTCTTTCTAAATGTATTATCTTTTTCATTTCCTTCTCCAATTCTTTCTTTCTTTCTAAATGTATTATCTTTTTCATTGCCTTCTCCAATTCTTTCTTTCTTTCTAAATGTATTATCTTTTTCATTTCCTTCTCCAATTCTTTCTTTCTTTCTAAATGTATTATCTTTTTCATTTCCTTCTCCAATTCTTTCTTTCTTTCTAAATGTATTATCTTTTTCATTGCCTTCTCCAATTCTTTCTTTCTTTCTTTCTTTCTTTCTTTCTAAATGTATTATCTTTTTCATTGCCTTCTCCAATTCTTTCTTTCTTTCTTTCTTTCTTTCTTTCTTTCTAAATGTATTATCTTTTTCATTGCCTTCTCCAATTCTTTCTTTCTTTCTTTCTTTCTTTCTTTCTAAATGTATTATCTTTTTCATTTCCTTCTCCAATTCTTTCTTTCTTTCTAAATGTATTATCTTTTTCATTTCCTTCTCCAATTCTTTCTTTCTTTCTAAATGTATTATCTTTTTCATTTCCTTCTCCAATTCTTTCTTTCTTTCTAAATGTATTATCTTTTTCATTGCCTTCTCCAATTCTTTCTTTCTTTCTTTCTTTCTTTCTTTCTAAATGTATTATCTTTTTCATTGCCTTCTCCAATTCTTTCTTTCTTTCTTTCTTTCTTTCTAAATGTATTATCTTTTTCATTGCCTTCTCCAATTCTTTCTTTCTTTCTAAATGTATTATCTTTTTCATTTCCTTCTCCAATTCTTTCTTTCTTTCTTTCTTTCTTTCTTTCTTTCTTTCTAAATGTATTATCTTTTTCATTTCCTTCTCCAATTCTTTCTTTCTTTCTAAATGTATTATCTTTTTCATTTCCTTCTCCAATTCTTTCTTTCTTTCTAAATGTATTATCTTTTTCATTGCCTTCTCCAATTCTTTCTTTCTTTCTAAATGTATTATCTTTTTCATTGCCTTCTCCAATTCTTTCTTTCTTTCTAAATGTATTATCTTTTTCATTGCCTTCTCCAATTCTTTCTTTCTTTCTAAATGTATTATCTTTTTCATTGCCTTCTCCAATTCTTTCTTTCTTTCTTTCTTTCTTTCTTTCTAAATGTATTATCTTTTTCATTGCCTTCTCCAATTCTTTCTTTCTTTCTTTCTTTCTTTCTTTCTTTCTAAATGTATTATCTTTTTCATTGCCTTCTCCAATTCTTTCTTTCTTTCTAAATGTATTATCTTTTTCATTGCCTTCTCCAATTCTTTCTTTCTTTCTAAATGTATTATCTTTTTCATTGCCTTCTCCAATTCTTTCTTTCTTTCTAAATGTATTATCTTTTTCATTGCCTTCTCCAATTCTTTCTTTCTTTCTTTCTTTCTTTCTTTCTTTCTTTCTTTCTTTCTAAATGTATTATCTTTTTCATTGCCTTCTCCAATTCTTTCTTTCTTTCTTTCTTTCTTTCTAAATGTATTATCTTTTTCATTGCCTTCTCCAATTCTTTCTTTCTTTCTAAATGTATTATCTTTTTCATTGCCTTCTCTAATTCTTTCTTTCTTTCTAAATGTATTATCTTTTTCATTTCCTTCTCCAATTGTTTCTTTCTTTCTAAATGTATTATCTTTTTCATTTCCTTCTCCAATTCTTTCTTTCTTTCTAAATGTATTATCTTTTTCATTGCCTTCTCCAATTCTTTCTTTCTTTCTTTCTTTCTTTCTTTCTTTCTTTCTAAATGTATTATCTTTTTAATTGCCTTCTCCAATTCTTTCTTTCTTTCTTTCTTTCTTTCTTTCTTTCTTTCTAAATCTATTATCTTTTTCATTGCCTTCTCCAATTCTTTCTTTCTTTCTTTCTTTCTTTCTAAATGTATTATCTTTTTCATTGCCTTCTCCAATTCTTTCTTTCTTTCTTTCTTTCTTTCTTTCTTTCTAAATGTATTATCTTTTTCATTTCCTTCTCCAATTCTTTCTTTCTTTCTAAATGTATTATCTTTTTCATTTCCTTCTCCAATTCTTTCTTTCTTTCTAAATGTATTATCTTTTTCATTGCCTTCTCCAATTCTTTCTTTCTTTCTAAATGTATTATCTTTTTCATTGCCTTCTCCAATTCTTTCTTTCTTTCTAAATGTATTATCTTTTTCATTGCCTTCTCCAATTCTTTCTTTCTTTCTTTCTTTCTTTCTTTCTAAATGTATTATCTTTTTCATTGCCTTCTCCAATTCTTTCTTTCTTTCTTTCTTTCTTTGTTTCTTTCTAAATGTATTATCTTTTTCATTGCCTTCTCCAATTCTTTCTTTCTTTCTAAATGTATTATCTTTTTCATTGCCTTCTCCAATTCTTTCTTTCTTTCTAAATGTATTATCTTTTTCATTGCCTTCTCCAATTCTTTCTTTCTTTCTAAATGTATTATCTTTTTCATTGCCTTCTCCAATTCTTTCTTTCTTTCTTTCTTTCTTTCTTTCTTTCTTTCTTTCTAAATGTATTATCTTTTTCATTGCCTTCTCCAATTCTTTCTTTCTTTCTTTCTTTCTTTCTAAATGTATTATCTTTTTCATTGCCTTCTCCAATTCTTTCTTTCTTTCTAAATGTATTATCTTTTTCATTGCCTTCTCTAATTCTTTCTTTCTTTCTAAATGTATTATCTTTTTCATTTCCTTCTCCAATTGTTTCTTTCTTTCTAAATGTATTATCTTTTTCATTTCCTTCTCCAATTCTTTCTTTCTTTCTAAATGTATTATCTTTTTCATTGCCTTCTCCAATTCTTTCTTTCTTTCTTTCTTTCTTTCTTTCTTTCTTTCTAAATGTATTATCTTTTTAATTGCCTTCTCCAATTCTTTCTTTCTTTCTTTCTTTCTTTCTTTCTTTCTAAATCTATTATCTTTTTCATTGCCTTCTCCAATTCTTTCTTTCTTTCTTTCTTTCTTTCTTTCTAAATGTATTATCTTTTTCATTGCCTTCTCCAATTCTTTCTTTCTTTCTTTCTTTCTTTCTTTCTTTCTAAATGTATTATCTTTTTCATTGCCTTCTCCAATTCTTTCTTTCTTTCTAAATGTATTATCTTTTTCATTGCCTTCTCCAATTCTTTCTTTCTTTCTAAATGTATTATCTTTTTCATTGCCTTCTCCAATTCTTTCTTTCTTTCTAAATGTATTATCTTTTTCATTGCCTTCTCCAATTCTTTCTTTCTTTCTTTCTTTCTTTCTTTCTTTCTAAATGTATTATCTTTTTCATTGCCTTCTCCAATTCTTTCTTTCTTTCTTTCTTTCTAAATGTATTATCTTTTTCATTGCCTTCTCCAATTCTTTCTTTCTTTCTTTCTTTCTTTCTTTCTAAATGTATTATCTTTTTCATTTCCTTCTCCAATTCTTTCTTTCTTTCTAAATGTATTATCTTTTTCATTTCCTTCTCCAATTCTTTCTTTCTTTCTAAATGTATTATCTTTTTCATTGCCTTCTCCAATTCTTTCTTTCTTTCTAAATGTATTATCTTTTTCATTTCCTTCTCCAATTCTTTCTTTCTTTCTAAATGTATTATCTTTTTCATTTCCTTCTCCAATTCTTTCTTTCTTTCTAAATGTATTATCTTTTTCATTGCCTTCTCCAATTCTTTCTTTCTTTCTTTCTTTCTAAATGTATTATCTTTTTCATTTCCTTCTCCAATTCTTTCTTTCTTTCTAAATGTATTATCTTTTTCATTTCCTTCTCCAATTCTTTCTTTCTTTCTAAATGTATTATCTTTTTCATTGCCTTCTCCAATTCTTTCTTTCTTTCTTTCTTTCTTTCTAAATGTATTATCTTTTTCATTTCCTTCTCCAATTCTTTCTTTCTTTCTAAATGTATTATCTTTTTCATTTCCTTCTCCAATTCTTTCTTTCTTTCTAAATGTATTATCTTTTTCATTGCCTTCTCCAATTCTTTCTTTCTTTCTTTCTTTCTTTCTTTCTTTCTTTCTTTCTAAATGTATTATCTTTTTCATTGCCTTCTCCAATTCTTTCTTTCTTTCTTTCTTTCTTTCTTTCTTTCTAAATGTATTATCTTTTTCATTGCCTTCTCCAATTCTTTCTTTCTTTCTTTCTTTCTTTCTAAATGTATTATCTTTTTCATTGCCTTCTCCAATTCTTTCTTTCTTTCTAAATGTATTATCTTTTTCATTTCCTTCTCCAATTCTTTCTTTCTTTCTAAATGTATTATCTTTTTCATTTCCTTCTCCAATTCTTTCTTTCTTTCTAAATGTATTATCTTTTTCATTGCCTTCTCCAATTCTTTCTTTCTTTCTTTCTTTCTTTCTTTCTTTCTAAATGTATTATCTTTTTCATTGCCTTCTCCAATTCTTTCTTTCTTTCTTTCTTTCTTTCTTTCTAAATGTATTATCTTTTTCATTGCCTTCTCCAATTCTTTCTTTCTTTCTTTCTTTCTTTCTTTCTAAATGTATTATCTTTTTCATTTCCTTCTCCAATTCTTTCTTTCTTTCTAAATGTATTATCTTTTTCATTTCCTTCTCCAATTCTTTCTTTCTTTCTAAATGTATTATCTTTTTCATTGCCTTCTCCAATTCTTTCTTTCTTTCTAAATGTATTATCTTTTTCATTTCCTTCTCCAATTCTTTCTTTCTTTCTAAATGTATTATCTTTTTCATTTCCTTCTCCAATTCTTTCTTTCTTTCTAAATGTATTATCTTTTTCATTGCCTTCTCCAATTCTTTCTTTCTTTCTTTCTTTCTTTCTTTCTAAATGTATTATCTTTTTCATTGCCTTCTCCAATTCTTTCTTTCTTTCTTTCTTTCTTTCTTTCTTTCTAAATGTATTATCTTTTTCATTGCCTTCTCCAATTCTTTCTTTCTTTCTTTCTTTCTTTCTTTCTTTCTAAATGTATTATCTTTTTCATTTCCTTCTCCAATTCTTTCTTTCTTTCTAAATGTATTATCTTTTTCATTTCCTTCTCCAATTCTTTCTTTCTTTCTAAATGTATTATCTTTTTCATTTCCTTCTCCAATTCTTTCTTTCTTTCTAAATGTATTATCTTTTTCATTGCCTTCTCCAATTCTTTCTTTCTTTCTTTCTTTCTTTCTTTCTAAATGTATTATCTTTTTCATTGCCTTCTCCAATTCTTTCTTTCTTTCTTTCTTTCTTTCTAAATGTATTATCTTTTTCATTGCCTTCTCCAATTCTTTCTTTCTTTCTTTCTTTCTTTCTTTCTTTCTAAATGTATTATCTTTTTCATTGCCTTCTCCAATTCTTTCTTTCTTTCTAAATGTATTATCTTTTTCATTGCCTTCTCCAATTCTTTCTTTCTTTCTAAATGTATTATCTTTTTCATTGCCTTCTCCAATTCTTTCTTTCTTTCTAAATGTATTATCTTTTTCATTGCCTTCTCCAATTCTTTCTTTCTTTCTTTCTTTCTTTCTTTCTTTCTAAATGTATTATCTTTTTCATTGCCTTCTCCAATTCTTTCTTTCTTTCTTTCTTTCTTTCTAAATGTATTATCTTTTTCATTGCCTTCTCCAATTCTTTCTTTCTTTCTTTCTTTCTTTCTTTCTTTCTTTCTTTCTTTCTAAATGTATTATCTTTTTCATTTCCTTCTCCAATTCTTTCTTTCTTTCTAAATGTATTATCTTTTTCATTTCCTTCTCCAATTCTTTCTTTCTTTCTAAATGTATTATCTTTTTCATTGCCTTCTCCAATTCTTTCTTTCTTTCTAAATGTATTATCTTTTTCATTGCCTTCTCCAATTCTTTCTTTCTTTCTAAATGTATTATCTTTTTCATTTCCTTCTCCAATTCTTTCTTTCTTTCTAAATGTATTATCTTTTTCATTGCCTTCTCCAATTCTTTCTTTCTTTCCTTCTTTCTTTCTTTCTTTCTAAATGTATTATCTTTTTCATTTCCTTCTCCAATTCTTTCTTTCTTTCTTTCTTTCTAAATGTATTATCTTTTTCATTTCCTTCTCCAATTCGTTCTTTCTTTCTTTGTTTCTTTGTTTCTTTCTTTCTTTCTAAATGTATTATCTTTTTCTTTTTTTCTCCAATTCTTTCTTTCTTTCTTTCTTTCTTTCTAAATGTATTATCTTTTTCATTTCTTTCTCCAATTCTTTCTTTCTTTCTAAATGTTTTTCACTTAAATCTTTTTCTTTGTATGTTCAATGTAATTCTCCATTAGAAAGATTGGCGCAACACAACCTTCCCAGGCCCAGTTCACCACTACACCCGCTTCAGCTTGGAACATTCTAGTTCATTCCCATAAATACTAAGAATCGTTCTTCAAGACTCTACATCTATATCGATGCCTCGATATCTCGAAATTTCTCAACTGTTTCTTTTGCCTTTCAGCAAGACGTGTGCTCGAACTGACCGCTTCATATGGCTCACTTAAATGCCGCCACCAGCAGACATTAAACAGATGCCAAAGTCACAGGGTAATTACAGAATGTATATGTGTAAATAAATTAATAAGGGAAAGTACGCTATAATTAGTATTAATATACCTGGAGTTATCTCCCTTGGGTAATCAGCTTATTCGGAATAAGCGCAAATGCAGACCCCACAAGTTGTAGTTGTTAATAGCGTTGGAAATTACTTTATTTAACCAACTTAGAATATTTTAACGATACTGTGCTACCAATAATCTTACCTAAATGCGGAAAGGAAAATATCAAATTACCATACAGTATTAGAAATAATAAAATAAAGGAATCTACTCTAAGTTTAGCATTTAATAGACCTTGAGTTATCTCGACTGAGGAATAAGATAATCGTTTTATATATTATCGCCATGAGCGCGAACGCAGATTCCACACTATTAAATTTCAAATTGGACTGAAAAATACTTTTTTCTTTAAGATTTTAATAGTACTGCGTTAACAATATCGCGCTACGATGTGCCGTTCTCGCTGTGTTACAGCCTTTAAACGCCCATGTTTTCTGAAAAAAAAAAACTGTTTTGTTCACCTTCGTCTTGTTCAAGTTAGACACTTCCAGTTGATGACAGTGGGATCATTGGCAATTAAACTGATCCCCTCACCAGGCTTTTCTGATGAGGGGGATGGTTAGACACACAGCAGGAATTAAAAGAAAACAGGTATAAGGACGGATGAACTTTTTTGCAGGGTCGACAGCCATCCGGTACAATTTTATTTACATTCCTTAGCTATGTATGCATTCATCACGGTGATGACACGCCATCGCTGGAGAGTCAATGACCAGGGTTGAGGGTTACTCCGACTGAATCAACGGCAACATGTCCGAGACAGGTGAGCATTCAAGTTTGACCTTAACAGGGATGGGTTGCACCAGGTCTACTTTCCTACATATAAATAGGAAAAGGTAAAAACCCAGATATACAGAGGGAACTGGTCAAGGGATCAGCCGCGTAGCGAACTTACCGCTTTGGGGACTGATGATGACAAACAGTATTGCACTAACAAGATTTTGCTACGATGTGCCGTTTTTGATATGAAAAAAACTCATACTTTTATTGTATTTATACTGCAACAGCCGCAACACACACGATTAAATAGTAGTGGATATATGTAGCTATAGTAACCTTTAAACATCCATGCCTAATAAATTAAGAATTGAACCTCTTCTAGAATGGCTGCCAACTAAGACTCGCGAACCACTCTGCACTGGATGTGGGGAATATGTTGCATAGCCCCCTAGTGGGTGGTGTCCCATCCCGTCATTCTCTAGGCCGGCGATCGCTAGTTGTTCTTGGGCAGCAATGAAAAAAACTTTCGTGTCGACATGTTCTATCTATTCAGACAACGGCGTATATGGTTTGATTATATGCAGAAGCAACGACACTTTTTGATGAGCCGAATATAGAGAATTGTGCACTACGTGCCACAAGGTCTCTAAATGACCCTCCGTATAGCATTGAGAAGAGGATTCACACGTTTCCCAAGCCTTTAGCACGTAAGTGAATGTAATAGATTCGACTGGAATTCGAACTCTTCTCTCCGATTAGCCAATCCGAGCCACTATCAATTACTCCAGTGTTAACTGAGACAAGACAGCTTAATTTTAACACCTTCACTCTTTTAATAGTTTTAAAGAGAACTTTTTTTACGTTCCATCAACTTGGCTAAATCTAACCCCCAGGAAAAATATCTCATTGCATCTTCTCGGACTAAGGTATCCCACTGACGAATGAGAAGAATTATATCGATACCATTGCTAGGACTGTTGACAGAAAAATTAGTTCACCGTATCGTTTCACGACAGAAAATATTTTACAAGTCTGCCATTCGATCGTGCATTGAATATTGCAGCTAAATTTGGTGCTCTTGCTATGTATCTGCAGATTCTTGTCAAAATCCACAGAGAAACTGCAATGTTAGCAGTCCTGACCTGGCATCTCGGTTTCAGTCATTTTCCCAGCACCGTCACGTAGCTTCCCTGTACATTTTCTATGAATAATTTCATAGTAATTATTATAAATTTTACTCTTTGCGAGATCGATTTACAAAATTCCGTCCTGGGTAAGACGATAAACTACATCCAGCAGCAAGTCTTCTGATCAGGAGGGATTTAGGAGCGTGAAACGACCTCTTAAATACTAGCGTTCCAAGGTACACCCTGATCCGGGGTGGTAGTATCTGTTAAGGTCTCAGCTACGGGCAAATAGTGACACCCAAACTGGGGTCAAAACACTATGAAAGTGTAAAAATAGATTTTAATACGAGCAATACATTTTTAAAAAAACTATTGCCAGCAATAGATTTTTGAAGAAAACATATTAACAACAATAGATTTATGAAGGAAAAAAATATTACCAGCAACAAAAATTTTGTTGGCATTAAATAACCCATTTAGGTTGATATGCCTTAAAACAAAATAAACCAAACAAATCTAAAACAAAGAATACAAATTCTATTCAAACGAATCTATCCTGAAAAAGCTGCCATCATTAAATAACCCATTGAGGTTGATAAGCCTTAAATCAAAATGAACCAAACCAATCTAAAACAAAGTATACAAATTCTATTCATACGAATCTATCCTAAAAATGTTGTCGGCATTAAATAACACATTGAGGTTGATATGTCTTAAAAAAAATAAACCAAACCAATTTAAACCAAACAATTCAAATTCTATTCTTACGAATCTTTCTTAAAAAAGTTGTCGGCATTAAATAACCCATTGAGTTCGATATGACTAAAAACAAAATAAACCAAACATATCTAAACCAAAGAATGCAAATTCTATTCATACGAATCTTTCTTAAACAAGTTGTCGGCATTAAATAAACCATTGAGGTTGATATGCCTTAAACAAATTAAACCATACCAATCTAAACCGACGAATACAAATTCTATTCAAACAAATCTATCCTAAAAATGTTGTCGGTATTAAATAACACATTTAGGTTGATATGCCTTAAAACAAAATAAACCAACCCAATCTAAACCAAAGAATACAAATTCTATTCATAAAAATATTTCATAAAAAAGTTGTCGGCATTAAATAACCCATTGAGATAGGTATGCCTTAAAACAAATTAAACCAAACCAATTTAAACCAAAGAATACATATTCTATTCATACGAATCTATCCTAAAAAAATTGTCGGCCTTAAATAACCCATTGAGGTTGATATGCCTTAAAACAAAATAAACCAAACCAATCTACACCAAAGAATACATATTCTATTCATACGAATCTATCCTAAAAATATTGGCGGCATTAAATAACCCATTGAGGTTGATGCCATAAAACAAAATAAAAGAAACCAATCTTAAACAAAGAATACAAATTCTATTCATAGGAATGTTACTTAAAAAAGCCGTCGGCATTAAATAACCCATTGAGATTAACATGCCATAAAACAAAATAAACCAAACCCTTCTAAACCAAAAAATACATATTCTATTTATACTAATCTATCCTAAAAATATTGTCGGCATTAAATAACGCATTGAGGTTGATATGCCTTAAAACAAAATAAACGAAACCAATCTAAACCGAAGAATACAAATTCTATTCATACGAAACTTTCTTAAATATATTGTCGGCATTAAATAACCCATTGAGTTTGATATGCCTTAAAACAAAATAAACCAAACCAATCTAAACCAAAAAATACATATTCTATTTATATTAATCTATCCTAAAAATATTGTCGGCATTAAGTAACCCATTGAGATTTATATGCCTTAAAACAAAATAAACCAAACCAATCTAAACCAAAGAATACAAATTCTATTCATACAAATCTATCCTAAAAAAGTTTTCGGCATTAAATAACCCTTTGAGATTGATATGCCATAAATCAAAATAAACCAAACCAATCTATACCAACGAATACAAATTCTATTCATACGAATCTTTCTTAAAAATATTGTTGGCATTAAATAACCCATTGAGGGTGATATGACGTAAATCAAAATAAACCAAACTAATCTAAACCAAAGAATACATATTCTATTCATACGAATCTATCCCAAAAATATTGTCGGCATTAAATAACCCTTTGACCTTGATATGGCGTAAAACAATATAAACCAAACCAAGCTTAACCAAAGAATACATATTCTATTCATACGAATCTATCCTAAAAATATTGTCGGCATTAAATATCCTTTGAGGTTGATATGCCTTAAAACAAAATAAACCAAACCAATCTAAACCAAAGAATACAAATTCTATTCATACGAATCTTTCTTAAAAATATTGTCGGCATTAAATAACCCATTGAGGTTGATATGACGTAAATCAAAATAAACCAAACCAATCTAAACCAAGGAATACATATTCTATTCACACTAATCTATCCTAAAAATATTGTCGGCATTAAATAACCCATTGAGGTTGATATGACGTAATTCAAAATAAACCAAACCAATCTAAACCAAAGAATACATATTCTATTCACACTAATCTATCCTAAAAATGTTGTCAGCATTAAATAAACCTTTGAGGTTGATATGCCTTAAAACAAAATAAACCAAACCAATCTAAACCAAAGAATACATATTCTATTCATACGAATCTATCCTAAAAATGTTGTCGGCATTAAATAAGCCATTGAGGTTGATATGCCTTAAAACAAAATAAACCAAACCAATCTAAACCAAAGAATACATATTCTTTTCATACGAATCTATCCAAAAAATGTTGTCGGCGTTGAATAACCCATTGAGGTTATTTAATGCTATAAAAGGAAAATAACCAAACTTTACGAATTTAAACGCGGTATTCGATTGGTAGCTCGTTGTCGCCATTTTACATTTGAAATGTTTCGATGTAACCGTAAATTGTATGCAACCATTTCCTTCTCTCTCATTTCTGTCTTTTCAAAATCTTTCGCGACTTATTGCTTTCCAGTAAACTATGATCTTCGAAAATTTAATTGCAGCATATATCGTTATTCTCTGTCTTTTTGAAAGCTGTTCTTTTATAGACCTTTATCTCACTTTCTTTCACTCTCAGCAACCCCCTTGCGTCATAGTGGCTTAATCGCAATGCTTACGGTGAAATTAGAAAAGAAATCACAAAATAAAAAAATAATCAACACTATATCAGCCAAAATAATTGCCACATGAAGATGGCTGGAGGGTACTTGGCCGAAACTTCTATATTAAACAAAATGGGAAAATAATTCAAATAAATCGATGAAAAAAAAAACATGAAAATAATAAAAACACAGGATCAACTGAGACAGGTTAACCGCTTTTGAATTCGAAAGCATCAGTGGTCACTCAAGCTTAGGAATCCGATATCGAATTAAAAGTGCCAACAGTCGAGCAGCCGATTCTTGAGTCTGGCTTATCACCAATATACAACAGCTTCCGACCAACAACAACCCCGGCGATCAATCACCCAGCCCTACTCCGCGCACAGCAACGACAATGCACCACCGTGAACTTGCCAATTTTGAGAAGCGCGCCAAATTTCGTAAAATGACTTCGCACAACTTCAAAGGGGACCAAACGGACAACGGGTCTCGAAAGATGGACAATTACGCGAATATATTGGAGTGCACTAACTTTTCTGCCGAGATACGGCGGACGATTAATTAAATTGTGCGGGCAGTGAATTCCCCCACACCTAATCACCCGATCGGCATTATAAATATTTATACACGGGAATCGATCGCGCCGCTTTTGACCAAGAAAAATGGCGACCAGCGCAAGAGTTAATGGCTGAAATGGGTTTGTATGAATGTTTTGTCTGTGTTAGTTCTTTTTTCATGTATTTATATATATATATATATATATATATATATATATATATATATATATATATATATATAGAGTGAGAGAGAGAGAGTATTAGTGGTCAATATATATATGTATATATATATATATATATATATATATATATATATATATATAACGTCATCCACAGACATATATATATATATATATATATATATATATATATATATATATATATATTAGTTGTAGTAATAATCTTATAAGTATAAGAAATTATACTCGCGTGGAAAACCTTCGGTGTCTTGATTTGTAAATAATCAAACCAATACCAAAGGGGGGGAAATGGTATAAAAAAACAAATAACCAAGAACATGTACGTCAGCCGAAAATAATCGTCCAGCATGCAAGTCGAATGTCCAAAGAAAAAAAAACGATACTTGTTAGCAAAATAACTAAATGAAGTGCTCAGTACGGTAAGTAGAGCAGACCTAGTTAAATCTAGAGAGCCAAACAAACCTAGCACGGTTTCACCTTAGTGGATCGTCAGGAAAACCAGCCTTCCCTGACGATCCGCTAAGGTGAAACCGAATATATATATATATATATATATATATATATATATATATATATATATATATATATATATATATATATATTAGGTTGGTGCAAAAATAATGACGTTTTCTCACGTATGTTACTATGTGAGAAAACGTCATTATTTTTCCACCAACAT
Source organism: Acanthosepion lycidas (assembly GCA_963932145.1). Taxonomy (NCBI): domain Eukaryota; kingdom Metazoa; phylum Mollusca; class Cephalopoda; order Sepiida; family Sepiidae; genus Acanthosepion; species Acanthosepion lycidas. The sequence continues at coordinate 30,373,364 of OZ010615.1, read as the reverse complement.
AATATATATATATATATATATATATATATATATATATATATATATATATATATATATATATATATATATACCACTATAATCAAATCTCATGTGCCATTGTCGGGCTGTCGGTTTCTTGGGAACTGATCTGCTTGACCCTCATACGTCGAACTTGACGGGAGAGTCGACTATATATATATATATATATATATATATATATATATATTTACAGACGCTCTATCTCTGATATTGAGCACTTTATCCCATAAATATACCGCACCGTAAGACTATATTTCTTCATATATATATATATATATATATATATATATATATATATATATATATATATATATATATATATATATATATATAAAGTCAACAGAATCATCGCAAATCTATCTAGGTTATCATTTATGTCATAAATATATTTAAATATTCATTTCTTCAAAACGAAGGTTTTTTTTTGAGGGGAGGGAATGAAATCAAAAAAAAAAATATAACAATAAAAAAAAAACAAAGAAAAAAGAAAATGATTTTTTTTTTTCATAATAGAAAAAAAAGGAACCCCCAAAAAATTTTAAATTTCAATTTAAAAAGTTTTAAAAAATTTTTCGGGAGACGGGGACAGAAAGAGGAGGGGAGGAAGAAAAAGAAGGAAAGAAAAGAAAGGAAAGAAGGAAGAATTAAATGATTAGCCAATAGGTTGACCTAAAACCAACATTTCCTTTAAAAGGCTGAACAAGTTATTAGGTTGGTGCAAAATGAATGACGTAATAATGTCGTTTTTTGACGTTACAAAATACGTCAAAAAACGACATTATTACGTCATTAATTTTGCACCAACCTAATAATATACTGCTTAAGAAGGTGATTAGAATTAAAATAGCTTCAGTAATATACCTAACAGTCACGTCATTTTAAACAGCAAATTTCATATCGCATCATAATAATCATCACAATTTCAAATTAATAATAATAATTATAATAATAATAATAATAATAATAATAATTAATATAAAATAATATTCAAAATCAATAAGTAAAGTAAATTAAATTAAATAAATAATGTAAAAAATAAATAAATTAATGGATAAATAACAAAAAACAAATCAATAAACTATTTCTATGAGGCTAAAACTAATAATGATAATACAGTGTAGCCCGGATATAAGAGAAACCTGGATATAAGAGAAACCCGATATAAGAGAGATTTTTTCTGGTCCCAAATTAGAGCCATACTAACCTAAACAAAATAGACTAAACCCGGATATAAGAGAAACCTGGATATAAAAGACTTCTTCTCCGGTCCCGACAACTCTCTTATACCCGGTTTACACTGTACTATCAATAATAGCAAAATAAAATAGTCCAAAATAAAATTGATAATTTAAAATTATAAAATGATGTAGCTATTCCAGCTTTTAAATTCCCAGTCGACTTTGAGCTTCAAAAATGTAAATGCAATGCCAATCGTAATCGCCTATCTTCTTTATTGTTCTTTTAGTGTCCTTTCGACTTATTAGTAGTTTTTTCTCGTATTCTCTAGCACACGATAACCTCTTGCATCTTAGTGGCTTTATTGCCTTGAAATAAAGAAATTATGAATTAAAAGTGAAGCAGACATCCTTACTGTTCCGAAAGAAGACAAACAATGTTCGTTCATCGATATATGGTTCGGTCTGTGATTCGAACTGGAATGCTTCAAATTAAAAAAAAATTAAACAAATATTTAATATTTTTTTTAGAAAAACATGTAAATGATTGTTTTAACAGGGTGTCTGAAATTTTCTGACAGCCATTCTCCTGCTTGTGTAGCATGGTGCAGAGTCCTGTTGCCAGATATAGAGCCTTCCAGCAGCCAACCCCTTGAACCAGGACAGCACTAACTCCTGAAGGCACTTCCTGTAGGCCTCCGTGCTGTGTCTGAGACCCTTACCAACAACTTAGCGAGTTCTTTTCTTATCAGAACGATCAGAGTGAGTTCTTCGAGCAGCCGTACTTTCGTAATCACCATTAGAGTCATCCAACTTTTTCCGAACCCTCTGCACTATCCTCAGATTGACACCCAAACATCCTGAAATGTTCGTATTTGAGCTTCCGGTGCGAATGCCAAACAGTACAAGCGTTTCCAAATTTCTGGTAGCGTGAATTACGTTATAGTGTTTTTGTTTTTTTGTTTTTTCTCACAGACGCTGCCCCCAGTGAACCTTCTATACTGTGGAGTCAACAAAATAAAAAACAAAAATAACAACGCGCATGCGCGAAGTTAAAAAAATAAAATGTCGACAATTTACCCATCGCACCCTGTATGTTTCTAAATATCTTAAATTATCTTGAAGTGATCATTATTCTTTGCCTGACACTGTTTATAGTAGAATACAGTTTGGAGAAAAGTAACATTTAATAATTATCTTTGAATAAAGGGTTTGTCTTTGTTATTTATATTTAGTTACTTAGATGTCCGTCGAGGGAGTTTGAGGCGGGGTGTAAATTATTAAAATTCTCTGCTATACACCCAATGATAAAACAACAATGTCATTTGATTATTGAAACCAGTACTGATGGCCACAAATTGTCTAAGATTATTTCGTCGGAGTTTCCATATGTTGGCAAGATTTCTTTGGAATCAGGAACTTTCAAAGTAATGAGAGTTTGATCCAGGGGATCAATTGGGATGTCATTAAATCAATCAGAACTGAATGCTGATTGTATTGAGATGAGATCTCGACGATCAATAATAATTACTGAATTACGTTTGCACAGCTCCTCGTCTCTATGATAACACCATGATATATTTATTTATTTACATTCTCCCTCTAGCTCCGGCGCATTATCTCTCCATCTTTCTTTATCACCTGCCCCCTCTCTCTCTCTCTCTTTCTTTCTTTCTTTCTTTCTTTCTTACACTTTATCTCTCTTATCTTCTCTCTTTCTTTTTCTCTTTATCTCTTTCTTCTCGCTCTTTTCTATTTCTCTCACATTATCATCTACGTCGTCTTCCTCTCACTGTCAGCTCGTCTCTCTCTCCCTACATATATATTTGTCAACTTCTCTCTCACCCTTTATTTCTTTCTTTCTTTCTTTCTTTCTTTCGCACACTTTATCTCTCTATTCTTCTCTCTTTCTTTTTCTCTTTATCTCTTTCTTATCCTCTCTCTCCCTCTCTTTCTATTTCTCTCTCATTATCATCTACTTCGTCTTCCTCTCGCTGTCAGCTTGTCTTTCTCTCCCTACATATATATTTTTCAAATTATCTCTTCCTCATTCTTTCTATCTTTCTCTTTCTTTCTTACATTTTATCTCTCTCTTTCTTTTTTCTCTCTCTTTCTCTTTATCTCTTTCTTCCTCTCTCTCTCTCTCCCAGCCTGCTTCTTTCTCTCTCTCCCTATATGCATATATATATATATATATATATATATATATATATATGTATATATATATATTAGGTTGATGCAAAAATAATGACGTAATAATGTCGTTTTTTGACATATTTTAACGTCAAAAAACGACATTATTACGTCATTATTTTTGCACCAACCTAATATATATATATATATATATATATATATATATATATATATATATATATATATATTCTCTTTCTGGCAATCGCACATCTTTATTTCTCAACTTCTCTTTCTCTCTCTTTCTCACTCTCTATCTCTCTTTTTCTGTTCTCTCCGTCTCTCTTTTTCTCTTTATTACTTTCTTCTCCTCTCTCTTTCTATTTCTCTCTCATTATCATCTACTTTCTCTTCTTCAGCTTCTCCTCCTCGCCTTACATTTATATTTATCAACCTTTTTCTCCCTCTTTCTTTCTATTTTACTCTTTCTTTCTTTCTTTCTCACTGTTTATCGCTCTTTTTCTTTTCTTTCTCTATCTCTTTCTCTTTATCTCTTTCTTCTCTCTCTTTCTATCTATCTCTCATTATCATCTACTTCCTCTTCCTCTCTCTGTCTGTTTTTCCCTCTCCCCCTACATATATATTCTCATCTAAACTCTCTCTCTGTCTCTCTCTGTCTCTCTCTCTCTCTGTCTCTCTCTCTCTCTCTCTCTGTCTCTCTCTAATCTCTCTCTCTCTCTCTCTCTCTCTCTTGTAATTATAGAAAAGTTTCTTAGTATCCTTATCAATGGAAGAAAGAAAATTACCATGTTGATGCATATTCATTTTATTCCGGGTAGATTCGACAATAGCACAATGTCATCATCAGGGTCTAGTTTCTTCTAATGTTGCAAGTATTCGGAATAAAATGAATTATTATGTATTAACATGGCACTGCCGATCATGGCTCTCCAAAAGTCACTGTCCTTCATAGTTCTTAATAAATTTTGTCTAAACACTCTTCAGTAATCCATTTAAAAAAGATTGCTAGCTGATGCGTTTTTTTTCTTTGTCTCTCTTGCCTTTAACCTGTCCTGTGAGTATCAGATTTCCCAAGCTTTCTTCCCTCATTGTGTACCCTAGAAATGTCAGCTGTCCTATTTCTTTCCATCTTTTTAAAAAAATTTTTTCGTTGTGCTTAGGTTAGGTTCATGTGACGCTCAGCTTACTTCTGTAGAAAAACACATTTCTGTTGCTTCTGTGAGGAAATTGTCCAGCATTCACTGTCATATAGGAGGATTGATATTACATAGCATTTCAGCACTCTTTTCATTGTTTCTGTTGCCTCAAGTCTTCTCTTCATCTGTGAGGAAATTGTTCAGCATTTACTGCCATATAAGAGGACTGATATTACATAGCAGTTCAGCACTCTTTTCATTGTTTCTGTTGCCTCAAGTCTTCTCTTCATCTGTGAGGAAATTGTCTATCATTCATTGCCATAAAGGAGGATTGATATTACATAGCAGTCCAGCACTCTTTTCATTGTTTCTGTTGCCTCAAGTCTTCTCTTCATCTGTGAGGAAATCGTCCAGCATTTACTGCCATATAGAAGGATTGATATTACATAGCAATTCAGCACTCTTTTCATTGTTTCTGTTGCCTCAAGTCTTCTCTTCATCTGTGATGAAATCGTCCAGCATTTACTGCCATATAGGAGGATTGATATTACATAGCAGTTCAGCACTCTTTTCATTGTTTCTTTTGTCTCAAGTCTTCTCTTCATCTGTGAGGAAATCGTCCAGCATTCACTGCCATATAGGAGGATTGATATTACATAGCAGTTCAGCACTCTTTTCATTGTTTCTGTTGCCTCAAGTCTTCTCTTCATCTGTGAGGAAATCGTCCAGCATTCACTGCCATATAGGAGGATTGATATTACATAGCAATTCAGCACTCTTTTCATTGTTTCTGTTGCCTCAAGTCTTCTCTTCATCTGTGAGGAAATCGTCCAGCATTCACTGCCATATAGGAGGATTGATATTACATAGCAGTTCAGCACTCTTTTCATTGTTTCTTTTGTCTCAAGTCTTCTCTTCATCTGTGAGGAAATCGTCCAGTATTCACTGCCATATAGGAGGATTGATATTACATAGCAGTCCAGCACTCTTTTCATTGTTTCTGTTGCCTCAAGTCTTCTCTTCATCTGTGAGGAAATCGTCCAGCATTTACTGCCATATAGGAGGATTGATATTACATAGCAATTCAGCACTCTTTTCATTGTTTCTGTTGCCTCAAGTCTTCTCTTCATCTGTGATGAAATCGTCCAGCATTTACTGCCATATAGGAGGATTGATATTACATAGCAGTTCAGCACTCTTTTCATTGTTTCTTTTGTCTCAAGTCTTCTCTTCATCTGTGAGGAAATCGTCCAGCATTCACTGCCATATAGGAGGATTGATATTACATAGCAGTTCAGCACTCTTTTCATTGTTTCTGTTGCCTCAAGTCTTCTCTTCATCTGTGAGGAAATCGTCCAGCATTCACTGCCATATAGGAGGATTGATATTACATAGCAATTCAGCACTCTTTTCATTGTTTCTGTTGCCTCAAGTCTTCTCTTCATCTGTGAGGAAATCGTCCAGCATTCACTGCCATATAGGAGGATTGATATTACATAGCAGTTCAGCACTCTTTTCATTGTTTCTGTTGCCTCAAGTCTTCTCTTCATCTGTGAGGAAATCGTCCAGCATTTACTGCCATATAGGAGGATTGATATTACATAGCAATTCAGCACTCTTTTCATTGTTTCTGTTGCCTCAAGTCTTCTCTTCATCTGTGATGAAATCGTCCAGCATTTACTGCCATATAGGAGGATTGATATTACATAGCAGTTCAGCACTCTTTTCATTGTTTCTTTTGTCTCAAGTCTTCTCTTCATCTGTGAGGAAATCGTCCAGCATTCACTGCCATATAGGAGGATTGATATTACATAGCAGTTCAGCACTCTTTTCATTGTTTCTGTTGCCTCAAGTCTTCTCTTCATCTGTGAGGAAATCGTCCAGCATTCACTGCCATATAGGAGGATTGATATTACATAGCAATTCAGCACTTTTCATTGTTTCTGTTGCCTCAAGTCTTCTCTTCATCTGTGAGGAAATCGTCCAGCATTCACTGCCATATAGGAGGATTGATATTACATTGCAATTCAGCACTCTTTTCATTGTTTCTGTTGCCTCAAGTCTTCTCTTCATCTGTGAGGAAATCGTCCAGCATTCACTGCCATATAGGAGGATTGATATTACATAGCAATTCAGCACTCTTTTCATTGTTTCTGTTGCCTCAAGTCTTCTCTTCATCTGTGAGGAAATCGTCCAGCATTCACTGCCATATAGGAGGATTGATATTACATAGCAATTCAGCACTCTTTTCATTGTTTCTGTTGCCTCAAGTCTTCTCTTCATCTGTGAGGAAATCGTCCAGCATTCACTGCCATATAGGAGGATTGATATTACATAGCAATTCAGCACTCTTTTCATTGTTTCTGTTGCCTCAAGTCTTCTCTTCATCTGTGAGGAAATTGTTCAGCATTTACTGCCATATAAGAGGACTGATATTACATAGCAGTTCAGCACTCTTTTCATTGTTTCTGTTGCCTCAAGTCTTCTCTTCATCTGTGAGGAAATTGTCTATCATTCATTGCCATAAAGGAGGATTGATATTACATAGCAGTTCAGCACTCTTTTCATTGTTTCTGTTGCCTCAAGTCTTCTCTTCATCTGTGAGGAAATCGTCCAGCATTCACTGCCATATAGGAGGATTGATATTACATAGCAATTCAGCACTCTTTTCATTGTTTCTGTTGCCTCAAGTCTTCTCTTCATCTGTGAGGAAATTGTTCAGCATTTACTGCCATATAAGAGGATTGATATTACATAGCAGTTCAGCACTCTTTTCATTGTTTCTGTTGCCTCAAGTCTTCTCTTCATCTGTGAGGAAATTGTCCAGCATTCACTGTCATATAGGAGGTTTGATATTATGTAATAATCTAGCGCTCTTTTTCTTTGTTTCTAACGAAAATATCCGATTTCTTAATGCTTTTCTGAGCTTTTAAAAGGCATCGTCCTTTATTCAATGCACGTTCCGATTTTATGTTGGACACTTTCCACCTGCTGTTAAAATGCTTCTTAAATATTAAAATGTTCATATTTATTTGATTTTGGTTTCCCTTTTGATAATAACTGCGCATTTCGTCATCTTGCCATCGATGCTTAATCCTGTATGCGCTCTTTCATTAAGTGCATTTTGTAGGTGGATCTAATTTGCTTCAAAGTGGGGCTCTCCGACTTTAATTCAACGCACCAGTCACTTCCTTTTAGGTCACCCTCTTAGCCCTCCAAGGTGCCTAGGGTCCTCTTCAAAACTTCTTTCATCTCTTCGCCCTCAAAATTTTAATCCGTAAGCAGTCGTGATTATGAATTAACGTTTTCACCGACATTGACAAAGAACTTTATCAGAAACCTATGAAGTAATATATATATATATATATATATATATATGGTGCACGCCATAAGTTTTAGAATTTTGACATCTATTTCTTGATCACTTCAAAGGTTTCTGAGAGAGTTCTTTGTCAATATCGGCGAAAACGAGTGGATGAAAGTTTTGAGGGCGTAGAGGAGATTAAAGAAGTTATATATATACATACATATATATATATATATATATATATATATATATATATATATATATATATATGTAAAGCAAAGGTATTGGAAATGTATCCGTCGGAGGTTAAATGAGATATACATACATTTTTTCATCCCGGTCCATATGAACTCAAAAGGAACTTATATATATATATATATATATATATATATATATATATATATATATATATATATATATATATACAAGTATAGGATTGGTGTATACGGAATAAATTCTAATAACCAAATACTCTCCTTAAAAGAGTGCTCAATACAGAGTAGAGGAAATATAATCATTTACTCAAAAATTATAACATAAAAATGTTATAAAATTACTACAAAAATATTTTATTTTTATATTATAATTTTCGAATAAATGATTATATATATATATATATATATATATATATATATATATATATATATATATATCACCATAGTCGATTTGTTAGAATTCATTTTAGCGGTCTGGAGGATGTGGATCGATCTCAGCATGCAACACCTTTGGAAAGTACCTGAAAAGCTTTGTGAATGAAATTGGGTAGACGGAACCCTTGGGTACCGTCGATCGCTGTGCTGGCATGAAATCACAAGTCATCGTGACCGAGGCTTTGAGTGTGCTGGTCTCCTTCAGATTGTTGATTACGCTAGATAACATGCTCTCTCACAGAAAATGTAATTAAGTCCTGATCAGCATAGGTGCAGTATAAATCATAGTTAGGCTCTTTGGGTGTTTAACAAAGACAAAATGCGCCTGAGCAAGCGTCTGCAATATTAATTTTCTTGCCGCCTTAATAGAAGAGTATCCTCGAATACGAGTGCCCATCCGTTAGCGTAAATATTAGACGTCAGTCTTGTACTTCGCTTAAATTCAAGAACTCTAGATGCCATAGCGAAAAGCTCATCCGAACAATTAACATGGAAGTATTTATAGAAAAGACACTGGAAGACAACCTTACGGCAGTGTAAGAGTGACTGAAACGGAGCCGCCAGATCAGGACTGATAATATTGCTGATTCTTTTTTGGATTTTATCAAGGAGCTCAAGGTTGGTGCAAATATATTGCCGTTTTCTCACATATGTTACTATGTGAGAAAACGACATTATTTTTGCACCAACCTAATAGCAGGTGCACAAGACCATATGTCACATCTATATTCCACGTATGTGTGTGTGTGTACTTCTCTTTTAATCGAAACTATATTCTTTAAGGCGAAATTATGACAAAACCTATTACAGTTAATGACTCCGGCATTGGTTTGTGTAAAAGCAAATATAAGCACAGTTTTCATTAAATTCATCGAACAACACTTCTCCAGTACAATCAGACTTCGCAACATCTTCAACAGAATTACTCTGAAATTTAGCTTTCTCTGCACCAAAAACACACTAATAATCATTAAGAAAAAAATGACATAACAAAACTCCTCAGTTCTCGACAAACACCCGCAAGCACCTACCTGTAACTGCAGAAAAATAAAGATGAATGCCCACTGAACATGAACTGCTTACAAATTAACATAATATGCCAAGCTGCAGTAAGATCAAAAGAAAACGAAGAATAAATAAATTTAAAAATAACGGTAGATCCTTGAAAACAGTTATGTTACACACACAAAATGCCATTATAAACCAAAACTAACAATAGCAAAGTCTCTTACAAGCAAAGTTTGTAAGAATTCCGAAACAAGTTCTTAAAAGAAACACCATCAATGGACTAACCTTCAATTGTAAAGACGGCAGAATACATGGTCTTTAGCAAAAGGGACGATCCAAGATGTGAGCTATGAATTGGGGACGACAAAATCAAACAAGTTCAGAAATTTAACTGTATAGGAAGCGTTATGACAAATGACAGAACACGTGACCGAAATCTGAAGTCGAATTGAAACTGCAAAGCTTTCCCGCAAAAGGTAAAGGTTTAAGAAACAAAACAGTTAGAATCAAGGGAAAGACATCTAAAACGCAAAGTAATATGATTCCTCCTATATGATAATGAATACTGCGCAATTTTCTCCCAAATCTCGAGGAGACGTGTGACACTAAAGTGGAATGACAGGCTCAGGAATTTGACACTCACAGGGACATACTGAAGGTAAATTGTTGCACATTTGTTCATGCATCGAATATCTCTGTCGTGTACGACACTGTTACTATATATTTAGAGCTTCCTGATAAAATACAAAGAAAAATCTGCAATATTAACGGTCATGACATGCCATCTCAGATTCAGTGGCTTTCCGATCGCCGTAACGTGGTGTCCCGGTGACTTTTCTATAAATATTTTCATAAAAACTGTCTCTAAAGCATATAAGAAAACAAACAAACCAAAACACGCCAAAAATAATATCTTAATCTTAACACCATGAAGTTTTTTGTGCGGTTATTAAAAGACGGGAGGAAAACAACGTATGGACAATAAGTGTGACACCAAGTGGAAACAGTCTATTTCATGCTAAAATCTCCAGGCCATGTGTGTTGTGCTTTGGCTCGACTATTTATATATGATGGTGCATTATGTGTAGCAAGATCTATTGTCTGATCCTGACGGTTATCGAATCGTGGATTCGTATGCGGTTATTTGTAGCTATTTTATCTCTTTGCTAACTTTTTACTCGTTATTTATTATTGATTACTTAATTATTTGTTATTGATTGTTCCGAGTATATGTATGGGTGTTTCATTAAGACGGATCAAAGTCAGCAGTAAATAAATCAGTGTTATTGGGGAAAATTTATTTATTTCTCTGTTGGATTCTCTTATTTAAGTCATGGCAATTATGAAAAATAATATCGCTCAAGTGTCCGCCAAATCTGAAAGAAAAAGAAAAAAAAATCATTAGATGCTTAAACTTAATTCACATTTAAAATCGGTCCAAGTTATTGGAACACCCTTTAGAACCGTTAGAATAGACTACCCACAATTCACCACTGAGCCGTATATATAAATAGTCGAAAAAACACAACGCATGCGGAATTATGATTACGTTTAAAATGAAACAGACTGTTGCCTCTGAGTGCTGACTTCAATGTTTACTTTTATATTTACACACGCTCTATCTCTGATATTGAGCACTTTATCTCATAATATAGCATACCTTCAAACTATATTTATTCATATATATATATATATATATATATATATATATATATATATATATATATTTAAAAATATGATTCCATCGCTACATAAGAGTTCTCATGTTTCAAAACAAGAGGCGAAAACTTCAATATAATTATTTGAATTAAATTGAATTAAAGTACCAAGCTCTGTTCCATCTTCAAGCGAAACTTTTTTGGGAATAATTAATTCTTGAAATTTACGCGTTTTATAAGCATATTTATTATTAAAATTAAAATTACTATGGTTTCGGCTAGAGCAATTGTTTAAAAAATAGGGGTGTAAAGGTTAATAATTTGTACCAATATCTCAGTTAATATATATATATATATATATATATATATATATATATATGCAAAATTGAAAACATTTTAAATTTATATTTACCGTTATTACTAGAGAGAGTCACGGTGGTGTATTGGAAAGCGGCTCGGATTGAGGAATCGGAGAGCCGAGTTCGAATTCCATTTGGATCCATTACATTCAATTACGTACCTTGGGAAAGGTACGGATCCTCTTGGGTA
>OZ010615.1:30349212-30356712 GCA_963932145.1 Acanthosepion lycidas | reverse complement strand
TGAAGAACCCACTTTACATTCCTTCGGCATTTCTGATTACCGACATTGTTTTGAAACAGTATCACAGGTTCCTCGACTCCGCCCTTTTTGTTGGCGGGGGTGCGCAGTGTACATTCCGAAATCTTCTCTCTTTGCAGATAATCCCCCGACATCGGCACATGTAGGTATTTGGTAAATTTTGTTTCAGTTCGACAAGAAGCAGCACGAATAGCGCACGTGTTTGTGTTATATTGCGTATAACATCAACGGAGAGGGATATCCAGACAGACATAAAAGGAACTGCGATAGATAGATAGATAGATAGATAGATAGATAGATAGATAGATAGGAACAGACTGAGATAGATAGATAGATAGATAGATAGATAGATAGATAGATAGATAGATAGATAGATAGATATGAACAGACTGAGATAGATAGATAGATAGATAGATAGATAGATAGATAGATAGATAGATAGATAGATAGATAGATGTGCCAGTAAAGAAACTGTTTGCAAAGAACTTACGGTTAGATCTATCTATCTCCATTACAAATATATGAGATCTCGACACCAATTTGGGCATATATCCATCCTCACATCACAATCAACCAAAATACAATTATCAACAGAAAAGAAATATTCGTGGATAACACGAAGGTGGAATGAAAGACTAGAAGTTGTTATTATTATACAAAATAAAGAAGAATCTGCAATGCTAATGGTCTTGTTCTGGCATCTCGGCTTCAGTCCCTTTTCCCACCGCCGTAATGTAGCTTCTTTGTGTCTTTTCTATACATACTTTATTTGGTAATATTTTCTAATGATCTTTCCTATCTGTCTATATTTCTGAGATGAGGTATTATGTACACTATTTACATTATTCCGACTATTGTCCTCATCTGTCTCATTGTCTCCAACGTTTCAGCCGTTATACGCTCCGGCCTTCTTCCGATGGTTGGAATGTCCCTAGGATAGACTGTTCTAGTTCCACGTGCCATGTCTAATGGATGTGAGTTATCTCCTGTTATTTCCCCTTAACCAGGTATTGAACTCACTCTCTTTGGGTCCTGTCACTGGATCTAACTAACGACTTTATCCACTGTGCCGTGTGTCCTTGAGGACATCTGTGTATGAATTTCTGGGTATTATAAACCTAATGTCTTCAGCAACCGTTTTTTATCAGAGCTCATATTGCAATGTTTGTTGTTATTATCGCTTTTCTCTGGCACTCATTATTACTGGTTCCCATATTCTATTCATTTCTATGCTTGGTCGGCTCAGGAGTTTTTTGTGGCCTAGCATATGTGCTGATTCCTTAAGTTTACGAATTTTCCAATGACGTTCTTCGTCTGTGATCTCAACTTGATCCCACAGATGTCAGTTATCCCCTTTCTCTCTCCATATGTGGTCAGCCACGCTGGATTTTTCCACTTCCCCTCGTGTTACAGCTTTCTGGTGTTTTTGAAGCCTTGCCTTAAGGGGGCAGCCTGTCGCCCCTTTATATTTCTTTCCGCAGCTGGATAGAGTACACACAGTCTTTAGTCATGTTCTCCTCTATGGGGCTGGTCTTACTCGGAAGAAGTTCCGCTTTTGAAGGTTGTCCTGATGTTATATGGACCGTAGATCCTTTGTATTTTCTCTGATGACCCCAAATAAGGCAGGCATACTGTTTTCTGATTGTTGTTGTCCTCCTCTTGTACCCGCCTATCCCAGTTTTTTGGGGCTGTTGCCATGTACCCAGGGTAGTTGTTACGTTGTAGGGTACTGCATATACTGACCAATTCTTTATCTAATGTCTCTGGGTCACCACTTATGACTTTTGCTCGATTTTGCAAGCAGCGGACGATCCTTTTCATGTCTTACACACGAACAGCACATGGTTTTTGATAATGACTGAGGCACTAAAAACTACTTGGACAAAATTGGAAAATAAATAATAAAAAAAAATAAACAGATATACTATGTCGGTTGAATGTTATAAACCTTGAGCAATCTGGGACGTTCGTGCCGAAGTTAAAAGAAGATTTCTTTTCCCTTGACACCGCTATAACTTTAACTTCCTTCACTCTTCGGTAATGTATTTCATTTTATTTTAAAAAGCCTAATCTTGGCGATCGAAAGCGGTGTTTTTAAATGATATGGCCATTTGTCTTTAAAAAATCCGGAAACAGGAACAAACATGCCTGCATAGTGTCAAAAGGAGAGTTTTTTCCCATGACACCGCTGTTTTAACTACCTTCACTCCTCAGTAATGTGTCTCGTCTGCGTAGTATCAAAAGGACACTTTTTCCCATGACACCGCTCTTTTAACTAGAATCACTCCTTAGCAATGTGTCTCCTCTGCATAGTGTGAAAAAAACAGTTTTTCCCATGACACCGTATTTTAACTAACTTCATTCCTCGGCAATGTATCTCGTCTGCATGGCGTCAAAAGGACACTTTTCCCCATGACACCGCTCTTTTAACTACCTTCACTCCTCACCAATGTTTATTGTTTTAAGAAGCGATCATTAGAAATATAACATTTCCTAAACATATGAAAGTAAATTTACACATTTTTTTTTGCTCCTGATATTCCACAACAAAAATATTAAACACTATTTATTTATCAGATTCTTTATTTGCAAGAATAATTTTATACTGACAAAATTCTAAAAATTAATACTAATTGTATTAAGATTAATGCAATGCAATGCAATATTTATAATATTTATAATTATATCTTGAAATAAGGGAACTAAGAAATATAGCCAACGGGGCATTCTGACCCCTAACCCTAACCCTAACACTAACACTAAACCTAGCCTTAACCCTACGCCCCAAACCTACCCCTAACCCTTAACGTTAATCCTAACCCTATCCCAATCCCCAACACCAACCCTAAACCTTTACCTTAATCCTAACCCTAACCCCAACTACAACCCCAACCCTAACCCTAACCCTAACCCCTAACACTACCCCTAACCACTATCCTAACCTAAACCTAACCCTAACACTAACCCTAAACTCTAACCTTAACCCTAAAACCCTAACCCCACCCTAACCCCTAACACTACCCCTAACCGCTACCCCAACCTAAACCTAACCCTAACTCTAACACTAACCCTAGACTCTAACACTAACCGTAACCCTAAACCCTAACCCTACCCTAACCCAAGCTCTGCCCTAAGCCTAAACCCTAACCCTAATCCTAACCCCAACCCTAACCCTAACCCTAACCCTAATCCTAAACCCTAACAATGCCTAACACTAAACCGTAACCCTAAACCTAAATCCTAAACCTAATCCTGCCCTAACCCTAAACCTAATCCTAACGATCTACCCTAACCGTAACTCCATACCCTAACCCCTAACTCTAACCCTAACCCTAACCCTAACCCCAACCCTAACTCTAGCCCTAACCCCAACTATTATATAACAATATTGCAGCAAGAGTCTTACGATGCTGCATCTCTAGGAAAAGGGTTAGTAATTGAAAAACGGACACAGTATATGAGGCGTTTAAAGAAAGACCGGGACGTATTCAACATTTGTTTATTTGACGGCAATAGGCACTTAAAGGTTTTCAGCAGTTTTGATCATCATTTCTTTTCATGGTTAGCTGTAAGGAATTGCAAATGTCGGACAAGCCTACACTTCATTGCAGGAAATATCAAGTTTTACGGAAACATTGTTGACAATTATGTATTTAGTTACATAAATAAATAAAAATAAAATAAATTTTGATGCGATGTTCGATTTGTTGTTAGGTATTTTTCATTTTCTCCTTTGATATTGGCAGCATTTTAGAACACTTTGGCTGCAACGTTAAGTTTCCTTAGTTGAACAAACTAGAGCTATTTCGTTTACATTTTGTTACATCTCTTTTCCATTATCGTACATTTTTAGATCACTTTTTTCCAGTCATTTTGATGGGTAATAGCAACATTCTGAAATTTAGAATGATCTTATTCCATTTCAAAAACAGAACCTGTAAAAAGGAATATTTCAAATTAATATATGACCAAAATTAAATGCTTTTGACAAAAACTTAATGATTTCACTATAATTAACAATAATTTAATGATATTCCACAGACAAATCTATGGTTTTTGTTACCTCATCTCATTGCATGGTTATAAACCTAAGTTCAGCTTGAAATATTCTGTAATCGGCTTTAATATTTTGTAAAATACTTGGATGTGATATAATTTCCTGTGATAATAGCAATTTTGTTTTTTTTTGTTGAATACGCCCCTCCTCCGCCAAACGCCGCATGTACTCGTGTATGAGTCGATTTCATGTATAGCACGACCCCTGAATCATTTTGCGTTTTGTTTTTCATATAGCTCGTGTATAATGCAACCCTAGATTTTCTGCAATACTAGTAGGTCTACTGTATTCAAATATTGCAGTACTGGTCATCATCCTAGATGTATTTATAGCAAATAAACGATCTTCATGTTTGTTTGTTTTTTTTGTATAAAAGCTACCCCAAAATGGCGAGAAAAAACATTTACATTTAAATACCGTACGTTTGATTTATTTCAAGCCTGACTCCGTTTCATACCTAACTCTGGTTCATGCCTGACTTTGGTTTATACCTTGAGACTGGTTCATGACTGACTCTGATTCATGCCTTGACACCGGTTCATTACTGACTCTGGTTTATGCCTGACTCTGTTTCATGCCTTGACACTGGTTCGTGCATGACACTGGTTCATGTCTGACTCTGGTTCATGCCTTGACACCTGTTCATGCCTGACTCAAGTTCATGCCTGACTCTGTTTCTTGCCTGACTCTGGTTCATGTCTTAACACCGGTTCATGATTGAGTCCTGGTCATGCCTGACTCCAGTTCATCCTGGACTCCGTTTCATACCTGACTATGGTTCAGGTCTGACACCGTTTCATACCTGACTGTGGTTCATGCATTGACACCGGTTCCTGCCTTGGCACCAGTTCATACCTGACACCAGTTCATCCCTGACTCCAGTTCATGCCTGACTCCAGTTCATCCCTGATTCCGGTTCATGCCTGACTACGGTTGATGATTCACACCGGTTGATGTCTCACACCGGTTCATGCCTTACACCGGTTCATGCCTGACTGTGGTTCAAGACAGACACTGGTTCATTCCTAACTATGGTAGCTCCTCTTCCCTGGCTCTGCTTTCAATGTTTCTCACCTTTTCTTCACTAACTGTACCGCTATGGTTAGCCAAGGATATCGTGAGAATGCACACTGAACGGGTAGCTTAGTGTCACTGAAAATACATGAATTTTAACACCTCCAGAAACATTTAAGACACCGGTTCCCATAGGATCACCGAAGTTAAGCAATGTCGAACCTGGTCAGTGCCTAGATGGGTAACAGGTTTTAAACGGAGTCCCAAACACCGTTGGGTTTCGCGATATTCACTTAAGCGCAAATAACCATGAAAAAGTTACGAATCCACCTCCTCTCGCCCCCAACTATGGATTAATTACACCATTCTTATCTCCAACAAAAATTCTTACAATCTTACGATTAGAATTCTTATGTTTCTGCCTTTTAATAACCAGAAAAGGGTTGATAAGCCATAAAAAACAATTCAATAAATCAATCAGGAAAGAAATGCACTGTAGAGTGCAACTGATCACCAAAAATGCCTGGTTTTTGACCTCTTCTGAAAATGACCTGCCTGGTTTTTGACCTCTTCTGGAAATGACTTGCCTGGTTTTTGACCTCTTCTGAAAATGTCCTACCTGGTTTTTAACCTCTTCTGAAAATGGCCTGACTGGTTTTGACCTCTTCTGAAAAGGACCTCTTTGGTTTTTGACCTCTTCGAAAAAATGACGTCCCTGGTTTTTGACCTCTTCTGAAAATGACCTCCCTGGTTTTTGATCTCTTCTGAAAATGACCTGCCTGGTCTTTGACCTCTTCTGAAAATGACCAACCTGGTTTTTGACCTCTTCTGAAAATGATCTGTGTTTTAGTACAACTGATCACCAAAAATTTATTTCGTTTGATTTCTGATGGATATTCATTTCTTTCTGGGTCCCAGCCAGAGACCTAAGCTCAGAAATGGCGTCATTTTTCTAGAATATCAATAAGGCTACACATATTTTACATAGATAAACCTCTTCGTAATGTGTTGGCTGTTATTGTGATTGAAATTATTTGTCTTTTTTTAAGACATGGGCGACCAGGAATCACTTCCAATGAATCCATCGGAACCTCTTCTAATCAATACGAAGGTTCCAACTACAATTGGAATTCTTAATGTCCTCATGTGAAATAATTTTGATATTTCTATTTCAAGGTCCTTGTATTTTGATATTTTTTGAAGATCTTCAAAGATACATTACAGTCTGCATGGACTGCCATGTCAATAAGAAGGCAGATTTCGCTTTTGTGGACAGGGTATCTAGGTGATCAGCTTTGGGTTTGTTTTTGTTTTTTTTGTCTGTGTGTATTGTAAAGTCCTATAAAATTGTAACAGGTCCTATCTCTCTAACCAGGTCTGGTTGATGTTCACACCAATTCCTTTCAGATTCCTTCCCGTAGAAGTTGCAGATTTTCCAGTGCAGATATTGGCCCAATCTGTCAAGCCGGGTTTCAAATTCAGTAGGTGCCAATACCGTGCAACCTGATACAAGATGATCAATTGTTTCTGGATATTTATCACAGAATCTGCATTTTGGGTTAACACAAATTTTCAGTATGTGAGCTTGGTAAATTCTAATTAGCAAATATTGGTCCTGTGCAGAAAAAATAGAACCTTTGGTTTCAGCTTTTAACCCTGCACTACGTATTATTATTATTATTATTATTATTATTATTATTATTATTATTATTATTATTATTATTTTGCATATGCCTAGATCTCAATGTGGAATCAAGGATTCGGTGAAAGGATCGGTGGTCTAAAAAAGAAAAAATTGGTGACACCCCGCTGTAAGGAATTCTTCCATTGTTACCATTCGCTTATATCTTTTTCGTCCTGGTACCGCCAACCGTTTACAAAGACTCGTAAAAGTAGGTTATTCACACTGTAATACCCAGGAAAAAAAATAATATTAGAACGAAGTGAATCACGAAAAACGGAAAAAAAATAGAAAGAATTTTTCTCTCTGATAAAATAAATAAAAAAAAAAATAGTTCGACATTGTCCTCCTGACGTCAGAAGGCCACCGCGGGGAGAGGTGGGTTGACGTGACGTCATCTGCTCAGAAATTGATCGCTCTTCTGCAGTGGTGGATTGCAACGTGTGGGTGGGGGGTGGGGAAGGGAGAAGAAGGTGAAGTAGAACAGGTTGGAAACCTCAGCCGGTCGACAGCAACAATAGGCAGTCGAACGAATCATTATCAGATAAAAATGGAAGCGTATCACGTGGACAGATTCGCACAAGTTTGTAGCCATCTATCTTTCTATCTTTCTCTCTCTCTCTCTCTCTCTCTATATATATATATATATATATATACATATACATATACACACACACACACACATATATATATATATATATATATATATATATATTAAATAATAAATATA
>OZ010615.1:30334212-30344212 GCA_963932145.1 Acanthosepion lycidas | reverse complement strand
AACAAACCGCTGAGAAATAACAAATGTGTGATAAAAAGATTTTTTTTTTAAAAAAAAGAAAAAAAATACGCCCATAGAAAAAGAAACAAATTGAAAAACAAAAACAAAATAATAATAATTTAAAAACAGTTCCACCGCAGGACGTACAATAATCGCCAGTTATTTTACAAGTGCCGCCATTTTTTGTCTTTCATGTGGTTACGTCTGCTATTGTTATTAAGCTTGGCATTCATTTGTTAGGATCGGGAACTCTTTCCTTTTTAACTTTTTTTTAATTTTTATTTTGGTCGTTGTTATAACGACTTTTTTTTTTCATATTTATTGCTTTGTTTAATTTATCCACTTGCTCCTTTTTTTTTTTTTAATAAGCTTTTCTCTTTATCTTTCTCGTTCTTCTTTCTTCTTTTAGTTCTACATTTTATTTGACTGCTTCTTTTTGTCACGTCTTCTTCTTTTCATCTTCTTCTAAAAGATTTTCTACTTGTAATTTCTTTCCTCTTTCTTCCACCTCTTCTTCTTCATTTTTTCTTTTTCGCTATTTTCATCTTCATTTCTTCTTCGTTCCTCCTACACGTTCTTGTAATTCCTCTTTTATTCCTTATCTTCTTTTCTTCTTCTTCTTTTCATTTTCTTCTTCTTTTCATTATTTTCTTCTTCTTTTTTTATCTTTTCTCTGCTTCTTCTTCTTCTTCTTCTTCTTCTTCTTCTATCTGTTCCCATCTCTTCCAATTGTTCAATATTTATCCATTCTTCTTCTTCTTCTTCTTCTTCTTCTTCTTCTTCTTCTTCTTCTTCTTCTTCTATCTGTTCCCATCTCTTCCAATTCTTCAATATTCATTCATTCATTCTTCTTCTTCTTCTTCTTCCTGTTCCCATCTCTTCCAATTGTTCAATATTTATCCATTCTTCTTCTTCTTCTTCTTCTTCTTCTTCTTCTTCTTCTTCTTCTCGTTATTATCTTCTTCATCTCCTGTTCCTTTCTTCTTTTTTCTTTTTCTTCTTCTTCTTCTTTGACTTTTTTCATCATCTTCTTCATCTTGTTTTTCTTCTTTTTCTTCTTCTTCCTCATCTATTTCTGCTGCTACTTCGTCATCTTTTTCTTCATCATCTTTGACTCCTTTCTTTTCCTTTTATCATCTTCTTCTTCTTTTTCTTCTACTTCTGCTACCTCATCATCTTTTCTTCTTCTTTTTTGAATTCTTTTATCACCTTCGTTTTCTTGTTTTTCTTCTTTTTTTCCTTCCCCTTTAACTTCTTCTCATCATCATCTTTTTCTTCTTCTTCTGCTGCTGCCACTTTGTCATCTTTTTCTTCTTCATCATCTATAACTCCTATCTTTCGTCATCAGCTTCTTCTTCTGTGACTTCTTTTCGTTATCTTCTTCATCTTGTCTTTCTTTTCTTCTTCTTCTTCTTCTTCTTCTTCTTCTTCTTCTACTGCTACTTCATCACCTTTTTCTTCTTCACCATCTTTGACCCCTTCCTTTCATCATCAACTTCTTCTTTGTCTTCGTCTTCTTCAGCTTCTTCTGTTTTTGTTATCACTTTCCTTTCGCCCCATTCATCAATTCCAACGTCTTAATTAGCCCCGACCATTTGTGGGAAAACAAAGTGTAGCAGACGAGTGGAAAGACATTAATGTGTCTACCCGTTTAGTGAGCTTTCCAACCCGACTTTCAGCTGCCAAAGTTATTTGCCCCCGAATTCTCACACACAAAAGAACAACAACCCATTCCAACAGGGTTACTCTATGTTCGGTTCTACATCAGCCTGTACAGTAATTTCGACGCTCATTGAAGTACTATTACCCCTTCTCTATCTACCATCGAACACGAGTAACAACTTTAGTGTTACGGTTACGAAAACCATCTCGATGGTGGGCCAAGTCCGATCCTCATTCACACTTTCGGATTTATCAAAGGCTAAACTTAGAAGGCGCCAATTCGTTACGCAGTCCCTTAAATTAAACAATATTATATCGCTTTAGGAATTAACCGATAACGGTTCTCTACAACTTCCTTTCCTTTGTGTTGCTATAACTTCTTGGGAAAGATATTGGCGTTACTCTGCTAATTAACTTATAGCTAAAAGGGAGAAGAGATGTGTTCTTACCTTTCCCAAGAGCATTAGTGTGAAAATGAAAACAACAGTTCAACAGCTTCTTCTCGCGAGCTACTACCCTATGGAACAGACTCCCTAGAGGATGTTTCCCCGATCACTACCTTCTTATCCTGTTTAAATCTGGAGTCAACCGTTATCCTCCTATCCATATAAACTACACCTTAATGTAACCCTCTACCTTGAGTAGCCCCTGGGCCTTGTATAGGGTGAGCCTTACCGTAAAAAAAAACAGACTCGACTAGAAATTGAACTCCTTTCGCCAATTCCGCTTCTCGCATCGATAACTGTTACGCCAATGCAGTGACTTAAATCTTAAGTGTCTGCTCCAATAAACTGACCTTGAACCAGACTAAGCTAAAATTGGTGAATATTTACAGGCTACTTATAGCGGTGAGTTTATCTTTTACTAAACGCTCACTTATTTTAGCCTTGTGCCAGCCTAAACCCGTCTCAAAAAATATGTAGAGTAGAACTGGTTTCATCTGAGACTGATATGAAAAAGAACAAAACTAACGCAATTGTGTTTATTGAACAAAACACAATGCAAGCGTGGAGAGCCACTCAAGGTAGAATGTTACTGTGTGGGGTGATAGCGTAAGAAAGAACAAGAAGTGAAGTGGATATGCATGAAAAATAACGGCTGATTCTAGTCTTGCAGAGAGCAAGATTTATTTAGTGAATAAACTTTCAGACTTCATGTGGCGATATTAGAAATATAGAGTTGAAGCAGACTTTAGAAAATGATTCAAAATAAACAATCATTTTCATCATTAGTTATCTAACATCGCCTGATGAGGGACGATTTTAAGGTTTCGACGACAGTGCACTGAAGCAAACAAATCGATGCAAATAAGCTCCTAGTGAGTTTAAAAAGGAAAATATATGTACTTACGACACACCCATGTGACACAAAAAACGAAGAAAGTTCTCCTTTCGCGTGCACAAAGTTGGTTGTTATGAACAGCTTCTAAAAAAACAACGTAAATGTTTAGCCAGCCGTACATTGTGGAGTACCCTAAACCCTTTGTCGGAATATTTAAAAGCGCAACCCGGGTTGTTTACCAAATTTAGTCCAATCGCTGACTCACGAACCGACTGAGTCAAGCGCATCTGGGTCTCCATCAGCAAGTTGGTTCTTCCCACATAGTCAGTAACACACACGCACACACACACACACACACAACACACACACACTTAGAGCTTAGAAAATTTTTCGAACTTATAAATATTATAAATAAATTATAAATGCATATTTCATTCAATACAACAGACAAACTGCTTTGATTTAGTTTTTTTATATAATTTCTCGTGACCTCATAATTTTTTTTTTTTTTTTCGGAGGATAAATTATATAAAAACTGTCCTATTGCTCTTTTTATCCTAACGCTTTCGGCTATACATTTAGCCATTTTCAAGGTTGAAATATATATTAACTATCAACACAAAATATATAAATACATACATACCAACAAACTATTTCTTGTTAACAGGTAATATATTTCAATCTTGAAAACGGCTAAATGTATAGCCGAAAGCGTTAGGATAAAAAAGAACAATAGGACAGTTTTTATATAATTTATCCTCCGAAAATATATATATATATATATATATATATATATATATATATATATATATAAGATCACATGAGAAATTGTATAAAAAAAACTAAATCTAATCACTTTGTCTTATTCAATTATATGTGCATGAAAGAAGAATTACTGCCTAAATATATATATATATATATATATATATATATATATATATATATATATATATATATATATATATATCCGACACAACTTTTTAGATTGTAACCAATAACTACGCATGCAAAAGCAAGTGAAAAATATCCTTTTAGATTTTTAGATTTCCTGATAACATTTTTCTTCGAAATCTCTTCCTTTATGGACAATGTGAACAATTCTTGTCCAGGACTAGCTTCTTTTTTCTTTTTTTTTTTTTTTTTTCAATGTTTCTACTTACATTCGATTCTTTTCCTGTGTATAATGCCATCAAAAATGCATACTATTAGAAACACTTATCTGCTAATAATACTTATCTATACAATAAATATTATTTAAATTTTATTTTCATTTATTATTTATTAATAAATATTATTTTTATTCATTTAATCCATTTGACACCCAAGCAATTCAGAAAAGCCACTCAAAGAAAAGAGCTTACTGGATGTGGAAGAATTACAAACAAAAACATTACAAATTAGCAAAAACAAAAAAAAAGTAATCAGGAAGACATTAGATAGCGATTGGCATTTAAAATTTTGCAGATTAAAGTTGGCTGGAAAGCATGGAGCTGGAAAGGAGTTCCACAAGCGATTAAAGAAACTGTTAGCATAGAACTTGCGGTTACGTCTATCCAGCTCGACTGTAAATAAAATTTCTTCTTTCTACCTTGATCGATTTGAAAATCCTTACAAGTAAATTTTCTATATATTAGAAACACTTATCTGCTAATAATACTTATCTATACAATAAATATTATTTTTATTTATTTAATCCATTTCACCGCCAAGCAATTCAGTAAAGCCACTCAGATGAAGGTGAAACGATCATTACAATGGAGTAGTTTTAAATTCCTATGCATATATATATATAATTCATCGAGTCTAGAAGAAACCTCAACAGAATGCAGAAAGCACTGGACAAGCGTTTCGTCCTATACCTTGGTCGCATCGGCAGTGTGCATCCACTACAGCGAATTGAAACCAGGACTGTTACATTATCAAGCAAACGTCATACCAACTGTCCCAACGGGCCTCGGTGACGAAGTGGTAGCGAATCAAAGTCGATATAGCGCCGCTCGATCACATATTCCATGGAGGAACTCATCCGAGTTTCTCTTTTACCCATAGGACAGTGCCCCCACAAGCCACGACTACTATCCCCATCCATAGCATTAGAATCCGGTTCAAGCAGGAA
The DNA here is from genome assembly GCA_963932145.1 of Acanthosepion lycidas. NCBI lineage: Eukaryota > Metazoa > Mollusca > Cephalopoda > Sepiida > Sepiidae > Acanthosepion > Acanthosepion lycidas. The sequence goes on along the minus strand of OZ010615.1, from coordinate 30,339,153 downwards.
TATACATGTGATAGAAATTAGGAGGATTTGAGATAATTATAATTAATTCATCGAGTCTATACCTGGGACTCATCAGCAGTGCGCATCCACTACCGAAAATTAAAACACTAACAGTTACGTTATCAGGCAAACGTCATACAAACCGAGTTCCACCACGGAATATGTGATCGTGCGGCGCTATATCGAGTCTGATTTGTTACCTCTTCGACACCGAGGCCCGTTGGTACAGTTGGTATGACGTTTGCTCTCAACAAGTTCCTTCCCTCTTAACCCAGACAACGTTCTATCATCCACTTGCTTAAGTCCGCCAGGTATGTCGAAGGTTGTTTTCCCTTGTCTCTCTTTCCCTCTATTCGACCCGTGAGTATCGGATTCTCCAGGCCCTCCTTCCTCATTATGTGTCCTTTTTCCTTTTTATGTGTCCTGTCCTCTCAGGACGTAGGCGATCATGGCTCTCCTCCTCTCTATCCCTTGCAAGCTCTCAACAAGTTCATTCCCTCTGCTTCACCCCCCCCCACGCCCAGACCACGTTCTGTCATCCACTTGCTTAAGGCCGCCAGGTATGTCACGCATTGTTTTCCCTTGTCTCTCTTTGCCTCTGTTCGACCCGTGAGTATCAGATTCTCCAGGCCCTCCTTCCTCATTATGCGTCCTTTTTCTTTTTTTTCCCCTTCTGTTCAACCCGAGAGCTTTAGATTCACCAGAGTCAAATAAAACCCAAAATGGAGTATTGCGGCTATATCTGGTCTGGAGCTGCACAATCCTCACTTTGCAGCCTTGACAGTCTTCAAAATCGTTTACGCAGCTGTCTGGCGGATGATTTACTTTCCGCCGAACAGCCGATCTACCATCGAGGCAACATCAGGAGCCAATCACCCCTCCATCGCTATTTCCATGGCAAAGGTTCAGGCGAGCTACTTCTTGAGTTCCACCAGTTCAGACCTTTACAGCTAAGACACACCGTGCTTTGCCCACAGAGTCGAACCTTTGCTTTGTGGAGCAGGTTTCCGTCTGAATGTTTCCTCGAACGATACAACTTTAACCTCTTCAACTCAACGGTCAATAGTTATCTATCCTCCATATCCTCGTAATATTCGCTGACTATTTTTGCATTCTTATCACGCACCATATTCATTAATGCGCTACCTTGAGTGACCCTTGAGCTTTTTAATGAAAATTTGATAATGAAATATTCACTAGCAAAAATAATTATTTTTACACTCAAAAATATGTTTTGGCTTTAAATAACTCGCAAAAGGTTGATAAGCAATAAAAAAACAAATCTAATCATACAATCAATGAACACCACAGCTATGGATTAAATAGTAGAACTTCTATGTGAAAAAATCATTGTTACTTCCCAAAAATGCTTAATGCAATATTCAATCACCAAAAAGAATTATTGTTACAATACAAAATGTTTAGAAGTTAAATAACCCACAAAGGGTTGATAAACCGTAATTTTCCCTTTCTTCTCTTGGTTTCTTTCATACACTGCTCATCTTTATTCTTCTTCTTTTTCTTTTTCTTTTTTTTTCTTCTTCAATCTTTTTTTTTTTTTTATTTGCTTTCATTCTCTTCCTCCTTCTCTTTCTCATTTGACGTTATTGTTTTTCTTTTTCTTCTGGTCAATTTTTCTCCCTCTTTCCTCTTCCATCTCTTGCCTTCCTTCTTTTCGTCCTTTTTCTCTTTTTTCGCTTTTTCTCTTTCTTCTTCTTTTTCTTCTTCTTCTTCGTCTTCTTCTTCAGTATTTCTTCTATTTTACCTTCCTTCTCTTGGATATCTTCTAGACACTCCCCATCTTTCTTCTTCTTCTTTTTTTTTTTTCTTCTTCTTCTTCTTCTTCTTCTTCTTCTTCTTCTTCAGTCTTTTGCTTTTATTCGTCTTCATTCTTTTCCTCCTCCACTTTCTCCTCGTTGTCTTTCTTCTATCATCTTTTTCCTCTTTTTTCTCTTTTTTGTTCTTCTCCTTTTCTTCTTCTACTTATTCATTTTCAGTCATCTTTTTCCCTTTCGCCTCGTCTTTCTTCTTCTTCTTTTTCTTTTTCTTCTTCTTCTTCTTCTTCTTCTTCTTCTTCTTCTATCATCGTTTCCCCTTTCCTCTTCATTTTTTTCTTCTTCTTCTTCTCTGTTTTTTTCTTCCTCCCTCTAGTCGTTACTCTTCATTCTCTTCTCCCGCTTTCTTTTTTCTTCTTCTTGCCTTTCTTCTTTTTCTCTTTTTTTTTTTCTTATCCACGTCAATACTCTTCTATTAGCATCTCGACCGTCCTTCTCTTTCACAGCCACACCCAATGCTGCCCGACCCCAGACAGCAACAAAGATGGTTAATCAAAGAATATACGTCTGTAGAAATAAACACGACTCTGGTGCCGACCCAAAACTCTGGCCACCCAATGTGCCATATTAAATTAAGCAGAATAGTAATTTCAACTGCTTACCAATATCTTTCAGACATTTGAGGCAACAAGTCAAAAACGTGAACAAACACCACCATGACTTTGATTCATGCTAAATGGATTTAGTTAGTGAACCCGTTAGTTGCACAAAAGCAAGTAAAATTAAGATTACACCCTGTTGTAATATTATTGAAAAAATGTTTCCATTTTTTAAAAAAATACAGATTTTCTTTTAATCATTTCACCCCAAGCAAGGCGATAATGCCACTAAGATGCAAGGGGGTTACAGAGTGTGAAAGAGAATAAAAAGACTTTAGTGAGAAGAAGTTAATAGAAAGGACAATAAAAGAACAGGTTTCAGGAAGCCATAAAATGCTAACTGGGGTTCTCTTTAAATTTTTGAAGGTGGCAGGGAAGCAAGAAAACGGAAGAGAGTTCTATAAGAAGGAAATGCGAGGAAAGAAACTATTTCAATAGAACATACAGTTTTTGTTGTTGTTGTTGTTTATTTTTTTAACCGATTTCACCCCAAAGAAGGCAGTAAAGCCACTAAGACGCAAGTGGTTACAGGGTGTGGAAGATTTATGAACAGAAACTTTAACAATGAGTGAGAAGAGAAAAGAGTAATCAGGAGGACAGTAAATAGCGATTGACATTGCATTTAAATTTTTGCAGATTAAAGTTGGCTGGAAAGCATGATGCCGGAAACGAGTTCCACAAGCACGAAGTCACAAGTCACCGTGACCGAGGCTCTGAGTGTACTGGCTTACTTTAACTACTGCCAGATTGTTTGGCCTTTCACCAAAACATTAAATAACGACTCCGCGATGTAATAAATAGCGATGGTCTAAAAAGACAATTAAATTCAATGAAATTTAATGAAAGAATTGCAAGTTATATATTTATTATTTGGTGGGGGGATTTCACTCCAAACAAGGCAGTAAAGCCACTAAGACACAAGAGGTTACAGAGTGTAGAAGAATTAGGAACAGAAACATTAATATTGAGCAGGAAGGGGAAAGAGAAGTCATGAGGACAGCAGATAGTCATTGACATTGCATTTAAACTATAGCAGATTAAAGTTGGGTCGAAAGCATGGAGCCGGAAAGGGTTTTCACATGCGATAAGTGCGAGAAAAGAAACTGTTGGCATAGTTGCATCTAGCTAGTTCAATGGTTAGACCCAGTTGCCAATCTAGTAGTATTCTTTAGTTAATTCAGTTGAAGCAACCAACCGTCCTGAGTATGACGATAAACTACATTTGGCAGCAAGGCCTTTGATCTTAAGTGCTATTTTTCTCAGATCCACCCTGATCAGAAGTGGTAGCATAGGTTAGAATTCAAGATATGGGCAAATAGTCTACCCTGAAACATAAATAAACGGTAAATCTTTCTATAATAAAGTGACCAATGATCCATTTTATGGGAAAATGACAATGCAACAATAAAATATATACAAATAAATTATTATAGTAAATTTGCCAACAATACATTTTTTAATCTACAAACTATATATCTAAAAAAAACATACTTTCACTCTGAAAGTAAAAATATTATGTACAATATATTTGTAGTTGAAAGCATAAAATTTCGTAGAAAATATTTAGATTTCGGCATTAAATGACCCATAGAGATGTTGATATGCCGCTAAAAAAAATGACCAATAATACATTTTATCTGTAGTTGAAGGCATACAATTGCGTTCAAAATATATTTAATTGAAGCCATAAAATTCTGTTCAAAATATTTAGATTTCGGCATTAAATAACCCATAGAGATGTTGATATGCCGCTAAACAAAATGACCAACAATACATTTTATCTGTAGTTAAAGGCATACAATTGCGTTCAAAATATATTTAGTTGAAGCCATAAAATTCTGTTCAAAATATTTAGATTTCGGCATTAAATAACCCATAGAGATGTTGATATGCCGTTAAACAAAATGACCAACAATACATTTTATCTGTAGTTGAAGGCATACAATTGCGTCCAAAATATATTTAGTTGAAGCCATAAAATTCTGTTCAAAATATTTAGATTTCGGCATTAAATAACCCATAGAGATGTTGATATGCCGCTAAGCAAAATCAAGCAGCCAACAAACATCATCGAAACATCAAGGAAGAAAGCCCATGAGAAGAATGACAATATGCATAGGAAAGAAAACGGACGGAATGTACGTCACGTGATTGAGAAAATGAGGTTAGTCGAGATGCCAGGTCAGGACCGATTATATCACAGACCCTGAAATTTTGTCAAAAATGTCAAGATATATTCTAGGAGATATGGCAGCAATATTCAATGCACGGAAGAATGGTGGATTTTCTCTGTATTTTACTTCTTGGGGAAATAATTCTTATGAAACGTTTTCCAGTCTTTCGCGAAGATTCTTGAAATGGCATTGAGACGTGGCTGTGTCGGTATTATGCGAGAAAGTTATGCACTGTACACTCCTCACCAGAAAAGAAAGAGAGAGAGAGAAAGAGAAAGACAGAGAGAGAAAAAGAGAGTGATAGAAAGAAAAAGACAGAGAGAGAAAGAGAGA
>OZ010615.1:30191712-30329212 GCA_963932145.1 Acanthosepion lycidas | reverse complement strand
TGGAAGCGTCCTGACTCCCTCAGACCAAAGAAGGTTAGGCAAAGCAAGTTGACAGAAAAGCTCATAATATCACAGCTGACTTGTTTGCACAATGCAGTCAGGATGTGAAGACAATTTAGAAGCTTACTATATAATAAAGTGATGTGTTAAACTGGGCAAAATTCACTACAGGTACTCATGAAATACTCCAGACTACTTATGGATTAACTTGTATGAATTGATCATCTGCTTACTATTGGCACAAGAAGTTCAAGGATAGTAAAGAGGAGGTGAGAGTCATCAGAGATGGTTGAGGTAATTCACAATTTTCTGGATGAAGACTGTAGTGTCTATAACAACAAAAAGCATAGTTCAGAGTTGATATGACAACTGTACACAGAATTATTCATGAAGATCTGAACATGCAAAAAAATTTGTATAAAGTTTGTTCCCAGGGTGCTCAGTGACAAACAGAGGGAAAAACCCGTTGTCAATCAACAACTTGACAGAGATAGGCATTGAAACTGTCCCTCACCGTCACGACAGTCCAGACCTTTGCTCACTCTAACTTTTGGTTGTTCACGAAGCTGAAGGAGAACTCCAGGGGTCGCCGTTTTGAAGATATTGACAAGGGGAAGGAGGTTGTGTCAAGGGTCATGGACACCTTCATTTTGAATGATTTGACGAATGGTGGCTTCACGAAGTGGCTGGAGCGCTATAAGTTCATTGAAGTCAGAGGATTCTACTTTGAAAGAGATTAGAGTTTTGTATTCAATAGATGTCTCTCCTGAAAAAGGCTAAAAACTTCTGGAATGCACCTCGTATAAAGAATTATTGCATTCTTGATGATGCCAAATTTATAGGGTCCTGGACACTTGCATTTTGGATGATTTTCATGGGGCCTTCAGAGAATGGCTGGAGGGCTACAAGTGCACTGAAGTCGAAGGATCCTACCTTGAAGAAGATTAGAGTTTTGCACTCTTTTGAAATTAATAAATGTCTCTCCTGAAAAAGGCTAAAAACTTCTGGAATACATCTTAGAGGTCCACAAAGGTATAATATGACATGAGATCGAACATTTGTCCATTTTTCATTCAAAAGTGTCATCGAATGGTTCAGGATGTCCTGGACTGTCACAAATATCGGCACTGAAATAGATATCCGCGAGTCGGGTTCAAATTCGCATATAGACTTTTAAATGCTCGTTCACCATAACTCCACTGCGAGGTGTTCATTTTTCACTTAAAAACTTTCAAATCGCTGTCATACCTGGCATTCGACTCGTTCGAAAATGCCTAAAATACCATCTGGTCGAAAATGGTTTCTTTTGCCATTACCATTCATGCTGAAATGACATTCGAACTTTCAACCTGGATTCGAAACCATTTAAAAAGGGTGCAACGTGTGTTCCCAGGATGCTCAGTGACGAACAGAGGGAAAAACCCTTTGTCACTCAACTACTTGACAGAGATAGGCATTGAAACTGTCCTTCACCCTCATGACAGTCCAGACCTTTGCTCCCTCTGACTTTTGGTTGTTCCCGAAGCTGAAGGAGAACTCTGTTTTGAAGATATTGACAAGATGAAGGAGGTTGTGCCAAGTATTATGGACACTTTCATTTTGAAAAACTTGACGAATGGTGGCCTTACAAAGTGACTGAACTGCTACAATAAGTGCATTGCAGTCAGAAGATCCTACTTTAAAGAAGATTAGAGTTTTATACTCCTTTGAAATTATTAAATGTCTCTCCTGAAAAAGGCTATAAACTGTTGAATGCTCGTTCACCATAACTCCACTGCGAAGTGTTCATTTTTCATTTACAAACGTTCAAATGGCTGTCATACCTAGCATTCGACTCGTTTGGAAATGCCGAAACTATCATCTGGTCGAAAATGGTTACTTCTGCCATGGTCATGCTGGAATGATATTCGAAGTTTCAACCTGGATTCGAAACCGACTCGCTAATTACATTTTCCGCGACGATATCCGTTTCTCATTCCAAAAGCGAGAATATAAATCATTACAAATGAGACATTGAAAAGCCTCGACATTTGAAGAGACCGAATGAAATAACCCCGGCGCAGCATCATGACATGACCGGCAAGAAAAGGCGGAAAAGTTCTTCGGTTGGCGGGCTTCGAAGAAGAAAGCTACGACAATAAAATGGCGCCCATTTTAGTCAGTCGACTGACTGCTCAGGACACCGGGGCTATCTTCGGCGGTACCGGAGCAAATTGAGCGAACAAACCGCACCGTTTCTCCTGATTCATGAAGCGAATGAGTTGATTTTGTTATCACATGAGTGGATAGTTAAATAAATGATTGAATGAGTAAGAAAAGAAGGCAGGGGGAATGATTTCCGGCGGGAAACCACGGTTGCGTTGGGGGAAGATGAAGTGAACGGGAAGAGTTCGATTGAAAAAGGAAGGAAGGAAGGAAGGAAGGAAGGAAGGAAGGAAGGAAGGAAGGAAGGAAGGAAGGAAAAAGAAAGTGAAATGAATCCGCAAAAGAAAAATAGAGGAATATGTCCCGTTGAAGTGAATACATTGTTGAATGTCCGACTAAAAGAAGGGGTAGATAGATAGATAGATAGATAGATAGATAGATAGATAGATAGATAGATATGAATAGACTAAGATAGATAGATAGATAGATAGATAGATAGATAGATATGAACAGACTGAGATAATTTGAAGAAACAGATAGATATGAACAGATTGAGATAGATAGATAAATAGATACATAGATAGATAGATAGATAGATAGATAGATAGATAGATAGATAGATATGAATAGACTAAGATAGATAGATAGATAGATAGATAGATATGAACAGACTATGACAATTAGATAGATAGATAGATAGATAGATAGATAGATATGAACAGACGATGATAGATAGATAGATAGATAGATAGATAGATAGATAGATAGATAGATAGATAGATAGATAGATATGAACAGACGATAGATAGATAGATAGATAGATAGATAGATAGATAGATAGATAGATAGATATGAACAGACGATGATAGATAGATAGATAGATAGATAGATAGATAGATAGATAGATAGATAGATAGATAGATAGATAGATATGAACAGACTGGGATAATTTGAAGAAACAGATAGATATGAACAGATTGAGATAGATAGATAGATAGATAGATAGATAGATAGATAGATAGATAGATAGATAGATAGATAGATAGATAGATATGAACAGACTGGGATAATTTGAAGAAACAGATAGATATGAACAGATTGAGATAGATAGATAGATAGATAGATAGATAGATAGATAGATAGATAGATAGATAGATATGAACAGACTATGACAGATAGATAGATAGATAGATAGATAGATAGATAGATAAAAACAACCAGGAAATGTTAATCTAGATAGCATGCTTCACTTTTATTAATGCTTCACCAGAGAATGACATGAAAAAATCAAAAAAATCAAAAGAAGAAAGAATTCTGGTATTTTTATTTTTATTCTGATTGATTTTCATTTAGTTAATCAGGCTTCACGTGCATTTGACTTGTTAAAAAACGTTAGTAGAATTTACGGTTTTCCGAATTCAAATACAAACGACGATACATCTATATCTATGTAGATGTATCTATATGGATTGATAGTGTCCGACAAACAGAGGAAGGATAATATTTGTGGCATTTCATTATCGTCTCTCTGAAAAGGAAAGAAAGTAACAAAAATCGATACTGGAGAAATATTTTCATTTCACAATGAACAACGGTTTTACCGACTGTACAGCAGTGAATGCTGGACAATCTCCTCAAAGATGAAGAAGAGACTTGAAGAAGCAGAAACGTCGTTCTGCAGAAAGATGCTGAGGATAACTTGGACAGGAACATTTGGAGAAAATGGAAACGAAAAAGGAAACTTATACTTAACATCCAGAAGAGACAGTTGAAATTTCTCGGGAACATAATGAAGAAGGAGGGTTTGGCAAATCTGTTACTCACAGGACTGGATGAAGGAAAGAGGGACAGAGGAAAGCAATGGGTAACATTCTTGATGAACTTCATAAAATGGCTGGCGGAACAGAGTTTAGAAATAACGAAAAGGCTATTTATTTAGAGCTGCTAGGAATAGGAAATTGTGGAGAGTCCTGATCGCTTACGTCCTAAGGTGACACGGCACATAAAAAGAGAGATCATTATTATTATTATTATTATTATTATTATTATTATTATTATTATAGTGTTAGGAGTAGTAGTAGTAGTAATATAAATCAATGGACAAGTGATAAAAAGATAGAATCGTTGAAAAATAAAATCAATTAGTGAGCTAAAGTAATTAAACTCTTTTGGTAAAAACCAGCGTAATATTTTGCCATCCCTAATTAGAGAAATTAAATAATACCACATTACACTTAGAATATGTCCAGTCAGAAGCACACCTATTTCTATTTTTTTTTCCTTTTCTAAAACACAGATGAAAAGAATGTCATTGGATCGTATTTGCAGTTTTGTTCACCTGAAAAAAAATAACTCAATCATTCTCGGAGAAAATTGGAATTAGCATTCAATAAAGACAGTCAAAGAATAGAGATATCATTAAGTTTTATTTTTCTTTCTGAAATCAACATATATAAATTCTGGAACCTAATATTTTTCTATAAATTTTGAAGTATCTTGTTTTCTGTAAATTCTGGAGTCTATTATTTGTCTATAAATTGTGAAGCCTATTGTTTTCTGTAAATTCTGGATCATATTGTTTTCTATAAATGTTGAAGCATCTTGTTTTCTGTAAATTCTGGTACCTAATATTTTCTATAAATCTTGAAGCCTCTTGTTTTCTGTAAATTCTGGATCCTATTGTTATTCTATAAATTTTGAAGCATCTTGTTTTCTGTAAATTCTGGATCCTATTGTTTTTCTATAAATTTTGAAGCCTGTTGTTTTCTGTAAATTCTGGAGGCTATTATTTGTCTATAAATTTTGAAGCCTATTATTTTCTGTAAATTCTGGATCCTATTGATTTTCTATAAATTTTGAGGACTATAGTTTTCTGTAAATCTGGAGGCTATTATTTGTCAATAAATTTTGAAGCATCTTGTTTTCTGTAATTTCTGGATCCTATTGTTTGTCTATAAATTTTGAAGCCTATTGTTTTCTGTAAATTCTGGATCCTATTGTTTGTCTATAAATTTTGAAGCCTATTGTTTTCTGTAAATTCTGGATCCTATTGTTTCTATAAATTTTGAAGCCTCTTGTTTATCTGTAAACTCTGGATCCTATTGTTTTTCCTATAAATTTTGAAGGCTATTGTTTTCTGTAAATTCTGGAGCCTAATATTTGTCCATAAATTTAGAAGCCTCTTGTTTTCTGTAAATTCTGGATCCTAATATTTTTCTATAAATTTTGAAGCCTCGTGTTTTCTGTAAATTCTGGATCCTATTGTTTTCTATAAATTTTGAAGCCTCTTGTTTTCTGTAAATTCTGGATCCTATTGTTTGTCTATAAATTTTGAAGCCTATTGTTTTCTGTAAATTCTGGATCCTATTGTTTCTATAAATATAGAAGCCTCTTGTTTATCTGTAAACTCTGGATCCTATTGTTTTTCTATAAATTTTGAAGGCTATTGTTTTCTGTAAATTCTGGAGCCTATTATTTGTCTATAAATTTTGAAGCCTATTGTTTTCTGTAAATTCTGGATCCTATTGTTTTCTATAAATTTTGAAGCATCTTGTTGCCTGTAAATTCTGGATCCTATTGTTTTTCATAAATTTTGAAGGCTATTGTTTTCTGTAAATTCCGGATCCTATTGTTTTCTATAAATTTTGATGCATCTTGTCTGTAAATTCTGGATCCTATTGTTTGTCTATAAATTTTGAAGCCTATTGTTTTCTGTAAATTCTGGAACCTAACATTTTCTATAAATTTTGAAGCCTCTTGTTTTCTGTAAATTCTGCACCCTATTATTTGTCTATAAATTTTGAAGCCTATTGTTTTCTGTAAATTCTGGATCCTATTGTTTTTCTATAAATTTTTCGAGCCGATTGTTTCTGTACATTTTTTATTCGATTTTTTTCTGTAAACCTTCGCGTCGATTGTTTTGCTATAAAATTTGAAACCAGTTGTTTGCTATAAATTTTTGCCGCCGTTTTTTGTCTATAAATTTTGGAGCTGATTGTTTTTCTATAAATATTGGCAGCGAGTGTTTTCCATAAATGTTGACGCCGATTGTTTTTCTATAAATTTTGTTACCGATTGTTTTTTAATGTAAGTTTTGGAGCTGTTTGTTTTGTTCTTTTTTTTTATTATTTTTTTTTTTCTTACTATAAATTTCGTTATCCAATCTTCGGTAAAAAAAACTTTCATCTATCTGACATCTTTACAGATTCCTCATTTTCGACATTATTCGATTCCCATTGGCACCAACACCAATCTCTTATCTCGATTCCTTCAGCATGAAGCGTTCCCAAATGGGGGAAATGTCGAAGCGATCAACTTGAGATTTTTCCACGGCTTTTCCGAAAAGCCACATTAAACCCCGATCTAGTGTCCCATTCTGTTGCTGGGCGCGCGGATAAATACCTGTTACTGATAACATACACATAGTCGCGATCAATATAAACTTAATCTTGTATATTATAACGTTACAAACATAAAAGAAGGGAAGTTTATCAAGACACTCGCACACTCAGAGACAGAAATGAAAAACTATTTGTCATTGCGACCGTTAAATAAAGTGGTGATATTTTCAGGTCTCTTTTTGATTTTTGTACATAGCGGATGCTGCATAAATAATTACCCATAATTTAAGCATAAACTGAAACATGTCTATTCGTAAAAATACTGTGTCACCCTAAAAATTGATGTCATTTAAAATGTGAATACCTTAGTAACTACATGTCCCAGGCAAATGAAATTAAATAGATTTCATGTTGAACAATAAAAATTTATTTATCAAACTTCGATCAAGATATTGAAAGGGATGTGGATTTTATAACCGATTTCCCAAAGCTACACAAATATTCAATACACGCACCGCCTGTGACACGACAGACATCAAATCGGTAGTCCAGCTCCTGCCATACACGCTGTAGCATGTATTACGTAACATTCTGACACATCAATTTTGCTTTCATCAAAGCCCTGACATTGATCCTACTCACTTTGCGATATGGATTGGAGAGCGATGTTTGCCGATTGTTTTTTGAACAATAAAAGGTTTATCAAAAATGAAACAAGATATTCAAAGGGAGATGTAGATTTTATAAGAGATTCCGAAAGCTTCATAAATGCTCAATATGCGCACGATCTGTGACAAGACACACGTCAAGTCTGCCAAAACAGCTCCTGCCAAACTCGCTGTAGCATACCTTACGTAACATTCAATTTGGTCTCCATCAAAGCCCTGACATTAATCCTACTGACTGTGATATGGCCAATATTTGAGATCAAATGTTTTCCCGTAACTCATACTCCAGTGTATCAGACTCGAAAGAAGTTCTTATGACGTTGAGGTGCATTTTTGAGCGGGAGAGGAACCGAAGAGGGTCACTTGAGAAGAGATTAGGGATATGGTGAAAAGCAAATCGTGGCCATTTAGAATTACAATGTATTTTAGAGTAGCTAGCACTCCTTCTGCACTCTACCAGATGGATAGGCTCATAGCCTTAAATAGTCTAAGATTAAAGATTTCAAAACTTGATTAAAAAGTTGATACTAAGCTGATTAATATTTGAACTGATCTTACTTTGTTTGCCTATACAGCATTTGAGCCTCTTTTATCCCTTGTAAGTTGCCTTGTTAATAGTTTTGTAACTTATTATTCTGTGTTTTTTGTATGTATCCTTAACCCCGGATACTGGTTTGAATAAATATATTAAGCACTCATTCTTTTCTGTGTATCATTCACCTCGACGATACAACAATTATCTATCTATCTATCTCAGTCTGTTCATGATAGTTGTAGAGTAGCAAGCAACCCCTCAGCATTCTACCAGATTGCCTGGCTCATGGCCTAAAATAGTCTACGATTAAGGACTTCATCAGTTGATTAATAAGTTGATATTAAGCTGATTAAGATTCAGACTGATCTGACTTCGTTTAGCTATACAGTATTTGACCCTCTTTTATTCCTTGTAAGTTGTCTTGTTAATTGTTTTGTAACTTATTGTTCAGTGTGTGCGTGTGTGTGTGTTTTGTTTTCTTTTCTTTATTGTTTTTTAATGTATTTGTTAGCACCAGATACTGGCGCTGAATAAATATATTAAGCACCCATTCTTCTCTGTGTATCATTCGTTTCCATGATGCAACAAAATGTATATAAAATATTGCCGATAAGTATAAGAAGTCTCTCAAATAGGCATCGGCAACGCATTTCGGGCGCTGGATCCCATGAGATATTTAGTCCATCATAATGCAGGCCTCATTACTAAAAAGGTTCAAACTTATTTTTTTTTGCTATTGACACTACTGAAACCATTTCGACCATAGAAGATCTTACATAAGTATTGCCTTACAAATGTGGTGGAGATTTTCATTAGTTTTTTTTTTTTAAATAGATTATTTTTTATAATTAAAAACTGAAGAGTTAATATGATATTATCACTGATGACATTATATTCACTTGGGAAAGGTATGAATCCACCTCTTCTCCCCACAGATATGGGTTAACTAGTAAAACTTGTATCACTAATTATAATTAATTATTATGTCAAAGTAAATTCTTACAACTTAAAATTATTTTCTGACTGCAAAGGGTTGATAAGCCATAGTAAACGATTCAATCAATCAATGAAATACTGATTAGCTAAACAGGAATGTCTTTTAGATTTATTTACATTCTCTGGAATATAAATGTATTGAAACTACCGCGGACACAAAGTGAGGGATCATTTTACATATTGATTGTAATGTAGAATTGATCCCCTCAGTTTATGTCCACATTATAATCTCTTGTTTGATAATAAGCCATAGAAAACGAATGAATCAATCAATGAAATACTGATTAGCTAAACTGGAATGCCTTTTAGATTTATTTACATTCTCTGGAATATAAATGTATAGAAATTAGCATGACCACAAAATGGGGGATCATTTTATATTTTGATTGTAACATAGAATTGGTCTCCGACTTGATATCCGACTTATAATTTATTGCTTGTTTATGAAACTTCGATTAAGTATGGATCTACCTCTAGCTATGGGTTAATCAGTAAGACTTGTAACACTAAGACCCTATTATCTCACTACACACAAAAAAAATGTCTTGCTATCTAAAAATATCTTCTGGCTTTAAATAAACAGAAAATAGGGTGCGGAAAAACGACGGATCACTAAAAAGACAAGTGTGATTATTACACTTAATCACGAACTTTTCCTGTTTCTACAACAAATAGTTTGTACTTATGATCTTCCGTAGTTTAGTTCTCATGTTGCCCATGAGTGCTCTAAAATTGAACTAGTAGTTAATTTTTTAAACTAATGGTTCAGTATTGAATTTCTTCCTTTATTATTTACCTTCCAAATGTTTTAACAACAATAAAAATCATAAAAATGATCTCATATATCTCTCTGTATGAAACAGATTATGTCTGTCTGTGTGTTTGCCTGTGTGTTACCGTTTCACTCGAGGTATTTTTAAAAAAAATCAATAATTGATAAAGCCGATCCAAAATCGATAAATTCAGCTTTTTACCTCAGTATGTTGGTTACTTATATCATGACGAGCTCAACGATACCTCTTTTTTATTTCAACGTCACTGCGTTTTTAACGAAAAACCACGAAAAACAAAAAAAATCGATTTCGACACAAATTTAAAACTAAAAACTCCCTCAATTTTCAAGCAATCTAATACAGACTTCACTCAATTGTAGCCAACAATAAATTGATTGTTCAACAGTCATTTAACTTGATAACAGAGTCCACCCATATAGAGAAAAACCGCGTAAATAGTGAAAAATGGCGATTGTTACCGGTTTCTTTCGTCAACAAAATTTTCATCAAATTTAACAATTGCTTCTTCTTTTTCCCTGGTAGCACACTGACAAATTGAATTTCAAAAACTCCAAAATAATTATGGTCTGCCTGTTTTACTCGTTCATATCTTCGGCTATATTCGATTGAATAAACACAAACTACATCTCTTATATCAGTAACTGCATTAATTCAAAATGTTTTTTAATGAAAGTACTTTAAAGTAATTGAAAAAGATAGACTCTATTACAGCTAATCATGATGCTGTTTTTGCTCCATTCTAATTGAACGCTTTTTCTGATTGACCAGCTGGGCATGGATGCTAGTTTTAATGATTACACTTTTCTTACTTAATGATTTTTCCTATTGTCATTAAAGTTATAAGTCAAATTGATACATTTGATAACGAATTGTTCACTCCGACATCCAGTGTAAAATATACGTGGACGTTCCTTGTCATGGTAAAGGGCTTATTTGTCCCAGTGGACCGAAGAGCGATGGCGTTTGTAGTTTCACTTTTGTAGAGCTACTAATGATGGAAGAGTGGGGATCAGACTGAATGCGACCAACCGCCGAAAACCCCAACGGCGAAATACGCAAAGATCTACAATGATCAAACCGGCGGTAGAGGGCAGCGCCAGTCGGGTTGGCGTAACCAAGGAAAACCTTAACAGATCAAGCATCCGACAGCCCGACGCAACAAATTTTGCCAGATCTCGCCTCTCTCAATCACTTTTGAGCCGCGACTTGAAGCCAAATCTGTTGCCATCCCAAATCAAATTCACGCAAATGGATCCGTCAGACTATCTTTCTACCACCGTTCAGCAAGTCCAAAGGCGAAGGGCTCTGCGGGCGACGAAGCAGATTACCAGGGAATAAGGAGAGAGAACGACGCCGCCAACGTGCAGGTTCAGGATTAGAAGCTTCCATTTTATGCTAAATTCGCCGGAAACGTGCAGATGCAAGACTAGAAGCTTCTAGTTGATGAGGAAATTCAACCCGAACGCGCAGGTTCAAAACTAGAATCTTCCAGTTGATTACAAAACTTACTCAGAACGAGCATTTGCCTATGGCCTATGTTTCTATATGGCATATAGTTTTCTTAAACTAGCTGCATGTGCATTGTGTCACAAGATAATGTGTGTTACGTCACAAAATAATGTACATTACGTCATAATATTTATTCATCTTCATCATCATCCTTATTTGTCCGATGAACGAGTGTGATCGTAGGGTCACTGAGTAACTGACCACCTGACCAGTTAACACTCCCAGCATGTCTGGCTTGAAACTAGTGAGATATTCGTTCATGCATAGCTTATCTTAGGCAAGTAGACCTGACACTGAAACCATCGTCTCCAGGTCAAATGATGATGAAAATAAAAACAGAGGCGAAAAGAAAGAAAGAAAGTTGGCAGGAGTTCAGGCCAAAACGAGTAGCTACTGGCAGACTCGAACGGTATAAGAATCGAATCAACCAATCAAATTCCAGCATAGTTTTCCCGCCTCAAACATACACAAGCAGAAACACGCATGCGTGCGACTTGTCCGGTGCAAAATGGTGGAAACTGAATGTAAACAGGTGAATGAGTGAGTGCTCTGCCGTTGGGGAACACAAGATTAAATGTCTGATTAAGTAGGCGTGTCAGTCGGATAACGACTGAGCAGGTAACAACTCCACCGGCTTCAGGGGGCGGGAGTGGTCGACATGACAGCGCACTCATTCTCTATCACTATTTTATCTTCTTTCCTCTTTACCACTTTTCATCGGACCCCGCTCGTGTCAGTCCGCTCGGAGATTTGATTCTATGCCTGGATGATATTGAAATTATGTATAATTGGCAGCGGGGTTATCAGTTTGTGCAGAGACGGCTGATAAGTGTGTGGTGTGTGCGATTGCGTCGAAAGACTCGATTTGACAATGTAACAAAATACAATAATTGATACGCTCGTCTTTGCTGGTCATTCGTGTGTCGGGTTCAAGGCCAGATGATTGATATTTTTCAAAACAAGTTTTTGTAGCCTGAACCAGAAAACGAAAGAACAAATAATTAAAAAAAAAAAAAGCAGTTTTGGCAGCGACGACAATGAAATCTTTTAAATTAAAATTAAAAAAATGAATAAATAGTGGAGCATTGAGAACATCGAACAGGGTTCAAACACCGCTCAGAGTAGTATGATAATTTGTGACCCGTTGATCGTCGTGCATTTGTACACATTAATAATGCAAGGCCTGTTTCGAGGTGCTGTGAGTTCAATTCTTACTCACTGCCAACTGCAATGAACTTGTACAGCTCGCATTTTAGCTTAGTAAATATTAGATTTGTTAAATGACTCCAATAATTTTACCCCTAACCCCAACCCCATAGACACAAAAATGTTCTACTGTATATCGACTGTGTCGTATGCTTAAAGTTTATCGGTACATGAAATGGAATTGGTAAGTCGATTTCAAATTCAGGCATTGTCAGCTGCGTTCTCTTTCTTAGGAAAAGAAAGAAAGAAAGAAAGAAAGAAAGAAAGAAATACAGAAACAAATAAAGAGAATCAGAGAAAGAAAGAAAGAAAGAAAGAAAGAAAGAAAGAAAGAAAGACAGAAACAAATAAAGAGAATCTGAGAAAGAAAGAAAGAAAGAAAGACAGAAACAAATAAAGAGAATCAGAGAAAGAAAGAAAGAAAGAAAGAAAGAAAGAGAATCGGAGAAAGAAAGAAACAAAGAAATGAAGAGAGAAGAACATCAGTAAAGAAAGAAAATCGGTAAATAAAAAGTACAGGTGTTGGCTACTCAAAACGATAGAATATTAGCAGGAATATTTTGCATTTAATAAAAAACTCAAATAAAATGGCAAGAACATGTGTTGACAGCGTCACATCAGGGGAGGGTCGGGCGGTTTACTTTTAACAGGAAGTTAGAATAGGACAATAGGACGCGAAAATGACACAAGGTGGTGACGATGACTGCGGAAAGTCGAAAACCTGCCGAAGAGAAAAAGAAACAAGTCGAATTATTTCATTCATTATATATATATATATATATATATATATATATATATAAATTCATGAATCATTCATATAAAAACAAAATACAGAGGTTAATCATTTAATTAGCGAGAATCCATCGTCGCAAACAATTCAAATAAGATACATAAACCCCGAACCTGTACATGTATGATATGATCCTCGTTTATAAATTTCAGTTGCATAAGGTCTTTTTTTATTTTTACAAGCTTTCGTCTGTTCCTACAGACATCCTCAGATATGGAAATGGATTTTGTTCTTGTTTTTACTCTCAGTAATAAGAGGACAACGAAAATAGAGATATAATCCGAAAAAATGCAATGAGAAATGTGTTATTGTTTTGGAACGTGCAGTCGCAACGCTGAGTTTGAATTTAAATTTTAAGGTTGTGCGTTTTTGTACAAATATAGCAATAACAGAATTCTTTTTTACTGGTAGATTTTCCGTCAAAGTTATATATAGTTATACTCGTTTGGAAAAACCTTAGGTATTTTGGCTTGTAAATGAACAAACCAATACCCAAGGAAAAGTAAGGGATGAAAAAAGAAAGAACTACGAACATGTAATTGAGGCGAAAATGATCGACCAGAATCCAAGCTCAAAGAAAAAAACCCCGACACGAGTAAAACAAATGTAACTATGTAAAGTGCTCAATACACTAAGTAAAGCAAACCTAACTATGAACCTAAAGAGCCAGATAAACCTACCTAGGTTTCACCTACACGGATCGTCAGCTTACCTAGGTAAGTTTACCTGGCTTTTTAGGTTTATTTATATATATATATATATGCATGAAATTGATCTATGCTCATTTAAAAAAAATGTAAGTCATCTCGTCAGCATCGTCGTTGTAAAACCAACACTGATCCAAGTAAAAAAAACGTGTAGTTGGTTGTATACTTAACTAAATTTAATACAACCAATCTAGTTGTCAAAACAAATCTTCTCCGTCAGCTTGCATCCTACAAAAGACCAACATTGTATATGAATTTATGTCCTTTAGGAGATCGCATCTCTGATAAAAATGTTAAAACGTATGTTGGTTTTACAGCGACGATGCTGACGAGAAGGTTTACTTTTCACTTGGATGAGCATAGTTCAATCTTACAGCATTAAAGGAACACTCATGTCCACATTCACAGTTTATATATATATATATATATATATATATATATATATATATATATATATATATATGTATGTATAATTGTGTATTTGGGTAGTAAAACTTCTTTTATACAATATCAATTATGACCACGGCTATAACGTGCTGTGTTTGGAAATTCAAACATTCACTTTGCTATAAAAGAAACAAAACCAACATATTCAGTTAAACAAAAATCATCCTTGGTAATAATTAGATTATATAATAGATCAGCCGAAAGCGCCCGGGCCGACAAATCGTGTGGACAAATTTTGTCCAGAAAAGAAATAACTGCAAGAATGCAAGAAAAATGTAATAAAAATCTTAATCGCAGTGCTTTGTCAGTTGTCTTTAACGGAACATATATATATATATATATATATATATATATATATATATATATATATATGTGTGTGTGTGTGTGTGTGTGTGTGTGTGTAGAATGCGATGGATAAATTGTCTAAATTATGCAGAAATAAAAATAACGCTTACATCTCATTTTAACAGATATAGTTACCAAAATTACACAAAAATATCTTGAAATACTAAAGAGTAAATTTATTCAATAAAACCGCCATTGGCTTCAGCCACGGCCTCCGGACGAATTCAGAATCTCCTGAAACGCTCCTGGACGGTCTCCTTGTTTAAGTTGGCGAATGCTGCCACAATCCTTGCCTTCAGTTCATATTTCGTGTTACAAGGAGTTTTGTGCTCCGCACATAATAATCAAGTGGGATTGCAGTCTCGGGTGTATAGGCGACCAGATGTAAGGGGTGATGTGGTCGTAAATATTGTCTGAGAGCCATGACTGGGTTTTCCTGCTTGTGTAACACGGTGCAGAGTCCTGTTGCAAAATGTAGGCTCTTCACGCAGAGCAGCACTAACTCCTTTGTGGGAATGATTATTATTATTATTATCATAGCCTCACCTTATACTTTCCTAGGGGTTCTTCTTCTTCTTCTTCTTCTTCTTATTATTATTATTATTATTATTATTATTATTATTATCGGAGCCTCATTTTATGCTCTCATAGGAATTATTATTATTATATCCTCAGTTTATCCTTTCATAGGAATGATTATTATTATTATTATTATTATTGTAACCTCGCCTATCCTTTCAGAAAAAAAAATAATAATAATAATTATTATTATTATTATTATTATTATTATTATTATTATTATTATTGTTGTTGTTGTTGTTGTTGTTGTAATCTCGCCTATCCTTTCATAAAATGATAATTGTTATTATTACTCGGGACTCATCTTATGCTCACATAGGAATTATTATTATTATTATTATTATTATTATTATTATTATTATTATTATTATATACTCAGCTTATACTTTCATAGGGATTATTATTATTATTTTCATTCTTCTTATTATTATAGCCTCGCCTATCCTTTCATGGGAATTATTATTATTATTATTACCAATCAGAATGTCATCAACAAAGCGAAACGCATATTCTGAAACGCTTTTTCTAATCTCTCCGCACAATGATTTCTTTATTTGTTCTGTGAGAATGAGAGATATTGTTTATGGCGTCTCGCGCATGCGCACACTCGTTGCGTGCGATTTGGCCCGTATTTCATAGTTACCTTCAAATTCGGGCAATAAAAACGGAGACTGGCTGTCAGACACGGATGACAGGGCACACGTCAGCTTCCCTTGGCGTCGACCAACATTACTATAAATTTCTGGCTTACGCACCCCGCCCGCTTCAGAAGAAACATCTCTAGCATACTATATATAAATACGCCGAAAGACTTTCGGGCAAATACCCTTGGGAAAGACATGAAAATATTTCTTCTCGCCCTCAGTGTTAGATTAAATAGTAAGGCAGATTGGGCGCTTCAGCTTTAGTTGGCAACCTGTCTAGGCGAATTATAAATCTGAATTAAGAACCGGTTAGTCAAAGGGATAGCAACTCAACCCAATCTATTTAGGATTGGCTGCCTGATTCCTACTCCTAAATTATTTCATTCTCTTTCACTCCCAGTAGCCCCTTGCATCTTAGTGTGACTATCGCCTACCTTCGAGTGAGATTATCTCCCCTTCTCTCTCACCTTCTTTCTCTCTATCTCTCTCAGTATCTCTCTCTATCTCGCTATCTCTCTCTCTCTATCTATCTATCTATCTATATATATATATATATATATATATATATATATATATACGGGGTCTTCGGGGAATTTTTGTCAACGCCTATGGTCTAGATTTCGTCCCGCATTAAAAAGCGGCCTTATAGACATCCTGCCTCACGGGGAGGTAAGGTAAATAACCTTGCCTCGGGAATTAGTAGCCTGCCACCCGATTCTCTGTCTTTCAATAGTGTATTCTCTTTTACAATAAACCTCTCTTCTTTCATCTACGCGCGTGTTGCTGTTCCTTCACTCGAGTACCACCATTGTATCTTTGTAACCTGTTTAAGGATACAATGATATATATATATATATATATATATATATATATATATATATATATATATATATATATATATATATATCGTGCGGCAAATGACATAACACATTTATAGGTTTAATAAAAGCGAAATGGAGTAACGAACGAAATGTGTTTTTCTTTTCGAAATGTACATAATGGATAGTGGCTCAGATTGAGGAATCAGAGAGCCAAGTTCAAATTCCAGTCGAATTCATTACATTCATTTACGTGCTAATACCCTTGGGAAAGGTATGAATCCTCTTCTACTCCCAGCTATGGGTAAATAGCAGGACAGACAGACAGCCTTGGATGGCAACTTGTCTACCGCAGAAATAGCAATCTACTGCGGGAAAAAAAATCTCCCTCGTCAGTCATGTATCGAAAAAATACATGATCGCCTAAGCGTGTATCACGCATGGCACATAACTGACTGACTGACACCTTGTCAACCAGCAACAACGACCCCAAACTAAACACAACAGGCCTAGATTGAACGCGTGTAATATGGCATTGTTTAATTATGACAAAAATATGGCGTTTTTATGTTGCGGCCTAATATGCACAAATAAGCAATAAACTTTTGCATCAAGTTCCATTTCTGCCCAGTATTTGTGCAGTGGACGAATAAGATGTTGGAACACGCGATAATTAATTTATACAGAATGTCTACTGGCCCTCCACTAGATATGCTTGTTTAGGAAGGTCATATATATATATATATATATATATATATATATATATATATATATATATATATATATAATTATTTATTTTTAAAGAAAAAAAATTTTATAACATAAATATGTTATAAAATCACTACAAAAATAGCCATGGCTATTTTTGTAGTGATTTTATAACATATTTATGTTATAAAATTTTTTTTCTTTAAAAATAAATAATTATATCTGCTCTACTTTGTATTGAGCACTCTTTTAAGAATAGTAATTGTTGGTTATTGGAATTCATTCCATATACACCAATCATATACTTGTATATATATATATATATAGTTAAACTGTAGAATAACAAGAGAATAAACAGCACTTACCGGCGTAAGAGTCCCAGCTAGCGTCCAGCTGGTAGACAAAAATAAAGCAGGTTGTAACTTAATACAAACCCTGCAAACTAACTGATGAATCAAGCTGGTATTTATATAGAAATACCTCCACTCAGGTACCAGCAGCCAATCACAGCCCAAGCAATGGACTATCCCACTTTAGCACAATGAGATGCTCCATTGCACCATAAATAGCTCTCTTTCTCAAGGTTGAATTACTTTTTACCTCAGCTTGCTCCACAACTGAGTGTTTATCTTGACCACGTGATTGTTCGACATGGCGCTGCGAACAGGATTATTGACACCCGAAAATTGGGAACTCTTCTTCATTGAAGTAGGCATATCCACTGACTCGGCCAAAACTCATGCAACAAGGTTTGCGGATGAGAAGCTGACAATCGAGAGCCTTCAAATGCTGGATCGATCTATGCTTAAGGAGCTGGGAGTCACTTTAATTGGAGAAGCCCTGTGTATCATCAAGCAGGCTAAGGAATCCACCACCCAGACAACCCGCATTCAGACACTAGCAGCCAAGCCTCCTCATCTCAATCTCGAGATGACACCACAGCAATTCAGGAAGTTCCGAATTGACTGGCATGCCTTTACCAAGATGACGAATATGCCAAGCTCCCAAGCTAATATTCACTTATACAATTGTGCTGATGAAGCTGTACAAAACGCCATAATCAACACACACCCTGACTTCTTTACCACTGATCCAGATAAGCTACTTGACATGGTAGAAGCATTGGTCACCCAGAGGTCAAGTCCTATTGTCCATCGCCTTGCTTTTGCCTCCATGTTTCAGGATGCGGATGAGCCAATACAAAGTTACCTTGTCCGCCTCAGAGCCATAGCCGTTGATTGTAACTTTACCTGCCCCTCGTGTGAGCATGACCTGTCTGATATATACATCAAGGACCAGATCATCCGTGGAATAGCAAATGACACACTCTAGGCTGACCTACTGGCCAAAGCTGGGGCACTTAAATCCCTTGAGCAAAATATCCGTCATGCTGAGGCATTCGAATCAGCATTGCGAGACCAAACCTCAATGGCCGGCGCTTCAGATACAGCTGCTGCTCGGCTATCAACATACCGCAGACAGAAGGGTACACCACAAGCCAACGAGGGGATCCGTACCAGCACCTATTGCAACTGCAATGTTAAACCAAACCACCAGGCTTGCTTAGGTTGTGGCAGCCACCAGCATAGCACCTCAGGAACTGGATCCCGCCGGCTAAAATGCCCAGCATGGGGACAAACATGTAGTAACTGTGGGAAGCCCAATCACCTATCGAGGGTATGCCGGGCTAAGAAACTGGCTCAAGCGGTCAGGAAAAGCCCAGAGGCTAATGAAGCTGCCATGGACACACTTATTGCCCACATCACATTCAATCAAACGACAGGCACGTATACATCTAAAGACACAGGCCAGGTAAGGGAAATTGATGCATATGTTGTTCCGTTCTCACCAAAACCGGATCCCAGACAAGTTAAGAATATCCCCAGAAATAACAGCACTAGGATGACGATCTTTCCCGACAGTGTGGCCACCATATGTCTCGGGGGACTTAAGCACCTTCTGAATATGGGGCTCACTACCAACTACCTCATTCCATCAAAAAAAAGTCGAGCTGTGGGAGGCTTTACACTTGTATGTCAGGGTTGGCTCCCTGTGGAATTCATCGTCCAAGGAAGAACAACTAAACAAGCTCTATACATATGCAAAAAGATTCAGCGGCTATACTTCAGCAAAGCAGCCTGCATTGATGTAGGGATACTGTCCAAAGACTTTCCTAAGCCGACGACTACAATATTACCCCAAACAGCAATGCAACACATGCCCTCGACAAGCACACATAAAAAATCGGACGCAAGCACTAAACAATGCAAAGTCGAGGGACAACTTCCAACGCGCCCCAAAAAACTCCCTTTTCCCCCAACAGAACAAAACATTGATAGGCTCAAGAAATGGCTATTGAATCAATTCGCCGAAACGGCGTTCAAGAATAATGGTGAACTCCCACCAATGTCTGGCCCCACTGCACATATACACCTCAAAGAAGGAGCAGTCCCCAAAGCCAGACATAACCCAATTCCTGTGCCTTTTCACTTCAAAGAGCCCGTAAGGCAGGCCCTTTGGGAAGATGTGAAAAGGAGTATCATAACCCCAATACCCGTCGGCATGCCCACTGATTGGTGTAGCACTATGGTAATTACCGCCAAGAAAAATGGCAAACCACGAAGAACCATAGACTACCAACACCTGAATTCACAGTGCAAACGGGAAACACACCATACAGGGTCACCATTCCAGCTAGCACTACAAGTGCCACCTAAGCAAAAGAAAACAGTGTTGGATGCTGTTGATGGATATCACTCCATCCCCTTAGATAAAGAGTCCCAGCCACTCACCACCTTCATCACAGAATGGGGAAGGTTCATGTACCTGAGGATGCCACAAGGTTACCTAGCATCTGGAGATGCCTACACCCGAAGGTATGATGAAGTAATAAAAGACATCCCCCGCAAAGTAAAAATCGTAGATGACACCCTACTCTATGACTCTGATATTGACGGACCCTTTTTTCACACCTTCGATTTCCTCCTCCATTGTGCAAAAAACGGCATCGTACTAAATAGAGAAAAATTCCAATTTTGCCAAGACACAGTGCAGTTTGGTGGCCTCCAGATAACATCCTCTGGTGTAACCCCTTCTAAATCCATGCTGGAGGCAATATTAAGCTTCCCAATACCAAAAACGCTCACCGATGCCAGATCATGGTTTGGTCTGGTCAACCAAGTCGCTTGGGCATACTCACTGAGCCCAGCCATGCTTCCATTTCGTGATCTCGTAAAACGAGACTCTCACTTTACATGGAATAAAAGCCTCGAGGATGCATTTCAGCAGTCAAAGAAGGTAATAGTTGACTTAGTCCGAAAAGGCATCGCAATATTTCAAAAAGAACGAATAACCTGCCTTGCCCCAGATTGGAGCAAAGAAGGAATGGGCTTCCTACTTCTACAGAAGTATTGCTCATGCACCACTGACAAAGCCCCAGTTTGCTGCCCTGAAGGTTGGCGCCTGATATTTGCTGGTAGCAGATTCTGCATTGATGCTGAACGCAGATATGCACCTATTGAAGGTGAGGCAGCAGCAATTGCGTGGGCATTGGAAAAATGTCGCATTTTTGTAATGGGTTGCCTGAATCTCATAGTGGTTACAGATCATGAACCACTAAAAGGATTATTCGGAGATAGAGACCTTAGTAAAATCCAAAACCCCCGATTATTCAGGTTAAAGGAAAAAACACTCAGGTACAGATTCACCATTCAGCACTGCCCTGGGAAACGGCACAGAGCCTCCGATGCTGTCTCACGTAACCCAGCAGACATCTCACAGGCACTTCTAAATGTATTCACTGCTGAACCCTCTCAATCAGACATCATAGAGTCTGACAACATGGATGACTGGGTCAAATCAACAACCCTATTAGCAACATTCGGTGCAAACAACCTGGAGCTCATCTCACCAGACGTTATCCGTGCGGCGGGACGCAGCGACCCGAAATACAAAAAATTAATTGAAGTAATACAAAATGGATTCCAAAGGACGCGCATCCTCACTGCACCTGAAACCCGCGAATACTGGGAAGTGAGGCACCGCCTAAGTGTTGACGACGGATTAGTGCTCTTAGATCAAAGAATCGTTATCCCCACCTCACAACGCGCAAAAGTATTACATAGCCTACATTCTGCACACCAAGGCGAAGTTGGCATGAAGGCACGTGCCAATGAATCTGTTTATTGGCCCGGGATGAATGCTTCAATTCGCAACATTAGAGCAGGTTGTACGTTCTGCTCAAAAATTTCCCCGAGTCAACCAAAAGAGCCAATCAATTTGACACCATCTCCTGATTGGCCATTTCAGCAAATCGTCATGGACATCTTCCAGGTTGGGAACCATGGTTACTTAGCATGTGCTGACAGGTTAACAGGCTGGCTGAATCTATACCACTTGAGCCACGGAGAAGCGACTGCCTCAAGGATTATTTCGATTTGCCGAGACATATTTCAAACCTACGGCGCTCCTGAGGAACTCAGCAGTGATGGTGGGCCACCCTTCACATCTCTTCCATTCAAGCAACTTTTACAAGACTGGGCTGTTAAACACAGGTTATCATCTGCTGGTTACCCACAATCCAATGGTCGTGCAGAGCTTGCTGTCAAAACGGCCAAGAGAATCGTAAATGGCAACACAGGAGCACAAGGATCGTTGGACAATAACCGTGCAGCAAGAGCCATCCTCCAATACAGGAATACGCCCATTCAAAACATTGGGCTATCCCCTGCGGAACGCTCGTCTCATCGAGCAATACAACAGAACAGCACACACCTTAAACCCCCTTCAAAAAGGACAAATAGTGGCACTACAACGACCAACAACCAGCCGATGGGACACAACAGGTCAGGTCATTGAAACCCTCCCCAACCACCAATACCGTATCAGAGTTGACGGATCAGGTAGAATTACCTTACGAAATCGCCGATTTCTCAGGAAACTGGATACACCAACAATCCCAGTTCCAAGACCTAGTGCCTTACCCGAGACCCCTACACCAGTGACACAAACATTCGACTCTGGAATAACATCAAACACTGCTCAGCCGTCTACAATAACACGGACAAAACCCCCTCGGGCATTGTCCAGACTACTTCCACACAACCAGCCAGGTTCAAAGGAACTCATCCCTCCCCAAAGGCCACTAACCACACGCAATGGGGGGGGGGGGAAGGGAGATGTAGAATAACAATACAATAAACAGCACTTACCGGTGTAAGGGTCCCAGCTAGCGTCCAGCTGGCAGACAAAAATAAACCAGGTTGTAACTTAATACAAACCCTGAGGATTTATTATGTTTTTATACATAATTGTGGCACGTGGCCGATGAAGGGGAGGGGTAAAGGCTGGTCCAAACTAACTATCCTATACCTAGCTAATCAGATTCACGACCCATTCATACATTACAATTTACCCATTCACCACAAGAACTCGTCCGTCACCAAACAATCCTCCAACCACCATAATACCGCATCCTCTCAAGGGGAACCTACCAAAAACGCGCCCCACACCATAAAAATTTGATGATAATACATAAAATACATAAAATTTTAATAATGATAGAATGAGAGGGGAGGGAGATGAACCCAATAATCAAATAAATATAAACACAAAATACAAACTAAACATAACAGATGTTAGTAGGGGACCGTCCAACCCTCAAAATAGAGAGGCCGCTGTATTCTGCCAGGGGACAAAATCAAGAGGCAACTCTCGCTAAGGGAGTGGGAAGAAGGCTAAAATATTATGCGGGAAAGGGAAAATATAAAGCTGACCCAGTCGAGATAAAAGGGGGCCGAAACAACTGGGGAGGTTGGGAATCTCGACTTGGATCATAACCAAAGAGTAGCCGGGTTACAGGCCAGGAACAACACTTACTCACATTAACTAGGTACACTGAAGCTTGTCTAATCCTAACCAAGGGGAGGGTTCCACAGGAAGCCACCCCGATGTGCAATAGGTTGACCTAGAAGAGAAAATCAAGGCTAGCCCCGGTCACACGAACCAAGCTCGCCTCTTTTACCCACCTTTCGCTAAAGACTGTCGAATGCAATCGTTTTCTATCAGATCTAATCTTCATCTTGAGCTGATGCTCAAAGAATAGGATTAGATGCTGATGAGAAAGACGGTTGCCCCGCAAGACTTCCTCCATTCGCGTCGTCCAAATCACCATTCGAGCCGTGGCCATCAGCATCAGAAACACCATTCGTTTCTCCCCGGAATACGGGGGCGACACATTGTCACACGCGTATGCGCGATCAATGGACACAAGCTGTTCGGGAGCGAGACGAGCCGTCAGCTCGCCGACATGGTCCCATAAGGGGCGGACCCGGGGCAATGGTAGAAGGCGTGCGCAGCCGTTCTTCTAAGCCAAGACCACACCGTTCACAGTCTGGCAAATCCGCCAAACCCATATGAAAGCCTTGTCGTTGAGAGGCAGCCGATTCCGAGCCAATCGCCAGGTAAGCGAAAACTCAGGGTTACTGAGGTAATCCGCCGCTGGCGCCCAAGACCAGTAGGAGCGAAACTCCTCCTCCGACAAGCCGAGCGTATCACGTAGGGAATCCTTCGCGGGCCCCTCCACTAATCCACGATAGAAGACATTCCTAGGCCGTGACAGGTCACTGGACCGGGGAATGGCCCTCAAGGCCGACCGACACTCGCGGATGAAATCCGACTCGTCCCGGGGTTTACGACGGCGCTCAACCCTCGAGATGGGGGGACTGATGGTAAGGCTAGGGAAGGCGTCCCTAACAATCCCCTCCAGAATCGGATCTCTCCCAGTCAATGCGCGGCGTAGGAAAGCCAACCTAGAGGCACGGACGTGACTCAAGAGGTGCGGCATTCCCAGCCCCCCATGACACGGACGTTTAGTGCAGACTCGTCTGTCGACCCTGTTCACGCGTCCCCTCCATAAAATGGAGGATAGCGATCGCTCGAGCGCCTTCCAATGGGTCCCACAGAGAGGAAGTACAGACAATCGATAAAGAATCAGGGGGAAAATGTATGTAACACACACCTCCGCCCTGCCCTTCACGGACAACCGCCGTCGATTCCAAGTCTTGCCGGCAGAACCGACCTTTGCAAGTACTTCAGACCAATTCTTCTCCAGCTGGAGGTCCGGTCCAAACCACACTCCAAGAATGCGGACAGGTCCATCCGTCCAACCGAAGCGGCCCGGAAGAGCGACCCCCTTCCAGGCACCTAACCGCAAGCCGGAAGACTTGTCGCGGTTTATCTTGGCCCCTGTCACCTTCTCGTACCGGTCAAGCGCCTTCTGTACCGCCTCGATATCGTCCCGGGACGACACGAAAGCAGATACGTCATCGGCGTACGCGGAAACCCTGGCTCGAGCCCCTCCAGGAACGGCGATTCCGCGTAGGGCCGGACTGCCGCTGCCGGTCTCGTCCTTCAGCCGGCGAAGGAGAGGCTCCAACGCCAAAGCATAAAGGAGAGGCGACAGCGGACAACCCTGACGAACCGACCTAGACAGCACGAACGCGTCCGACAACCTTCCGTTCACCTGTACCACAGCACTGGGGGAGCGATACAGGAGGCTAATCCAGCGGCAGAAGTTGGGTGCGAATCCAGCGGCCTGCAGGACAGTAGCAAGGTAGCGATGGTCGACCCTATCAAAT
Organism: Acanthosepion lycidas; assembly: GCA_963932145.1. Lineage (NCBI taxonomy): Eukaryota > Metazoa > Mollusca > Cephalopoda > Sepiida > Sepiidae > Acanthosepion > Acanthosepion lycidas. Next base: position 30,304,344 of record OZ010615.1, on the reverse strand, counting down.
GCCTTGGACTGATCCAAATTGATCAGCGCGGCTTGCTCGTCGTCTTTTACACCCTCTATGATCGTGCGGATCAGATGCAGGTTGCTCTGAATTGTTCGGCCCCTCACAGAACAAGTCTGCTCAGGTCCCAACAGAGACTCGGCAACTGACTGCAAACGCTCCTGCAGGATCTTGGCCATAATCTTTAACTCTGTGTTTAGCAGAGTTATGGGCCTGTAGTCATCTAGTTTCCCCCCACCACCTTTGCCCTTTTTCAACAGAGTGATCACGCCCCTGGTGATCCGATTGGGGATGGACCCCGACCGAAACCAGTTGTTGAACACTGCAGTCAAAATCGGAACAAAGATGTGCGACAGCCTCAAGTACAATTCATAGGGCAAACCATCCAGACCGGGCGACTTGCCTCTGCCGACCTTCTTCAAAACCGCGTAGACTTCGCCGTCCGTGATCTCTCCCTCGCAGCTAGCCGCTTCAGTCGGCAAAAGCCGAGGAAAGTCAGCCAAATAGCTACGAAACTCCTCCTCACGGAGACCAGGCTCCTTGGTAAACCGGCTCTCGAAATGGCGCCGAAACGCCTCGCACATGTCGTCAGTGGCCCGAAGAGTACGCCCCTCCGGGGATTCGACTTCACGAATGTAACGATCGCCACCTCGACGGACCTCTTCCCTGCGCAGATCTGCGCCCAAATTCACAGCTTCGGAAGACATCTTGCTTAACTTATGTCTAATTACCTGGCCCATGTACCGCTCGCTATTCGAACGATCCAGGGCCTCCTTAGCTAAGGCTATCTCTAGGGGATCCCCCCCAGCCACCGCCCGGGAATAACTAGACTTGAGTGTCTTCACCTTATCAGCTCTATCTAGAGCGAGCCGTTTGCTGAAATCAGTGGTGAAGGACCTAATCCTACATTTAAGGCGTTCCCACCACTTATTCCCGATAACCGCCCCCACTAGCTCCCGCTGCACTAGTCTAATTAGCTGTTCCCGAAAGTCCTCCCTGTCCAGTAAGGACAGATTGAACTTCCAGTACCCAGCCATTCTAGGCCTACAGTCTAACGCCACCCGGGCACAAACGAGTTTGTGGTCCGAGTAGCCTACCCAGTGGAACGTAGGGCAATCTAGTAGATCTATGTCGGCTCTTCTAACTAACATTCTGTCAAGGTAGCTAACTACCTTGTCAAAAGGCCAATTAAGAGCCCACGTCCACATTTTCCCCCCGGGATGATCGACCCGGTATCTATCGACGAGACCATAATCGTCGATCAGATCAACCAGGCTACGATCGCCCCTTCTCCCGCTAGCTCCCCGCCCCCTGTCTAACTTGGGGTCCAGGATGGCATTCCAGTCCCCCATTAAAACTAGGCGCGTTGAATCCACTAGGAACGGCCCCAACCGCCGAAAAAACGAGACCCGCTCCTCCCGGTCGTTGGGCGCATAAACCGCAACGACTCGGAACGAACCACTTTTCACGGCAATATCGGCCACGATCAACCGGCCCTCGGCATCGGTATGCACAAGGTCCACCTTCGCATCAAGAGTACGCCTGACAAGCAAAGAAACTCCTCTGGCAGAACGGTCCCCATATGCTGAATAGACGACAAAGTCATCGTCCAGCACACACGCATCGGAACTGCAAACAAAGTGGGTCTCCTCGATCGCGGCAACATCCACATCCAGGGACAGAAGGTCCCGGAGCAGGCGGGCAGCCTTACCCCGATCCCTTAAGCCCCTCACATTCAAAGTCGCTAACTTGGTTGACATCTTCTAAGCCTGCAAGTAAAGAAAAAGTGCAAAAACCCTTATTCACATACGGGGCGGAAATCTGCGTCAGTCAGGACCCCGACGGATTGTCCCAGGCTCCCTACACCAAGATCTGACGTCATTCGTCCTTCCAGGACAATCCCGCCGACATCCGAAGGATAAGTGAGTTTTAGACACCTATATAAGGAGGGATGGAGAATAACAGGGACCCTCCCGGAGCAAAATTGCCTTAGTCTCTTTAGGTAAGGTGAGTCCGTCTCGATCATCCTTATTTTTGGGAAATTGTCTTTCGCTTCTGCCACATGCCCCCAGACTTTCAAGTACGCCCCCGTGTCTCTGACACAGGTAAGTACTCCTGGGGCCTCAGGGAAGTTACGCGGGTCCTCCACCGACTTCCCATCCACTGTTTCCAGTTTATACAGGAGCCCTAATAGGGCCCTCTTTTGGTTGGACAGGGCTTTTCTGTATTCCTCCCTGTCCACCTTACAAATGTCTTCAGGTCCAGCAAAAAGTTTCTTCTTTTTCTTTCCCCTGGAACGGAGGGGAGGGGAAGAGGAAGATGTATGCGGGGGAGTTGAATCTGCGCTAAGGGGAGAGATGGGGGGAAAGGGAGGTGTATCACGGGTAGGGGAAGAAGAAGAGCTCCTTGTTTTTGGTACTGCCCGCTTTTCTTTCGGGTCAGCCGGGACGGAAGTGAACCTGACCTTGTCTCTGCTTGCCTCTGCCCGACTGCGCCCCGGGTTCTTCAATTGTTGCCTTTCCATCTCCTCATCCTCCTCTCTACCTCTCTTTAGGGTAGACATCCGAGGTGATGGCATAGAGTCTACCTCCATTTCTTGTTGTTGTTGTTGTTGTTGTTGTTTCTGCTGCTTTTTCTTTACTTGAGGTTCTTGTTTTTCCTCCTTTTTGGGGCTTTCCATCTTCTTCGGGTTCCCTGCTTTCTTGTGGCTTTCAGCCGGGTTTTCAGCAGGCTTTCCGGTCTTTGGGGTCTCTTCTTTCCTTCTCGGACTTTCTACCTTTTTGGAGTTTTCCTCCTTTTTTGCCCGTTGTTGTGAAGTTGCAGTCCCCTCTTTCTTGGGGGGAGAAGGCATATTTTTTGCCCTTTTGTTAGCAACCTCCTTCCAAGTCCCTTCCTGGTCCTTGTTCCCTTTCCCTTCTTCTGCTACTGCTGCCTCTTTTACTGCCTCTTTTGCTGCTGGTGTGGCTGCTGAGGGCTGACGCAGTTTACTGGGGCACTCTTTCGCCATGTGGCCCGCTGTGCCGCATGACCAGCAGTACGGCTTCCGCCCCTCCACCACAACCAACATCCTTCTGTTTCGGCATGTGAGTATATTGGGGACGTCCTTGAAAGCTCCCTGCGTCAGGGTGACTTGCAACTCTATGTCGCCCGTTGCAATTCCTGACTTCCCAAGAACCGCCCTGACCTCATTCACCTTCCCAAATTTAGTGAAGAAGGCACCCATCCTGTCTTCACTGATGTCAACAGGCACTCCGTGAACCGTAATTTTCGTCTTGCGAGTTCCCAAGTATTCTGTTTGCAACCGCAAGTTTCTCGTCGTTAAGATGTTCCCCGCTAGTGCTTTTGCCTCCTGCTCCGTGGGGAGGAGAATGTCCCACATAGCGTTCGACCTTCTTGCTAGGACTCTTGGATGGATTTTGAGAGTCTTGAGGACCTCTTCCATGGTCTCCCTGCCTACCCCAACCAGTCTATGGCTTTTTACATCCGAGGTAAGCAAGGAAACGATTCGCGTCTTCACAGCTTCCCATACTTCTGTGATTGTCACAAACTCATTATTTTTAAAAGACTCCTCAAACTTGCTGTATTGAGTCTCATAATATTCCTCGTCCTTCTTCGCTTGTTTATTCCTACACCAGGCCGTTTCTACAGGTGACACCGGCGGTGATGAATTGTTTGTATTTTCCTCCGCCATGGTGGCAAGCCACCACGACGGGACAAATAAACCTTGTCGCTTTTTCTTTTTTTAAATTGTTTCTCTGATTACAGAAATGAACCAAATAAAAGGAACTAAAACATGGACAACAAAAGGTAAAAGTACTTCAAACAAAAAATACGCAACGAAAAACGTGGGGGAGGGAAAAATAACTTACAGACCAATAAACAAAAAAAAGAAAAATAAACAAAAAAAAAAGCACAACTGAAATAAACAGAAAAGTAAGACTGAAAAAAAAAGTTCAAAAGAAAAAGTTTTTAGCAAAACAAATCAAACTCAAAATAAAGGAAAACACTTATCAGTTCACACTTGAAACGTTTCGTCACACTACAACACCTCGTCCAAAATCAACAAGACCTGGGAGCAACTTAATACAAACCCTGCAAACTAACTGATGAATCAAGCTGGTATTTATATAGAAATACCTCCACTCAGGTACCAGCAGCCAATCACAGCCCAAGCAATGGACTATCCCACTTTAGCACAATGAGATGCTCCATTGCACCATAAATAGCTCTCTTTCTCAAGGTTGAATTACTTTTTACCTCAGCTTGCTCCACAACTGAGTGTTTATCTTGACCACGTGATTGTTTCTAGAGAGCCAGAAAAAACTACCCTGGTACCTTGGTAGGTTTGTCTGGCTCTCTAGGTTTAACTAGGTCTGCTCTACTCATTGTATTGAGCACTTTATTTAGTTATTTTGAGTACTCGCATCGGGGCTTTTTTCGTATGGTGGACGATTATTTTCGGTTAACGTATATGTTCTTGGCTCTTTTTTTTTATATACCTTTTTTTCCCTTTGATATTGGATTGTTTATTTGCAAATCAATACACCGAAGGGTTTCAGAGCGAGTATAGTTTCTTATACTTATAAGATTTCTATTAAGTATTATTATGTATGTATGTGTGTGTGTGCGTATATATATATATATATATATATATATATATATATATATACGCACACACACACATACATACATGCATATATATATATATATATATATATATATATATATATATATATATATATTCACTATAATTGAGAGAATAGAAAAGTTCAGAGCAGATAACATTAGAAAGATTTTAGAGTTCCATGAAAATAAGTGGATACAATGTTTAAAAACGCACTATCCAACGGGGCTAAACCATAAATTTAACAATATAGATAGTATTAATATATAACCCTACAAATCAAAACCTACCCACATTTCTCACCCGCACAAGACAGACATGCTAACGGAGGTGTTGAGGCCTCACACTTATACACACACCCACACCAACATACACACTTACACACATCATACTCTCACTCCCTAATGTGCCAAATGATAACACACACTCACAGCAATATACACGCTTACATATATCATACTCACTCACTCCCTAAGAACTAAATAACACACACACACACTTAACAGAGACACATCCCCTCTCCAGGAACCAATAAAACTGACCAGTGGAATTCAGAGCAGTATGGATCCATCCAGCTCTTATCTCAAATAACAACTTAAAAGAGACTGTTTGACCAACACAAGGAATGTTAAAAGATTCATGTTAAAAAGATAAAAAAACCAAATGAAAACTACAGACAAAAGTTCATTTTCTCCATCAAGACATTCATTTCTGTAGTTCACTGCTACCAACAAACAGAAATATTTCTTCTCCTGATGATGGCGATGTTGGCCGAAACTAGTCGAGGAATCTAAATGAAATAATAATAATAAAAACGAAAGAATATTAATCTACAAGCCAGTGCGTCTGAAGATTTTAATTTTTTGATATTTTATTGTTCAATATATATATATATATATATATATATATATATATATATATATATATATATGAATATATATATATATATATATATATATATATATATATATATATATATATATTCATATATTTGGGTGTCCAAACTTGCTTAATATAAGAGCCACATACGATAAAGTTTAGATGTTTCAGAACCGCAAGTCATGAACAAAATTTACACATACGTTTTTGCTACATGCACGTGTGACCACACCCTTAAATCCCCTTATACCTGGCCTAAATCTTTTTAATCCTTGCCGATCGGAAATTTCTTTAATCCTACCATCATTCCTTCACTTTACACTAAAGAACAATGCCTCACCTCAGATCTAGCATTAAAATTAGGATTTAAATTCTTAAATATTTTTACTAACCATGAACATTGAATTTGTTTTTTAATGCAATGGGTCCTCAATTCATAATAATAAATAATTATAAAGTTTGAAATTTTTCTTTTTATATTAACTGTGATGAAAAAAGTAGCCAACATGTTTCCATGAGCTGCATATTGTCAATTGCATGTGGTTTGGCCAACCCTTGTATATCGTCTAGCACAGGGGTCGGCAACCTTTTTGGAGAGAGCGGGCCAAACAGCTGTGCAACCTCTCTGAGGAGAGGGTCATGATATCAAATGTACTATACGAAATTGTTTTAACCTCAGACCACTCCGTCCAGAAGTTTTTGTTTCATACACATTAACATTAAACTTACGTTTTAATTCAATTTGAACCTCAATTCATACCCAATAAATGATTATAAAGCTTGGAATTTTTCTTATTGATCTCTTCTCTTCTTGTTCTTGTAACGGCATTCACCCGAGGTGGGTTGAGCCGGCTCCAATATTGGAGTTTCATGGGAATTTGGAATTCACAAGCGGTCCCCAACCCTCATGTATAGCACATGAGATTTGATTATAGTGGTGAAGGTTTCGTGCAGGACCATCCACACTTTTTGAAGGGCCGATTACAGAGCCCTGGTGCACTACGTGCCACAAGGTCCCCAAACGACCCTCCGCAGGTTTTGAATTCAGAGTTTTCCTTCTCCTAGACCAGTTACCATCCAAGACTATAGAACTCAGTCTGTCCTGCTATAGCTGGAGGGAGAAGAGGATTCATACCTTTCCCAATGGGTATTAGCACGTAAGTGAATATAATGGATTCGACTAATGGATTCCTCAATCCAAGCCGCTATCCATTACTCCACCGAGGCTTCTTATTGATCTTTTTATATTAACTGAGATGAAAAAAGGTGTTTAGTCAACATATTTCCATGAGTCGCATATAAAAGCTTAAAGAGCGGCGATTTCACTTGGCTGCCGCGGTTTAGCTAAAGATGTAAAGTCATAAGGAATAATGCCGGATAAAAATTCAGTTTTGGAGTTTAATAGCTGGTTAGGTTGATCATATAAAGCTATGGCTAATTTCTCCTCTGCACATAATTTACAAAATTTATGGCCTGCTTTATATTTGGGGCATTTTTTTAAATATTTCCCATTTAAGGATGGGGTCTATATTATCTTCTTGTTTGGTTTTCCATACATAGGTAGATAGCGTGGTACTATGCTTAATTTTTTCGTTTTTAAAACTACTCGTATGGTTATAATATCTTTTTTTAAATTTATCCTGACTAGCACTTATGTATGTTTTAGGGTTAGTATCCTCGCTATTTTTGTAAATTTTCACTTGATAAACCACGCATTCTTGCTATTAAACTCCAAAACTGAAATCCTTAACGTATGTAGACATAAAAAGTCTTGGCTACTAAATTAGACGTTTTCCCGCTTATTTGTCATTCCACCTTAATGTTTGTGGGTTTTTTGTTTTGTTTTTTTCCCCTCCCTTCTCATTTTTATTGAATAAATATTTACCCCCCCACACACACACACACACCTACTTAGGTGTTTGTGTTTGTGGTTCTTTGGTCACGTGGTATAATTTTAATTATCGCCTATAAATATGCGTTTCTCTTCGACTCGTTAGCCGTACTTTCCCTGACGATCCGTTTAGGTGAAACCTAGGTAGGTTTGTCTGGCTCACTAGGTGTATCTAGGTCTGCTCTACTTTTGTTAGTTAGTTGTTTACTCGCATCGGGGTTTTTTCTTTGGGCTTCAGACCTGCATCTGTGCGATTTTTTTCGGCAGAAGTTCATGTTTGTAGCTCTTTCTTTTTTTAAAACCTTTTTTTTCCCTCGAGATTGATTTGATTATTTGCAAATCAAAAATTCGAGGGTTTTTCGAAACGAGTCTAGTTATCTATATTTGTATGCATATATATATATATATATATATATATATATATATATATATATATATATATATATATACCTAATACCACATATATATATATATATATATATATATATATATATATATATATATATATATATATACCTAACACTTCTTTTCTTTTTTTACTTGTCAACAGAAGATTCTGCCTGCCTTTGTGTGATGAGGAGTTATCATTATTTAAACTATTTACATTCAGACTAGTATCCTCATCTTTGTTGTTATTATCACCTGATCGCCTTCTGTCTGAATTTCTGGGATGAGGAGTTATCATTATTTAAGCTATTTACATTCGGACTATTGTTCTCATCATTGTTGTTGTTATCACAGGACTTTAGCCCAGTAGATTCACATTCTTTGTGACTTTGGTGACATAGTAGTTGTGAGTTCAATTCCTGTACCGAGCAGTGTGCACTTGGGCTAAATGGAAACAATAACTGAGCCGTACTAAAAATAAGAAATAGACGAAAGTATCTAGAGACAAACAGTGGAACGAGAATGGTCAGACCCAGTGGATTGAATAAAGGGTTCAGCTCGGAATTACTTGTAGGTTGCTTTGAACGATATATGCCTGATGAAGGCCGGGGGAATAACGGCCGAAACGTTGTGATGGATATAAGTCAGTCAGTTATCTGCCATGCGTGATACACTCGTAAGCGATCATGTACCTTTCAATACATGACTGACGGGGCAGTTTTTTTTTCCCGTAGAAGGTTGCCATTTCTCTCCTGCTATTTGCCCATCGCTGGAGTGAAAAGAAGAGGATTCACGTAAGTGAAGTCAGTGGATTCGACTGGAATGAACCGCTATCCATTACTCCACCGTGGATCACAATGAAGGAGTTTTATTTACACGATTTATATGTAAACTATTGTCCCTATCTTTGTTGTTATTACAACGTTACGATTTTTGTGTCTGAATTGCGGGGGAGGGGGGACTTATCATTATTTATTCTTATTTATATGCGGACTATTGTCCTAATCTTTGTTGGTTTTATCACAACGCTTCGGGTGTTGTGTCCTCCGGCCTTCATCAGGTCTATATCGATCCGGGTAACCTTCAATGAAATGAACCCTTTATTCGAAATGTCCTGTAGGTTACACCCTGCTAATACCCAATAAATAATGGATTATTCTGTTTTGATCGGGTGGAAAGGGAGGAAAAACACTACTTTGTTTCAGTGAAAGAAAGAAAGAAAGAAAGAAAGAAAGATAGATAGATAGATAGATAGATAGATAGATAGATAGATAGATAGATAGATATAACTATTTACCTTCTCCTGTCAATACCCAATAAATAATGGATTATTCTGTTTTGATTGCGTGGAAAGAGAGGAAAAGATACTATTTGTTTTCTGTAAGAAAACAAAAGCAAAAAAAAAGACAGAAACAAGACAAAACAGATGTGTTTAACGTCTGTTTCAGTGAAATGGAAAAAGTTCCCAATTTCAAATATTGTCAATTGTACCCCCTTACTTCTTAAAATAACGACCAGCGTTCATATTTTTTGTTGTTATTGCAATGTTTAGTTAAAGTTGTTAAGCTCAAATATTTAACGATATGACAGTGGAATTTCTATGGATATTTTATTGTCGTAGAACTCACCATTAGATTATTCACTCATTAACTTAAGAATTAAGATTCATCAGAATATTAAAATAGGAAAACCGTGAGATTTTAACCGGTTAAAACTAATAAAGGCTTATTTCAGGCGACTACTTTATTATTTTCGTCTTTTCAAATTTCGTGAGTAATTTTCCTTATTAAAGTTTAAAGTGCAACCAGAGTTTTAGTGATTCTAAAAGTGTGCCCTGAAGTAAAAAAAAAAAAAAAAAAAAAAAGCACTGGTATAGATTATTAAAATGACTAAGGGAAGTAACTACACATTTACTACAAAATTGATTTACCTCCCTTACCACTCTTTTATTATCTTTAATGTTGACATAAGTCAATTTTACATTGCTTTGATTATAGCTCATCTTCATATCAAATTCAGTTGATACCAAGTTAACTGAAGAGTAATTTATTATTTACTTTTATATTTAAAAAAAAAAATATTTTTAAAAAGCTAGAGACACTAAACCCATATAATGTCTTAAAAACAAAAAAAAATGTCTTATTCCAGGAGAATTTTTATTATTTTCCTATTTTCAAATTTCATGAATAATTTTTCCTTATTAAAATATAAAGTGCACCCGAGAGTTTGTTATTCTTCAAGTGCACTCCGAAGCAAAAAAGTTTAAGAAAACTTGAGCTAAACCCACGACCTCGCGGCTTATTGTCTCATGCTGTAACCTCCGCACCCAAAACCCTTTCTCCCTCTCTCGGCTTCCCAAGATTGACATCTGAATAACAAACACACTGTTGGTTGCAAATAAATATGATTCGAATGCTATAAAACCCAGCAGTCAGGATGGTGTATAAAAATGGCACCAGCTTATTTTTGGAAGGTAGAATTACACGAATTTCCGGATACTGTAGTTTCGATGAAGCCATTAATGCACAGAGTACTGGGAACGTTTACTTTGGTACGAAGGCGCCTTTTAGTTTTTAGTTCATTTTATTTACTTCTTTGCTGGACTGCTTTTATTCTTAATAATGTGTCAAAAACTAAGTGATTACGTCAGGTGTCTGATTTCCGGATTAATGGCGTATGTATGCATGTAAGTGTCGATAAATGTACGTGAGTGCGTGTAGGAATCGATGTCGGGTGGGTAAGAGAGAGTTCGGATTAGTTTAGCAAATCATCATCATCATAAGTCTCTTGATGAGAATCAAATTCATTTAAAATAAGCAGATAAACTACGTGGATAGCAATTATTCCACAACGAGGAACGTGTACAGAGTGATATTTACTAAACACTAATATATAATAAACACACAGACACACACACACGCACACACACACACACGGGACACACACACACACACACATATATATATATATATATATATATATATATATATATATATATATACGAGCAGCATGGTCCGGCGTTGCCCGTGCTTGATTCAAAAATCGTACGACTCATACAGCAATCGCTATCACTTGACTTAAAATATTTTTGACCTTCCTTGCCTTTAAAGGAGTGCCCTTTGCCGTGCTGATGTTGCTACATGCCTTACTTCTTGCCTATCTCACACTGCGAATTTTTTCTAACCTCTACACTAAACATTAAATCTGTTACGAAAAAAGAACTAAACAAAATGAACACAAAACGATCAGCTTTAAAAAAGGACTCGTAACTGGAAAAACTGAATGAAAAAAGAATGTTAACAACAAATACTTTTTCACACCCAACCCAGTTCTACGTAATCAGAATCAACGTTGCCAAACAGATTTTAATTTTTTTTTTTTTTTTGCATGCTAGCATGCTAGTTAAGATTCGTGTCAGTCGCTGGCCAATAGAAACTTCCTGCCTATTCGTGGCAGCTAGCTATTGGCTCTCACTCTGGCCAGTACAAAATGGCCGCAAACTACATGAAAACTGGCGTAGCAGCATGAAATAAATCGATTATTTCCACTATCGATGGGAGTTGAGAAATGCAAAGTCGGTCTTGGCCTTCCCGCTAACTTGGAGGATGTGCATATAAATTTTGGTGCAAATCCGTCGAAAATTGCGGCCGTGCATTCGTTACACACTCAATCTCATCCTGATCAGATCTATCTATCCATCTATCTATATATCCATCTCTCTCTTGAACAGGGGGGAGAGTTTTATCGCTTGTTTCGTGTTTGGGATTTCTCTTCTAATTTATTTCTCATTCTCTCTAATTCTCAGTAGACGCCTTGCTTGGGGTGAACTCATTAATACATACATACATACATAAATATATATATATATATATAAATCACGGGCCAGAAATTATACAGTAATGGAAAAGAAACAAGAAAAAAATAAAATTTAATAACTCTCCTTAAACTTTTGTCACTGACACTGCGTCATCCCGATCATCTTCAAAGAAAAATGCTGACCCAAGCCCATGCAGTTGTTTGAATGTAAAGGGCGTCCAACAACTCTGAAGTTTCTCGCTTCTCCTCCAAAACATCCAGTTCCATGAAGATCGTCTGGTTCATTCCTCAATGACATCTTCAGGACATACGTAAACACAAACGCATACATCCAAACTCACACACACACACACACACACACACACACACACACACACACACACACACAAGCACACACGCACACACATACACGCACACATGCCGGGTGTAGCAGCAAAATTGTTCAAATCGTGCAGCAACAAAATTTTCCAATTGTTAGATTAAGATTTGAAACTTTCTATCTTAAAAATGCGTAAATATATCTTACTGGAATTCTCCGAGGTTTTTATAATACATTTGGGCTCTACTTTGAGCAATAAAAAAGTATTTAGTTTGAAATGTAAATCCCTCTTGTGACCTCCTGATCCATTTTTCCTCTCTACTCTTTTTTAAACTTATTCACCATTCTCTTGATGCTTCTTGAATGGACTTTGAAGCTAGAAGCCAGAGTATGAGTGTTGGTACTATTACAGAAGGCCCGAATAATCTTTTTCCTCTCAACATTGCTCAGTTGAGAAGACATAGTGGGACTGATACAAAAAGATTTTAACCTGTTCAGTTTCTAGCTGAATAAATCAAAGGGTGTTTTTTCGGTGGTTCTTACGACAAATGGTGTCAAGATGGGTAAACATCTTATCTGAAAACCTAGAAAAAAGAAACTCAGTTAGTTTAGGGTTTTTTTTTTTTTTAGATATTAAACTTTTTGTGGGATAGACAATTATGCTGTTACACGGGTTTCTGTGTGTGTGTTTGTGTATGTGTGTGTGTGCGTGCACGTGTATGTGTGTTTATGCTTGTGTGTGATAAAATATAGTGGCCAGACAATTGTCTTAAAGCATGAAACAACTGCCGCCTCAGGGTGCTGACTTCAATGTCCGTTTATATATATATATATATATATATATATATATATATATATATATATATATATATATATAGAGAGAGAGAGAGAGAGATAGAGATAGAGATAGATAGATAGATAGATAGATATAAAGAGAGACAGAGAGAGGGGGTCAACAAACAGACAGGGACAGAAAGACAGTGGGGACATTGGAATCAACATTCTATGGACATTGTCAAGTTCATGCCTCAAAGTCATTTTCAGGACACACACACACATATATCAGTGTGTGTGTGTGTGTGTGATAAAATATAGTAAAATAAAATATGAAACGACTGTCGCATCTGGGTGTTAACTTCAATGTCCACACACACACACACATATATATATATATATATATATATATATATATATATATATATATATAGAGAGAGAGAGAGAGAGAGAAGCAGACAGATAGAGTCACAATGACAGTGGGGACACTGGACTCAAGACTCTATGAACATTGTCAGGTTCATGCCTCAATGTCATCTTCAGGACATATATATATATATATATATATATATATATATATATATATATAATTTTGTGTGTGTTCATGCCTACGTGTGTTCGTGCGTGTGTGTGTGTGTGTATGTGTTTATGTATGTGTGCGTATTCGCGTGTGTATGTGTCAGTTTAATTAGTCATATTTTAATTTTCTATTATTGAAGTAATATTCCATTTTTCACTTCCATAAGGGCTTAATGAATCATTTCCAGTAGTAAAATTTATTCTCTCGTGCCCTAGAAAAATGTGTTGTCCCATTCCGACTGGGTGGAGGTTAGCGTGGGTGACCCGAAAGGCTGGTCGGTCAACATGGGGAAAACCACAATTGTTGACAATGCAAGCGCATTTTAATTATAAAGGCTGGCCGATTTGATTGGCGCAGACGACCTTTGACCTTCCTAAACAAGCATATCTGGTGGCGGGCCAGTAGACATTCTGTATAAATTAATTACCGCATGTTCCAACATCTTATTCGTCCACTCCACAAATACTGGGCAGAAATGGAACTTGATGCAAAAGTTTATAGCGTATTTCTGTATATTAGGCTGCAACATAAAAAAAAACGCCATATTTTTTGTCATAACAATTAAACAATGTCAATTGCGTTCAATTTAGGCCCTGTTGTGTTTAGTTTGGGGTCGTTGTTGCTGATTGACAAGGTGTTAATCAGTCAGTTATGAGCCATGCATGATAGGCGATCACGTATCTTTTCGATATATGACTGACAAGGCATATTTTTTCCCGCAGTTGTTTGCCATTTCTTTCTGCGGTAAACCAGTTGACATCCAAGGCCATAGAACCCGGTCTGTCCTGCTGTTTACGCATAGCTGGGAGAGAAGAGGATTCATACCTTTTCCAAGGCTTTTAGCACGTAACTGAATGTAATGGATTCGACTGGAATTAAAACTCCAGTTACAAGTTGTGGCGTGTTAATAAACAAAAACTACAAGTGTTCAATTGGTTAAGAAGAAAAACAAGAGAAAATCTATTTACATTATTCGGACTATTGTCCTTATCTTTGTTGATATATTCATCACTTCTCAGGTGGTTCGAATGTCGAACTGAATCCTTTATTTCGCTCGCTGTGGTAGACTGTTCTAGTTCCACGTGCCATGTCTAATGGATATCAGACAAAGAACATCTGTTCAAAATTCGTAAACTTAAGGAATCAGCACATATGCTAGGCCACAAAAATCTCCTGAGCCGAACAAGCATAGAAATGAATACAACATGGGAACCAATAATGAGTGCTAGAGAAAAGTGAAAAAACAACTAAAATTGCAATATGAGATCTGGTAAAAAAAAATGCAATGATGACAGGAAAAATTGCAATATGAGTACTGGTAAAAAAGTGTTTGCTGAAGACATTAGTAACCAGAAATTTATACACAGATGGCACAGTGGATAAAGGCGTTAGTTAGATCCAGTGACAGGACCCAAAGAGTGCGAGTTCAATACCCGGTTAAGGCAGTGGAAAACTTGGAGAGGAGAATTAACGGGAGATAACTGATAACTGACATCCATTAAACATGGCATGTGGAACTAGAACAGTCTACCTTAGTGAGCGAAATAAAGGGTTCAGTTAGACATTCCTACCACCTGAAGAAGGCCAAATCATTGTGATAAATATGGCAACAAAGATGAGGACAATAGTCTGAATAATGTAAATAGTGTACATAATACCTCATCTCAGAAATATAGACAGATACTGAAGGATCGGATAAATATGGCAACAAAGATGAGGATAATAGTCCGAATAATGTAAATAGTGTACATAATCATAATAAATAGTGTACATACCTCATCTCAGAAATATAGACAGATACAAGAGAAAACCTTTATCCCTCTGCAATATTCGTAAGTATTTCATCAATTAGGTATAAGTAGTTTGACAAATGTAGTAGCACCCTCTTTGATTTTAGTTAGGCTTTTTTCCTGTTGCCATAGCAGGAAATGACAACACCACCAAAAATTTCAACTTCACTATTATCTAATTATCAGAGTTGCATGCAGTGGCTGTACAAACATTTTCTTTGACAAATGAACTCACCTACATACAGCGTATTGACGGTAAGTAAATTCTATCGGGAACTTTTAATATGAATATTAACATTAATAAACTTTTAATATGAGTCTATATCTCTGAGATGAGGTATTATGATTACTTGCATTATTTACATTATTCGGATGTTATCTTCATCCTAATTTCCATATGCACACTGTTTCGGTCGTTGTACGCTCCTGCCTTCTTCAGATGATTTCGAACCGAACCCT
The DNA here is from genome assembly GCA_963932145.1 of Acanthosepion lycidas. Taxonomy (NCBI): domain Eukaryota; kingdom Metazoa; phylum Mollusca; class Cephalopoda; order Sepiida; family Sepiidae; genus Acanthosepion; species Acanthosepion lycidas. Next base: position 30,288,825 of record OZ010615.1, on the reverse strand, counting down.
TTATTTCGTCCACCGGGATAGATTGTTCTAGTTCCACGTGCCATGCCATATGTCTCAGTTGTTTCCCTTTAGCTCAACTCTCCAAGTTCTTTGGTTCACCACTGTTGTAGCCTGGTATTGAACTCACAACTCTTCGGGTCCAGTCACTGCATCTAACCAACGTCCTCCTCAAGGACACATGGCCCAATGGATAAAAACGTGGATAACAGTCCGAATAATGTAAATAAAGCGAGCTTTTGATATGAATATTTATATTAATAAACTTTTAATATGAACGATCAAGGATATTTGCAGAAGGAAAGTATTAAATTCAAGGAAGAAACGAACCTTTTTCTACCTTTCTCACGGAAATGTGTGTATCTGCTGTCTGTTGTTAACTGGGGCAAGGAATGGCTTGTTAATTTTAACATCTTTTAATCGTTTAAGAGAACCTCTTTCTGCCTTCCATGAGTATTGACTGATGCTAAGCTCCAGGAGAGTGACTCACTGCGTCTTATCCGGCAAACGTGACCGCGGACATGAAGTAGAAAGATTAAATTGAATCACTTGCTATCTCTACCGTTAGGAAGGTTGGTTCCCTGTGTCGTGTGAGACAATTTTACTCGCCAGAATCTATCTTACATATATATAAGCCTACCATTCGTCTTTGCTTTGAAAACTGATGCCACATCTGGTCTTCTACTCCTGCTATATATTTAGCGATACTTGATAAAATCCAAATAAAAATCTGCAATATTATTGGTCCTGACCTGGCACCAAGCATTCAGTCACTTTCCCGCTACCATGACGTAGCTTCCCTGTGATATTTCTATTAATACTTTCATGGTAATTGTTCTGATTAACTTTAACCTCTGCTGTCTGAACTGTATGAATTTGAGCGCAGTACTAGATTGGCGGCAAGGTCTCATAATTTTACAGTGGAAATTGTTAGATATAACCGTGAGTTCTATGCTAACAGTTTCCTCTTCTCGAATTTCTCGCTTGTGGAACTCTCTTCCGGATTCTCATTTTTCAGTCACCATTGAACTTCAAAAACTTAAATCCAATGTCAAAGGTTATCTTCTGTCTCCTTAATTTCTGTTCTTTTATTGTATAGTGTTTCTTTCTCATATTCTCGAGCATTCAGTAAACCCGGGTTTCTTATTGTTTTTATTGCCTTGCTTGGGGTCAAATTATTAATATATATATATATATATATATATATATATATATATATATATATATATATGTATGTATGTATATATGTATGTATGTATGTATAAGGAGAGAGAGAATAGAGAGGGGGAGGGGAAGATGGAGTGAGTGGAGAGAGAGAGGCAGAGAGGAGGGAAAGAGGGGGAGGGATAAATGTGAGCATATTGGTTATAGCCGCGAAAATTAGCGTGCCGAGTTTTAAAGTCAAGCTGAGGTTGCTGCATTCACTTTCGCACATGTACACTTGGAAAAGAAAGAAAGAAAGAAAGAAAGAAAGAAAGAAATATATATATATATATATATATAAATGAATAAATAAATAAATCGAAACTGGTAGAAATAAACAAATATTGATAAATAGATATGAACATCTGAGATAGATAGATATGAACAGACTGAAATATATAATGAACCGACTAAGATATATAGATAGACACACGCATACATACATAGGTATAAACAGGCTGAGATAGATAGATAGATAGATAGATAGATAGATAGATAGATAGATAGATAGATAGATGGGAACAGACTGATATATATATATATATGTGTGTGTGTGTGTGTGTGTGTGTGTGTGTGTAAATTGAGATGCATAAAAGAAATAGAGATAGATTAAAGTGTTTTATATATATATACACACAGACATACAAAAAACACACATATATATGTGTGCGTGTGTGTGTGTGTGTGAATATGTATATGCATATGTACTGACTGATGAAAGTAATGCTGAATAATAATTTTCGCCGGAAAAGGGAGTGTTCTTTATTTTGCCAACTGGGCTAACATCTGGTATGGGGTAAATTAGTTTTCCATGAATCAGTAAAGTTACCACACTCAGTATCATCGGGGGAACACACCCAGAAAGGCCTTGTTGTCTCATTCACGGCCATTTTTTTCTTTCAGTTTATCTCAGAGCTTATTTATTTTTACATGTCCGTTTTATGACAGTTTTATTTACCCTGCTGACAAAATGGAAGCCAAGCAAATGGCCCAGCTATGCTAAACAAACTTCCGGTATAACATTAGCAGCTTCCGAATAATTCATGGCTCCCGAGTACTTTTTTGCATTGAGATCGCCCTCTTCATACTAAGCTCATTCATCGGCGTTGTCAACATCTTTTCGTCCCAGCCTTACGTCCATATAGCGTTGAAACCCTATACGATCCTGTCCTATCACCGAAGTTAAGCAATGCGGAACCTGGTCAGTATTTACATGGGTGACTACTTGGGAATATGCTTTTATGTGCAGGTGTTATAAAGGGCATATGGTTTATGCTTGTATGTGCAGGGTTATAAAGGGCTTGCGGCCATATCACGTTGAAACACCCATCCCCCTACGGTAAGCGATGTTAAGCAATGCGGATCATGGGCAGTACCTAGACGGGTGACCACTTGAGAATACCAGGTATTGTAAGCGTGTATGTGCGTTTAGGATAGTCGGCTTATGATCATATCTCGTTGAAACACCGGTTCTCGTTCGATCACCCAAGTTAAGCAATGTAGAGCCTGGTCAATACCTACTTGGATGACTGCTTGTAGTATGTTGTATTTATCTACTTCGTTATTGTGGTGTGTTCTCTTTTTTTTTTTCTCTTTTTCCTACTTTGCTCTTTCTTTTCTTTTTCTCCTCCTTTTCTTTCTTTTCTTTTTCTCTTTTTCCTACTTTGCTCTTTCTTTTCTTTTTCTTCTCCTTTTCTTTCTCTTTTCTTTTTTCTTTTTCCTCCTTTTCTTTCTCTTTTGTTTTTCTCTTATTCCTACTTTGCTCTTTCTTTTCTTTTTCTCCTCCTTTTCTTTCTCTTTTCTTTTTCTCTTTTTCCTACTTTGCTCTTTCTTTTCTTTTTCTCCTTCTTTTCTTTCACTTTTCTTTTTTCTTTTTCTCCCCCTTTTCTTTCTCTTTTCTTTTTCTCTTATTCCTACTTTGCTCTTTCTTTTCTTTTTCTCCTCCTTTTCTTTCTCTTTTCTTTTTCTCTTATTCCTACTTTGCTCTTTCTTTTCCTTTTCTCCCCCTTTTCTTTCTCTTTTCTTTTTCTCTTATTCCTACTTTGCTCTTTCTTTTCTTTTTCTCCTCCTTTTCTTTCTCTTTTCTTTTTCTCTTTTTCCTACTTTGCTCTTTCTTTTCTTTTTCTCCTACTTTTCTTTCTCTTTTCTTTTTCTCTTTTTCCTACTTTGCTCTTTCTTTTCTTTTTCTTCTCCTTTTCTTTCTCTTTTCTTTTTTCTTTTTCCTCCTTTTCTTTCTCTTTTGTTTTTCTCTTATTCCTACTTTGCTCTTTCTTTTCCTTTTCTCCCCCTTTTCTTTCTCTTTTCTTTTTCTCTTATTCCTACTTTGCTCTTTCTTTTCTTTTTCTCCTCCTTTTCTTTCTCTTTTCTTTTTCTCTTATTCCTACTTTGCTCTTTCTTTTCTTTTTCTCCTCCTTTTCTTTCTCTTTTCTTTTTCTCTTTTTTCTACTCTTTTTTTTTTCCTTTCTTTTATCTCCCTTTCTTTTCCTTTTATTTCCCTTTTCTTTTTTTTTTTTCTTTTTCGTACCGATCTTTTATCTTTTGTTGTTTTTTGTTTTTTCCTTTTTGCAATAAATACAAGGTTAACTCTTTCTTCTCCTGATGACTAGCAAGAAAAAATCCCTCTACCACTATACGTAACACTTACGCAACTCACACACTTCTAGATTAAACTTATGTATATCTTTTTCATTCGCTTTGCCCTTAATAATTTTCCTCTTGGGACACTCTTGCTAGCATTAAGACACAATACCTCATTATTGGAGGCACCCATTGAGGATCATATTCACCCCGTTAGCGAGGTAACTTTGGTAATCATTACTCTATGCAATTAGACGTCCGGCTAGTGTAACTACTATGAAATGAATCTGTTTCTTTTCACTCTCCCACAGGCTGAAATAGGAGGGTAGACTAGTTTATCTAGCCGTGGACGGTAGCCAGTCTAAGAAAAGGGTAACACTGAATTCAAAACCGTGAAGAAGACAAAGACAAATCACTTCATTATCATGAAAATTCACAGATAATAAATAAAAGGAAATCCTGGAGAGCCATCATCGCTTGCCTTTTGAATGAGCCAATATTAGAGTTATAAGTAATTTCAGTTTCGGGGAAGCAATTGTAATGACGAATTTATCATCCTGACTACTAATCATATGTGGTAATTAAGAATAAATTTGGAGTATACTAACATCCCTTTGTTTTTGCATAACTGTGGCAGCGTACATGGTGGATGAAAAAAAAAATCTTGTTTTCCTCCATGGCAAGACAAAGCTGCATCCAGCAAGAATAATAAAGAGAACAATTTTGGAACGCGGCTGGTCTGTTCTACCACTACCGCCATAATCACCCGACCCTGTACCTTTTTTTATCGCAACAAAACGATTTGACAGGTTTGATTATTTGATTTGGTTTACTGGCATATCAACATCTCTATGGGTTATTTGATGCCTAATCTAAATATTTTGAATGCAATTGTATGCCTTCAACTACAGATAAAATGTATTGTTGGTCATTTTGTTTAGCGGTACATCAACATCTCTATGGGTTATATAATACCGAAATCTAAATATTTTGAATAAAATTTTATGGCTTCAATTAAATATATTTTGAACGCTGCCTTCAGCTACAGATAAAATGCATTGTTGGTCATTTTGTTTAGCGGCATATCAACATCTCCATGGGTTATTTAATGCCGAAATCTAACTATTTTGAACACAATTTTATGATTTCTCTAAATATATTTAGAACGCAATTGTATGCCTTAAACTGCAGATAAAATGCATTGTTGGGCTATTTTACTATAAATAGGTATTGCTGGTAATTTTATGTATAAAAATGTATTGCTGGTATTTTTACTATAAAGACGTATTTTTATAATTTCATAGCGTTTTCTTTTTGTCTGGGGCTTCACTATTTGCCCATAGCTGGGACCCTAACAGGTACTACAGGCAACAATTAAGAAGTAGTTCTAAGCTTCCCAAAACGACCAGTCTCAGAATCAGAGGTATTGCCGGGAAAACTTTCTCAAATGAAACACAGATTCAAGTTTTTTACATTAAAACCTGCAAATATTCTATTCCAAATAATAAGTAGCTAGAAATTGCAAATAACGGTGAATATATAATTAAATAAAACGTAATTGCACTTTATCTTTCTAGGCTTTCGGCCATATAGCGTTGAAACACCGGTTCCCGTACGATCACCGAAGTTAAGCAATGTCGAACTTAGGTGACCGCATCGGAATGTCAGGTCCTGTAAGCTTGAATGTGCGGGTGGTGTGATGGATGATGGCTCAGAACTGTTAATCGGAGAGCCTAGTTCCAATTCCAGTTCCGTTATATTTCCTAGGAAAAGTATGAATCCTACTCTCCTCCCCCAGCTATGGGTTAATTAGTAAAACGGGTATCACTACACACACACACACACACACACACACACACACGCACACACACACACACATATATATATATATATATATATATATATATATATATATATATAATCTCCAAAAGAAAACTTCTTATAATCTAAAAAAAATCATTGCTTTGCATAAACTGTAAGTGGTTGATAAGCCTTAAAAATGAATTAAGCAATCAAAATTTATTTTTAGAAGATAAATAGAAACAGAAATTATTCATGACTCAACTGAAAGATTACCTCGTTAAACATTACCTCACCGATGAGTCACCCATCAGCTCTTCTCTCTCTCTCTCTCTCTCTCTCTCTCTCTCTCTCTCTTAGGCCTCCGTCGGTCAGGGTTGACCATGGGTAGCATCCTAATTGACTGCTTGGCTGGAGCATCGACGTCTGTGACTGCATAGGCCGATGTGAGAGTGACAATTTCTGTTGAAGAAGTTGCATGTGTGTTCTGTCTGTGGTCTGTTGGAGTTATCACATTGCTTTCTGCAGGCCCGCCTTTCCGTGGCGACTTGTGTCAGATTCTCCTCCTCTGACTTGAGGTGTTTGCTCAGAGTTCTTCTCCATTTGGATCCTATGATTGCGAGGCTCTCACTGGACTCTGTGTTGATGTCCACAGCTTTCATGTCTCGCCTCACGACATCGTGGTACCGCAGCTGTGGTCACCGGGCGGGTCTCCTTCCAGAGGCCAGCTCTCCCTACAGGATATTTTGGGGGATGCAGCCGTCTGGCACGCGGTGGACGTGGCCTAACCAACGGAGTCTGTGCTGTCTGAGCAGTGTGAACATGCTTGGCAGACCTGAAATTTAAATGAAAAAAATATTAAAATATTATTAAAAATATTAAATAATATCAGTCCACGTGATATAATATTGACAGTTTCCGATTTTGGTGTTCTTGTCACACTGTCATATAAATATATGTCTCTTTTCCATAACTTCTAGGCTGTCTGCAATAAAATTTACCCGCCATTAGTAGTAGCTTCAAAATGGGCAACAGATTAAACGAACGCACAATTTCTATACTCATTAAATCCCAAAAAGAAACAAGAACAAGAATGACTATATATATATATATATATATATATATATATATATATATATATATATATATATATATATATATATATTATACACTGTTACATTAGAGCATATAAGTATCCACAGCAAAATGGTACATTTCTTTTCAATCTTTAAAATACGACGTTTTTCAACGTTTGTAGTAGATACTGACATGTTCTAATGTATTACGTTGGTTTTTGACGTATTTTTTACGTCAAAAACCGTCATTATTTTTGCACTTACCTAATAACAGTGAATAATGAATATTTATTGCTCTACTTTTGTATTTATTGCTCTACTTTCTTTTAAATTAATGTTTTGAATGTTGTAATTTTATTCTTCGTTCTTATATATATATATATATATATATATATATATATATATAATGTGTGTATATATATTATATATATAATATATAATATATATATATATATATATATATATATATATAATTTCTATATATATTTAATTTCTATATATATTATTTAAATATTATATATGCTCGATACTTGTTGAGATAGAGCTAACGGACTTAGTTGTATGGATGTGAGTTTGCAACCCTGGGTTTGTCTGACGATCGCAAGGGCGTGAAACCCAGGGTCACAAATTAACATCAATACAAGTAAGTATATATATATATATATATATATATATATATATATATATGTCTGTGTGTATATATATATATATATATATATATATATATATATATATATATACATATATATATATATGTGTGTGTGTGTATGTGTCTCTGTGTGTGTATGTGTATATATATAAGCTTAAAGACTGTTCTATCGGACAAGATTTAAGCTCCTAGCTCTTTGAAATAAGAAACGGGGCGGAAAGAAAGGAAGAATAACACCCACTTTTCTTCTTTTTTTTTTAATTTATCATCCATTGACTATTTGAGAAATACTGTAAATATATATATATGAATGGGTAGGATGACGAATTCTATAAACACGTGCATCTTATAAATATATTTCTTCCTCAGGTGTTATAAATAAAGTGCTGAATGTTAATAATATATATATATATATATATATATATATATATATATATATATATATATATATATATATATACATATATATATATATATATATATATACAGAGAGAGAGAGAGAGTCATATACAGAGCTACCACGGTTTCCGAACGTCTCACATGTCGAACAAATCGGTTTTCGAACAGAAAATTCGAGATGAAAATGCCTCGGTTATCGAACAAAATTTTCGGTTCTCGAACAACATTACCGAACCGAGTTAATCCGAACGGAATCATTTCTGCGTCGATCACCATGTTGTATACATTGGTGCATTGTGCTGTCCTTCCCCCCCCCACCACCAATTTCATTGTACTGTGACTTTTTTCTCTACATTGATTCCTATTGGGAAAAATAGTTTCGGTTTACGAACATCTCGGGTTACGAACGACTTTCAGGAACGAATTAAATTTGTGAACCGAAGTTACACTGTAGATAGATAGATAGATAGATAGATAGATAGATAGATAGATAGATATGAACAGACAGAAATATAGATATGAGCAGACAAAAAATAGATAGATAGATAGATAGATAGATAGATAGATAGATAGATAGATAGATATGAACAGACTGAGATAGATAGATAGATAGATAGATAGATAGATAGATAGATAGATAGATAGATAGATAGATAGATATGAACAGACTGGGATAGATAGATAGATAGATAGATAGATAGATAGATAGATAGATAGATATGAACAGACAGAAATATAGATATGAGCAGACAAAAAATAGATAGATAGATAGATAGATAGATAGATAGATATGAACAGACTGAGATAGATAGATAGATAGATAGATAGATAGATAGATAGATAGATAGATAGATATGAACAGACTGAGATAGATAGATAGATAGATAGATAGATAGATAGATAGATAGATAGATAGATAGATAGATAGATATGAACAGACTGGGATAGATAGATAGATAGATAGATAGATAGATAGATAGATAGATAGATAGATAGATAGATAGATATATAGATAGATAGATAGATATGAACAGACAGAAATATAGATATGAGCAGACAAAAAATAGATAGATAGATAGATAGATAGATAGATAGATATGAACAGACTGAGATAGATAGATAGATAGATAGATAGATAGATAGATAGATAGATAGATAGATAGATAGATAGATATGAACAGACAGAAATATAGATATGAGCAGACAAAAAATAGATAGATAGATAGATAGATAGATAGATACATTAGAACTTATAAAGTGTATTTCGGCAATAAGAATTATCTCTAACATGTTTGTTAAAAAACATGTACAAGTTCTGCTTATCTGTTATTCTGTTAATTTCCCGAATAAGTTCGGATTCCGGTTTCGTACTTTCTGCGCTCTGTTAAAACCCTTAGTGAATGATAATGATCATTTCTCGACGTCAGTGAGTTTTATGTTTCTTTGGTATCTGATAATAAAAGAAAAGATGGCGGTAGTCTCCCACCAATACGAAGTATTTACATAGATTATTTGTCAGCCTTAAATCCTACCACACTCCCCGTCTCGTCCGGGCCCCTTCTCTAACTCCTTTATTTTACACAATTTCACCTCCGTTTAGAAATGTTTTCTTCATTACCTCTGGCGATTGGTGATTGCTATACAATTTGGTAAAAAAAAAAAAAAAAGAACAATTTTGGTACATAGCAATATGATTTGAGCATTTTTTATATTCAAAATGTAAGTGTTGGCAGACCAGATGTTTTCAACCGGGGTCCACATGGGCCCTAGGGGGTCCATGTAATATGCCTGGGTGTTTACAGGCAGAATATAACAAATTGGGGGGGGTCCACAATGATATTTTGGTGCTCCATGAAAAAAACTCAGAATGGTTTTTATTATTAAAAATTAAATTTCTACTGTAATTTACACTATATTGATATATATATATATATATATATATATATATATATATATATATATATATATATATATATATATATATATATCAATAACATCGGGCATGACATTTTAATGGAATGGCTATTATTTTTGCACCAACCTAATATCGTTGTGTATGTTTATGTGATGCGCTATGCATTTAATATTTTTTTTTTTTAGACAAAATTTTTAAATTTTACTTTTTTAGATTTTACATTTTGATTTATATGTATATGTATATGTGCGTACTTGTGTGTGTATATGTGTATATATATGTAGGAGTGTATATATGTATATGTATGTGTATGTATGTATGTATATATATATATATATATATATATATATATATATATATATATATATATATGTGTGTGTGTGTGTGTGTGTGTGTGTGTATGTAGGCGTATATATGTATTAGGTTGGTGCAAAAATAATGACGTATTTTTAACGTAAAAAAACGACATTTTTTCGTTATTATTTTTGCACCAACCTAATATATATATGTATGCGTATATGGATGTATGTATATGTAGGTAGATGTGTATGTAGATGTGTTTATATATGTGTGTGTGTGTATGTTTTGGTATGTATGTATTCATATATATCTGTATATGGGTGTATATGTATATATGTATAGTTACACAGATAGATATAGGGATACACTGTTTATTTGTTTAGATGGGTGTATGTAATTATATGGAGATGTAAGGTTTTATGCATGTTTATGTGCACGTATGTGTATGTCCGTATGTATATATGTGTGCAAATGTATATGTATGTAGGAGTGGATGTGTATGGATGTATGTGTATATGTATGTATCTGTGTGTGTATTTATGTATGTATATGTATACATATATGTATGTGTGTGTATGTATATATGTATATATATGTATATGAATATATATATATATATGTATATGTCTACATGGGTATATGTGCGTGTATGTGTGTACACGCCTGTATGTATATATGTACGTGTATATGTTATTGTGTATATGTGTATACGCATGTGTTTTTGAACATAGAAATATAGGTCCTTGCTAGATTAGATAATCGTTTATATTTGATTTGTAACCTGTAGTCGATATTAATTTTGTCAAATTTTCTTAATTATACAGCAGCCCTTTCAGTAAATGCCCTTCAGTTTTAGTTTCCCCCGCCCCATGTCTTTCTCCCACTCCTTTTTCTTGTCTTTCCTCTCCCTCCCTCTTCTTCTGATCTTTAAGATTAGATCGTCTATTGTGTGTGTATGTCACCCCAAAATGTATCCTTTCCGGTTACATCTTTAATGTATTAGACATCCGACAACATTCATATTTCTCTCACTTAAACCGTCTTTAACTCACCTCTCTAAAACTCCTCTCTGTTAAGTTTTAATCTCCCACCTTCTCTCGTCTGTTACCCCTCTATATAGCGCTAACATTCGTACCACACTCTCATACTTACACTCTCTTTAAATTTTATTTTTTATTTCCGGAGTTGTTCTTTTCTGTTTGCTTTTTGAATTTGTAGGTCTGATGAACTGGATCGTATTTACGATTCAAATGTAATAAATTATGACCATGGAATATTAGTGTTTAAGCCTTTATATATATATATATATATATATATATATATATATATATATATATTGAAAATAAATATTAATTTCAGTTGAGCTCTCTAGGGAGTAGGTTTGGGTTTGTAAACAGTGACTATTATAGCTTATATATAGCGAGACTCTTCGCATAGCGAATTGAGTCACTGTCAGTCACTGGGCGTGTTTCTAAAAAATAAATACGCTAAAAATCCACCTGCTTCCCTGCCGTACGCCGACGGCTTAGTGGTAGAATCTCCGGCTGATACCAATTTAGTCGGGTTTCGATCCGAGCTAGAGGCAACTGGATGTCTAGCCACACTGATGAGCTGCGAAACAGTCTGTCTGGGGATGACGTTATATATGTGTGTGTTTAAAGGTACAGTAACGTATTATGGCATTAAAGGCGAGAATTTTTTTACTGTAGGTGATGATGAATTTTAAAACACAAACACAAAAACAACTCAACCGGTTTCGTCCCCTCTCGTAAGAACTATAAACGGGAAAACAAATCATGAGAAGAAAGTCTGCTATGGATGACGTGAATGAATGAACAGGGGAAAAAAATAATAATAAAAGTTATAACACCAAAAATGCTAGAAAAAACAACACCGCAAGCCCAAGCAAACAGTCTCTTTGTTTACAAAGAGCGGGTCGCCTGGACCTGAGAAACAGTGTCTCCAACACTTTCAGATGGAATAACGAGTGTGCTCTGGCCAGACCAGAGAACCAGCTCACACTAAAATCCATAGATCAGATTATTTACTTCTGACGATAGAAAACTTGTGGAGCATGTTGCTCAAATGCTTTCTCGAGAGCCTGTACTTTATAATGCTCCATAAGTTTCCTATGAGATTGGGGCGACCATGTCATAACACTCACCTTCTTCTCATCAAAGTATTCCTTCATCAATTTTGATTTGTGACAGGGAGCATTATCCTGCATAAAAATGAGCTTGGTGGGGTCGATTTGCACCCTTTCAGCAGAAGAGAGCAGACAAAACTCTAAAATTCTCTTGTACTGCTCACTCCTGAGGGTCTTTTCAATAGGTTTTAAGAAACCAGTTCCATGAAAAGAAAAGCATCCCCAGAACATTATACTGAACAGATGCTTGACAGTACTTACTGCTAAATTCAAAGAGCTTTCAAAGCTTCTTCTTCGGATTTTAGATCGCTTATCCTTTGAATTTAGCTCAACTTTCGTTTCATCGGAGAAGAGAACATTTAGTAAAAAAATCAGGTGAGTCATTTTTATCGAACAGCACTGTATATTTCAATATAGTGTAAATTACTATCGAAATTTAATTTTCAAGAACAAAAACTATTCTGAGTTGGCTTTCTATATGGATCATCAAAATATCATTGTGGACCCCCAATTTGTTATATTTTACCTGTGGACCCCCAGAAATATTACCTCCCCCCCATAGGGCCATGTGGACCCCGGTTGGGAATCCGTGATTTACATAAATAAACTATCTAAGAATATAGTCCGATTATTTGTAAACGTCTCTGCCGATGATACGGGCGGCCCTTTAAAAGTCATGACGATCAGAGATTGATAGCTTGACCTCTCTTCCAATCTAACACTAACTTCCCAATGGGGGGAAAACTGGCTGGTTACATTCAATGCTTCTAAAACCAAATTGGTTACATTTCATCACCGCCGATCAAACCGCGAACTAGCTCCAGTAACGATGAACGGATGCCCCCCTCGAGTAGGCCCCATACCTCGGGAGCAAACCCACAACTGACCTCAAGTGGAACTCTTATATACACGATTCATCGCTAAAGATGCAGATAAAATGATTGGCTCCCTATACCGCTCCAGTAAGTACTTGACTCCTCATGCTAGCCTCTGCCTTTATAAGAGCAAGATAAGGCTGAAAATGGAATACTGTTGCCATATTTGAGCATGAGTTACCAAAACCCCACTTTCAAAAGCGTCTCCGATTTTTTGTGGGAATTATTTCCACTATTAACTTCTGTCTCACCCGTGGGATGTACTGACTCATCCACTGCACTATCGCTCCTGTCATGGAAAGTGCTCGGTCGAACTGCATCTCCTGGTTCGACCAGGTCTGATCTCCACAGTTAGGACCCGCCATGCCTCTTACATCGTAGCAAACCACCCACATTCCCCCCATATTCCATCAGAGAGCTTCCTTCCACGAGCCGTAAACTATAGAGCAGACTATCAAGAGGATGTTTTTGCGATCACTACAAACTTAACATGTTCAAGTCTAGGATTAACCGTTATCTTCTCCACATATCCGCATAAACTGTGCCTCTTACCCTGTAATCCTCTACGTGCTTTGTGGAACTGACTCCCAAGAGGATGCTTCCCGGGTCACTACAATCTTAAGCTGTTCAAGTCTAGGGTTAATCGTTATCTTCTCCACATATCCGCATAAACTCTGCCTCTTATTCTGTATTTCTCTACTTATTTTATGGAACTGACTCCCAAGAGGATGCTTTCCCGATCAGTATAATCCTAACTTGTTCAAGTATAGGGTTAACCGTTATCTTCCCTTTCTATCCATATATACTAGCCCTTATAGACCTCTAGCTTGAAAGGACTCTGGTCCTTGTTTTAAGTGAAACTTACTGTAATATATATATATATATATATATATATATATATATATATATATGATCGCTCGATTTAAAGAATCATTGTTCATTTTCAAGAAGATGTATTTATATGCTATTATTTTGAAATAAAAAAATATTACTGTTTCATTATTTTTACATTGTAGTCTTTCGAACATTATAATTTTCAATTGTCTTTTGCTGTGTACACGGGATCATTTTCGTACGAAAAAATATCCGTTCAGTTGTACAAAAAAACTATAAATTATTTTAAAAAATATTTTGTAGTCTTTAATAAAACGTTCTAAAATGAAAAGTTGTTGCCAAAATACACTATATATATATATATATATATATATATATATATATATGTATATATATATATATATATGTGTGTGTGTGTGTGTGTGTGTGTGTGTATGTGTGTATATATATATGGTTGGATAGATGTGAGCTTGTGACCCTGGGTTTCACGCTTTAGCGATCGTCAGCGTTTGTCTGACGATCGCCAAAGCGTGAAACCCCGGGTCACAAACTCACATCTATCCAACCAAATATGTTAGCTCTATCTCTGATATTGAGCGCTTTCTAATAAGTACCGCGCATATAATATATAAATAATTATACACATATATATATATTTATTTATATTTATATACACACACTTTTCACATATATATATATATATATATATATATATATATATATATATATATATATATATATATATATATATATATATATAAGCAGCATATAATATATACTTATATATATATTTGAGCAGCATTTTTTTGTTTATACAAATTGACTGAAAGACCAACGAAGGTTCCTCCTTGAGTATTTTTATTTTTATATTCTTTTTTGACTAAACGAATTTCAGAGAAAACAAAATATAATCTCTCTTTGAAATTGGTTTATTACAGCCGAAAGCGCTTAGAATTCAAACAATATTTGTACAGCCGTGATCCTGATGTCAGCCACCTTGTCAAAAGGGAAGAAAGGTTCATAAAACTACTTAACAACGACCTTTTGATGCTTTTCTTTTCATATAACTTTTACACACATTCGCGTGAACATATTTAAGGCAAATATTATTAAAGACAACAGATATTTTCTCTCGAGAAGAATTTAAACTTTGTTACTTACAATTGGATTTTCAGTGTTTTTTCTCGTAGAAAAATAATGTGTTGCTTTCCTTATTTTTTTTTCTTTTTATTGATTTCGCATAGTTTTTCATTAGTTTTTAACTGTTTCTATCTCCACGTGTTGATGCTTATGTTTTGAACAAATGAAAGAAATGAAAATCAAGGGACATAACTGGATATATATGTTGTTTATGGTAAGGAGAATTTGGTAAAATCTATTTATGCAATCAATTAAGTATGGGTTTGAACTTGTTGATGAAAAATGTTTCCTTTTTAATCCGCCTTTGTCCAGTGGTTCTGTAGTCGCACTAGAATGGGAAGACGCTAAAATTTGGCAGATTTTGACATCCGCATTCCTCTATATGTTGACTAAGGAGTATTTTTTCGGGTGTGGGTGTCTCTTATTTGTTGGCGTTGAACTGTCATCCTTTGTCGGAGTGAGTGGCCACTTTAGCCAATGTAATGTTCGTGGTAACCTTTGCATGCAATTACGTATATTAAATTCTCTGAGACGTATGAGAAATGATTTTTAATTTTTAATTTTGATCCATCTTTGAACTGAAATTCATGGCCCTCTAATAGGTAATTGCATACCCTGCAAAGTGGTCAGTTGCATTTTAATTTTTAATTTTGATCCTTCTTTGAACTGAAATTCATGGCCCTCTAATAGGTAGTTGCATACCCTGCAAAGTGGTCTGTTGCATTTTTTCACCTGAGGATTTTTAATTGTGTTCTGCAGTTTTGTATTTATCAGTAACATTTTTACTGATTTTGGTTGTCATTTGTTTTTTATGATAGGATATTTTTGTAATAGACTTTTCATTTTTTTGTCTTTTTAGTAGGATTGGTAGATTTAGTTGTATATGTGTCTGTAGATTTATGTGTTCTTTGGGTTGAAAGTTGGGATATGAAATATGACCTTTTTTTCTTTTGGGTTCCCAGAGTGTGTAGATGTTAAGAAACAAAACGAATTAGGGACCCCCACACGAGAAAAATACCCCTTAGCTAACATACAGAGGAATGCGGAGGACAAAATCTGCCAAATTTTAGTGTCTTCCCATTCTCTCTCTCTCTATCTCTCTCTCTCTCTCTCTCTACATATATATATATAAATATATATATATATATATGTATGTATGTATAAATATATATATATATATATATATATATATATATATATATATATATATGTGTTCTAATGAAATGTCCTACACTCCCTATCGCCTATGTGGGCAGACTATATCAGTAGATATATATAGTGAGCACAGATTATACATCGGGACTTGCTTCGGCACCTAGTTGGAGGTCAGAGTCTCGTCTGAAGTGGTAGACAGCTACCCGACTGCGTGTATACGGTGTCTACAGGGAATTCTTGCTTGTGCCTACGGGCTTGGTTTTGCCCCGCATTAAAAAGGCCTTGTGTCACATGCTGCTACGCTGTGAGGTAAGGTAAATATCCTTGCTTCGGCAATTAGTTGGAGATTTGTCTCCAGCTGTGCTGGTCGAACTCTCTGCCTTCGGGCAGAGAGGAACCTAGACGAGGGCAGAGTCTCGTCCGGGGTGGTAGACAGCTTCCCGATCTCGTGTATACGATATCTACGGGAAATTTTTCCCCAAGCCTACGGGCTCAGATAATCCACGTTAAATTCGGACTTGTGCCACCACTGTCCGCGTGGGACTGCGTGTAAATATCCTTGCTTCGCGAATTAGGTGGAGATTCGACTCCAACTGTGCTGATCAAACTCTCTGCCTTCGGGCAGAGAGGATCCCCAGACGAGGTTATGTCGAAGGGCAGCTACTCCATTTTATACGGGAAATTTTTGGCCGAGCCTACGGGCCAGGATACCCCACATTAAATTCGGCCTTGTACGACATCTGACCGCGTGCGGAGGTTGGTACATGTCCTTGCTTCGGGAATTATTAGCCTGCTAACTGATTCCTTGTCTTTCAGCAGTGTATTGTCTTTTACAATAAATCTCTCTTTCATTTATGGCCGTGTTGTTCCTTTCACTCAAGTACCACCTTTGTCTATTTGTAACCTCTTTAAGAATACAACAATATACTACCTAAATAGCCGCCGTATCGGACAGTATTTAACCTAGCTCCAGAGGAGGGATCTTGATTTTGGCCTGTTCGGGAGTTCGGGAGTCCCTAACTCTTTGTACATTCTTAGAAGCTCTCCTGGCTGCCGTATAATCTGGTTGTTCATTTGCACAGGACTTTCTTTTCCTCACTACAGCCTTTGGCTCTTTTGATTGCAATCTGTTCCTCTGTTGGCGGAGATTTCTTTTTGCGAGACAGACTGCTGCTGTATGCGATAGGCAACAATAAACTACAGAAGAACACAAAATTGATCGCTGCATTTAAGTATTGTATTAATATTTAAGTTTACCTTTTAAGAGTTCGACAAATATTATTTTGCTGCCGCGTACGTAGGTCCTTATCTTCCTTACAGGAGGATTTGTATTAGGTTGGTGCAAAAATAAATTCGTTTTCTCACATAGTAACATATGTTAGAAAACGAAATTATTTTTGCACCAACCTAATATCATAAAAACACTCCTGTCTTTAAAAAAAAATTCCTAAAAGCTAAAAATATTTTCTGGCTTTAAATAACCTGTAATGGGTTGATAAGCCGTAAAAATCAAATCAATGAATATCGAGGTCTTCTGTTGAGATAAGTATTGAGAAAAATTTGGCGTTCTGCTATATATATATATATATATATATATATATATATATATATATATATATATATATGTATGTATGTATGTATGTATATATAAGATCCTGTGGAGGGCTCTTGATTGGGTCTTTGCCTTGTTCAGGAGTTCGAGAGTCCCTCAGTCTTTGTATATTCTCAGCATTGGAAGCTCTCCTCTCTCCCATATTATCTGGCTGTTCATTTGCACAGGACTTTCTTTTCCTTGCTGCTGCCTTTGGCTCTTTTGATTGCAATCTGGTCCTCCGTTGGCAGAGATTTCTTTTTGTGAGACAGACTGCTGGCGTATGCGATAGGCAACAATAAACTACAGAAGACTCAAAATTGATCGTTGCATTTAAGTATTGTATTAATATTTAAGCTTACCTTTTAAAAGTTTAGTCTGCCGCCACTTAAATAAAAGGCAGTTTGATGTACGTAGGTCCTTACTTGGCGTACGAAAAAATTATTTTTATTTCATGGGTGACTTTTGTTGGATTTCGCAGTTAATTTCGAATATTTCCAAACTTATTTCCAAGTTCTAAAAATTGTTATCGTGCAAAATTTCGTAGCAAAAAAAAAAAAAAAAAAAAAAAAAGAAAAAAAAAACGTAAAGATTTTCCGAGAACAATCGACGTAATGAAAACTTGGGAATCCAAAATGTCTGTAACATGAGCAACTAAAAGTTAGGGAGTTGTCTCTTTAATTGAAAAAGTGTGACACACTGACATTCGCGCATATATATATATATATATATATATATATATATATATATATATATATAATGTTAAGTGAATATATCTCTCTCTCTCTCTCTCTCTCTATATATATATATATATATATATATATATATAAGTGAATATTGAATTTAACACTCAGAGGCGACAGGATGTTTCATGCTAGAAGCAATCGTCAGGCCGCGAGTGTTGGCTTTTTTTCCGACTATTTATAAATATAAGTCAGTGGTGCATTGTGTGTAATCCATTCTGGCGGTTATTTTCCTGGGAGTGGCTTGTTTGTTTATTTATTTATTTGGGGTTCATTCATTTTACTTTTTTATTTTCATTTTTCATTTTATGTATTTATCTATTGTTTTCGGTTTTCGATGTTTTATTAACGTAGTAAAAATTTTGGCGGGTGGATTTGTTTAGGTCGCTTATTTAATTGTTTTTTTTAGTCTGGGAATATAAAGCTATTTATTCGTCCAATTTTTGGATTGATTGCTGCTATTTTGGTAGAGGACAGTTTTTAATTTCTTTATTATTTTATTTAGTTATTTATTTGGATCGATTATTTTTACTTGTTTTTGCTGGCTTATGTTTATTTTTTTTTAGTTCGAACGGTTATTTTAGCGGGAGCGATTTGTTAATTCATTTATTTGGATTAATTTTTACTTATTTTTTCTTATTTATTTGCTTATTTTTTATTTTGGATATTTTTATTTACTCCATTGCCGGCTTTGTTCAGACAGTTGATCACCCTAGATAACGCTCTCTCTCTCTCTCCCAGTAATTAAGGTCCGCTTAGCATAGTTGCCGTATGAACCTCTGTGGGCGTTGAACAAACACACTTTTGCCTGAGCAGACGTCTGCCACAAGGATCAGCCCGTCGCCCTAGCAGATGAGCATCCTCAGATACGAGTGGCCAACCATCCAGATATAGATTAAGAAAAGATCGCAATACCTATCGGAGGTCGACTCACTCGTCAGGATCCCAGACAAAAATCTACAACTCTTGATCACTTTTATTGAACGAAATTATATTCGTCTAAATCTACGCTTAGATGTGGCACAAGGTCGATCGTATGGCGTACCCTGTCAGAATCGAACTCTCTACTCAAGAGTAACTGTTCAAGCGAAACCAGCTTGCTAATCATTATACCACGTCAAGATGCCTATATAGTTTTAATTAAATAGGGTCACGTATGTCAATAGCGGATAGGATAGCTCTGGGACAGATTCTCTTTCTTGCTTCGGAATGACGCACTTTTTGGGGGAATGCTCAATTCTCTTTTGCTGTGAATTTTTGCTTCCGTCCCCAGATCAACAATCTCCAGCCAGAGCCATCTTCAGCAACAGTTTCTAAGTCTTCTACATTAATGCCAAAAGGGTTGAAGTTACAGTTAACTACATCGTTGAAATGTTTTGGGGGCTTATATGCGGGTCTATCACTTTGTACGTGCTCACTATAGAAAAGACTTGTCGGCAATCTGCCATCCTCCATAGATTGGCAGATATATAAATACATATATACATAGGTAGATAGATAAATTTGAACAGACTGAGATAGATAGATAGATAGATAGATAGATAGATATGAACATACTGAGATAGATAGATAGATAATGAAAAGCGTTCGATGATAGATAGATAGATAGATAGATAGATAGATAGATAGATAGATATGAACATACTGAGATAGATAGATAGATAGATAGATAGATAGATAGATAATGAAAAGAGTTAGATGATAGATAGATAGATAGATAATGAAGATACTGAGATAGATAGATAGATAGATAGATAGATAGATAGATAGATATGAACATACTGAGATAGATAGATAGATAGATAGATAGATAGATAGATAGATATGAACATACTGATATAGATAGATAGACAGATAGATAGATAGATAGATAGATAATGAAAAGAGTTCGATGATAGATAGATAGATAGATAGATAGATAGATAGATAATGAAGATACTGAGATAGATAGATAGATAGATAGATATGAACATACTGAGATAGATAGATAGATAGATAGATAGATAGATAGATAGATAGATAGATGTGAACATACTGAGATAGATAAATAGATAGATAGATAGATAGATAGATAGATATGAACATACTGAGATAGATAGATAGATAGATAGATAGATAGATAGATAGATATGAACATACTGAGATAGATAGATAGATAGATAGATAGATAGATATGAACATACTGAGATAGATAGATAGATAGATATGAACATACTGATATAGATAGATAGATAGATAGATAGATAGATAGATAATGAAAAGAGTTCGATGATAAATAGATAGATAGATAGATAGATAGATAGATAATGAAGATAGATAGATAGATAGATAGATAGATAGATAGATAGATATGAACATACTGAGATAGATAGATAGATAGATAGATAGATAGATAGATAGATACTAACATACTGATATAGGTAATTATAAACAGATTGAGATAGATATGAATATAATGAGATAGTTATGATCTGACATAAATATGAATAGAATGATCAAATAGATAGATAAATAGATAAATAGATAGATAGAGAGAGAGAGAGATATGAGTGGCTGTGTGCCCGCACGCGCACGCACGCGTGTGCGTGTGTGTGTGTGTCTGTGTGTGTGTGTGTGAAATAGATGGAAGGAAAGGACGAGGAAATATTTTTTTCCAGCTCCCTGAAGTCGATTAATGCAGTTAACTGCAAGTTGTACTCATTTGACTAGTTTGGCTTCATGCCATTCGTTCAATGCTACTTTGTTGGGTTTTTTTGTTTTGTTTTTGTTTTGTTTTTTGCATGTTTTTTTTGTTCGCACCCAATTTTAAACCACTCGTATTTTTTTTTTTTTTTTTTTGTTTTGTTTTGTTTTTTTCCCGTGCCGTTTTACAATTCGAAATTTCTTTTTCATTCGTTCCCGTCCGCCAAGAAGCGGACAAAAGGATAAGCGTCTGTTCAATAAATGTTGCTAACGGGTGCCCCGGGATAGGAAAAAAAAAATTCTCTCTCTCCCCTCTCTTTCTCTCTCTCCCCTCTCTTTCTCTCCCTCTCTCTTTCTCTCTACCCTCTCTCCCTCTCTTTCTATCTCTCCCTCTCCTCTCTCTCTCCTCTGTTTCGCCTACTCTTTCTCTCCCCCCCTCTCTCTGTTATTAGTCAATTAATAAGAGTTTTCTCCATAAACGATCAAGGAGAATAAAGCTAAGAGAAAAGTGAGTTCTGTCGAAAATTACTCAATAAGAAAATATATGTAACCTAGCTTAAAGACCGCCCTATCTATAATAAAGTCATTGAGGAAAATTCCTGACCCAGAATTTGTTCCAAGACAAATCTATTCAATATATCGTCAGATTCTTTTTCCCCAATCTTCATATGAAGCAGACCCATAGACAGAATGAACCAGAGAGAGATTGCTTGAAGTTAACAAGCAGCTAAAAACAACGTAATATCTGTGTGTGTGCATTTAATGTCAAATCATATACTGACTTGCAAAGTCATCTTCGTTCCCACGGCAGAAAAATTCCACACTGACTGTTCCTAACTGACTATTCATTATATGAACGATGGCTGAGGTCCCACCACCCCTATCCGTCTACTTCTGTTCCGGAAAAGAACATCACCTATTCAGAAAATTTGGGAGGTCAGTTTCTGAAGGACTCTACTTTTATTATTATTATTATTATTATTATTATTATTATTATTTTTATTTTCTTTGCTTTCTGGCGTTTACACATTTCTTTCCGGGTCCCACCCAGAGACCTAAGGTTAGAAATGGCATCATGACACTTTTCACTGACAAAAAAATAAAAATAAATAAAAAATAAAAAATAAAAAAATAAAATAAATTACATAGATAAAGCCCTTCGTAAAGTGTGGCCTGTACTTGTCAGAACAAATTTTTGTATCTCCTTGAGGCATGGGCTTCCAGGAATCCCTGCAATTAGTCTACTGCAATCTTTTCCAACCAGTCCTAGGGCTCCAACTTATTATTATTATTATTATTATTATTATTATTATTATTATTATTATTATTATTATTATCTAAAATCACTAACAAAATGGTATGTTTGCCAATTCAAAGGCGGTCTGGAAACAGGGTTTCCTTAAAACACTGGACATTAAGCTGAGTTAAAAGATGAACTGGAGACGAGATTCCTAAAAATTCTGGTAATTAAATTGGCTTAAAACGAAAAAGAATTTATCTATTTATCTCTTAAGGATGTGTAAGAAATCATATTGCTACGCACACACATCGCCTTAAACAGAACTGATGTAAACATCTTAACACCAAAAATAAAAGTAGTGAAAATATCATAGGATCCTTTCGGCCAACCTTTCCTCAGAGGAAAAATCGTTGGGGAAGCAATTACTTTTTTTTCAACAGGAACTATAAAATGCACTTTGAGGGGCTAAATGGGACAACAAAACTTAAAAAATATTTGATCGTCTACCACTTTTGAAACGTTTCTAAAATGACTTTCATCCTTTTTTTAGTGTTAAGATGTTTACATAGGTTCTGTTTAAGATGATAATAAAATTTTGTATATATATATATATATATATATATATATATATATATATATATATATATATGTATTCAGACATGTTTCATTAAATAATAGACAAGTGTTGTCTATTTATTTTATGTAAATTCTTTTCATAACGTCTGATAAGCTTAATAACTTTATCATTAAACGAAGAAAGAAAATCACAATATTGATTCATATTTCTTAGTCCAGTCTAAGCTTTCGGCTTACATAAGCCATTATCAAAGATGACAATTACAATATATTAAGCAATACATGGACAAGACAGTGATGATAGTTTGTTTCTGTTTACATGGATGATTTCCAAGCAACGATAAACACGTGCATATTAGACGCTAGAAGCGAAAATCGCACCGCAGCTCCTGACGTCACACATGACCACGCGAGAGTGAACTCGAGAAGTATTAAGTATACATTCAAATATAGCTTGATACGAATGTACCTGGGAGAATCATGGAAGATTGTATTTTAAAGAGAGTAAATTCGACCTTGCTAATCAAACGCTTGTCTGTGACTCAATCGGTTAAAAGCACGTCAGGCTATATGACGGTTCTGTATAGGATACAGTTTCGATTCCTGTTGGAGGACAAATATTTTCTATGAAAATTACACGGACCTTCAGGCCGGTAAATGTTGTTTAATGCTGTTAATTTTAAACAGAGCATTTACTTAAATATTTTTATCTATAAAAAGAATGTATAAACATAAAAATGTCTTAAAATAATTATCGAACTTTGTCCATTATATATATATCGCTCGACTCTTCCGTCGAATTCGACGTATGAGGGTCAAGCAGACCAGTTACCAGGAAACCGACAGTCCGCCAACAGCACATGAGATTTGATTATAGTGGTGAAGGTTTCGTGCAGGACCATCCACACTTTATGAAGGGCCGAATACAGAGACCAAGTGCTCTACGTGCCACAAGGTCCCCAAACGACCCCCGCAGGTTTTGAATTCACGGTGGAGTAATAGATATCGGCTTGGATTGAGGAATAGTTCGAATTCCAGTCGAATCCATTACATTCACTTAAGTGCTAATACCCTTGGGAAAGGTATGAATCCTCTTCTTCTCCCTCCAGCTATGGGTAAATAGCAGAACAGACTGGGTTTGATAGCCTTGGATGGTAACTGGTCTAGGATATATATATATATATATATATATATATATATATATATATATATATATATATATATATATATATTAAGGCATTAAAAACAAGGAATTTTATATTGTAGGCCATGATAGATTTAAAACAAAAACACACACCAGTCGACCGGTTTCGTCCCCTCTCACCAATACTGTTAACGGGGAACTAAAATTATGAGGAAAAGAAATAGAAAAAGTCTGTCATGGATGATTTTCTTTATGCGATACCATTCGTAACACGTATGGGTCTTCGATTGCGGATCACTTTATAAAGAATCCCGCTTGTGCGATGGATTTCAGTGTGAACTGGTTTTCCGTTTTGGCACTCATTATTCCATCTTAAGGTGTTGGAGACGCTTTACATCAGGTCCAGGCAACGTACTCTTTGTAAACAAAGAGATTGTTTGCTTGGACTTGGTGGGCTGCGTTTCTAGCATCTTTGTTGATGTAATTTTTATAATCATTTTTTTTCTCCCTGTTCAATCATTCATGTCATCCATAACAGACTTTTTC
Source organism: Acanthosepion lycidas (assembly GCA_963932145.1). Classification (NCBI taxonomy): domain Eukaryota; kingdom Metazoa; phylum Mollusca; class Cephalopoda; order Sepiida; family Sepiidae; genus Acanthosepion; species Acanthosepion lycidas. The sequence goes on along the minus strand of OZ010615.1, from coordinate 30,264,237 downwards.
TTTTTCTTTTCCTCATAATTTTAGTTCCCCGTGAACAGTTCTGATGAGAGGAAACGAAACCGGTCGACTGGCGTGTGTTTTTGTTTTAAATCTATCATCGCCTACAATATGAAATTTCTTGTTTTTAATGCCTTAATACGCTTCTGTACTGTTTCAAACATATATATATATATATATATATATATATATATATATATATATATATATTCGTCAGCTTTATCTCGTATTCAATAATTTAACTTATTCTTTGCTGATCGATTCCTTTATAATGATGGCACTGATGACCAAATTCGCCGCCAGCGTGCAGGTTCCGGACAAGTAGCTTCCAGTTTCACCAAAACCTGCTCCAGTCATCCATTCTCTATCTCTGTTGGACATTGCAAGTGTTGTTTGGCGAGTAGAAGATGGTCGATCCTTGTTGTGGTGGAGGAATTTGCGTAGTTCACTGACTCTGAGAGCGATGCCGTCGGGAGTTCTAAACTCGTGATAAGGCCACCATTCGCGGCAAAGTTAAAGACGAGAGACCCAGACTAAGCGCGACCTACCCACAAAGACCCCAAGGTAGAAGGAACACGCGGAAGACGATTACAACAGATGTCAACGGTTGAACCAGCGGGCTACACATAACGGACATATTACAGAGGTCGACACTCGAACTTATAACGATAGTCAGCGGTTGTCCGTTCTAGTTTCATAACTGGATTCTGCATTTCTCATTCCATACGCCCCGTAGAAGAAGGTCATGAAATCAAGAGTCGGGGTCACTTCCTGGCAAGTTGAGAGCCATCTTAAACAAAATTCTCGGCACCGGCACATTCTTCTAAGCTCTCATTCTCCCTCCCTCTCTCCCCCTCTCTCTCATACACTGATATTCTCTTTCTACATCTCTCTCTCTCTCTCTCTCTTTCTATATATATATATATATATATATATATATATATATATATATATATATTATTTTATATACACAGTGCTTAATGGAAAGCGCACAGTGACAGAGCTAATATATTCTGTTGTCTGATGATTGCGTGTAACCCAGCGTCACACAATCCTATCCATACAACTGAATATATATATATATATATATATATATATATATATATATATATATATATATATATATATATAAAAGAAGAGAGAAACCGCAAACGTTTTTGGTTATAATGTGGATTTTTTAAAATATTAGGTTGGTGCAAAAATAATGACGTAATAATGTCGTTTTTTGACGTTAAAAAATACTTTTTTGCACCAACCTATATATTATTTTTTTAATATATTATGCTTTATTTTTCCAAATTATGGAAAATAAAGCATGATATTTTTTTTTAAAAATCCACATGACAAACAAAAACGTTTGCGGTTTGTCTTTTCTTTTTAATATATAGGTATATATATATATATATATATATATATGTGTGTGTGTGTGTGTGTGTGTGTGTGTGTGTGTGTGTGTGTGCGATTATGTGTGTGTGTATATATATATATATATATATATATATATATATATATATATATATATCAACAGTGACTATTACGACTAATAATGCAAGACTCTTCGATAAATCAAATCCAGTTCTCTCAGTCACTGTGTGCTTATCTAAAAATAAATACCCTTAAATTCACCTTCATCCCAGCCGTTCGCCAAAGGCTTAGTGGTAGAATCACTGACGCCACTTCAGTCGGGTTTCGATCCTAGCTAGAGGCAACCGGATGTCTAGCCACACTGATGAGCTGCGAAACAGTCTATCTGTGTATGACAATATATATATATATATATATATATATATATATATATATATATATATATATGCACACACACACACACACTTGTGTAAATTGATTTAAACAATACGAAAAAATCCGATATTAATTACTTTTATTCGTATTATACCAATGAAACCTGACCTAGTGCAAATATTAGTACTTCCTATGTCCATTTCACGAAGTAGTTGCTTGCAGATCGACCACAGATTCTCGATTGGATTTAAATCAGGAGAGATTCCAGGTCAGTCTATAGTACTTCGATTTGCTCACTGGTAAGACATGCCAGTGCATTCGAGCAGCGTTACAATTTTCGTACGCTTCCTTGGAGTAACGTCCATCACAGACAATGGCCGTAGGACAACTAATCGACAGTCGGGACAATAGTGTATGTGCATGTTAAAAATCTGACGCAATCACGGATGATGCAATATTTTTCAAGGTCAAACAAATTTCATCATACACCCCGAAAATAAATTCATGTTATTGTACACCACTGGAAATGACCTAATCTGGGTAAAAAATAGAAATCAATTACACCTTGTCACTCCAGTGGGTCAAAAACTGATCGCTTAGTGAAAGAAATGAAACAAAAGCGAATGTGTCAATTAATTTACACAAGGATGTGAAATCCAAAGACGGATATGCAATGTAATTGGCCCTGATCTGGCATCTCGTCTGCAGTCACTCTCTCACAGACGTGCCGTTGCCTCCCTCTGTCTTTTTTTACAAATACTTTCACGGTAACGGCTCCGATGAGCTGCTTTCGCTGGTTCCCAGACTTCATGAAATTTAAGCGTTCAACTAGGTTGGCATCTCGCTCTCACTGTCGAAACTGTTAAATGTAGCCGTCTCTTCTACTCCAATAGCTTCATGTCTCGCACCTCTCGCCTGTGGAACTTCCTGCCCTTTTCTTGTTTCCCTGATAGCTATAATCTCCAACTATTCAAATGTAATGTCAATCGACGTCTCCAGATGCCTGGATCTATCCCCTAACCGTCTCTTCATCCTTTCCTCTATCACTCCTCCTTGCTCTCGCTCCAACTCTCTGTAACCCCTTGCGGGCTAGTGGCTTCCCGCCTTGCTTGGGATGGAATTGCATAAAAAAAATATGATATACAGTATATAACATATATATTATATACCATAGAGAATACCACAGACTAACGTTTGTGTTTGAAATTGTTCTAGACGCTATGGAGTAGAAGTTTTCTAATTGAATGAAATTATTTATAGCGTTGCCTTTTAATTTTTACTCATGGTTTAATAATGATTACTTAATTATTTATTGTTGAATATGTTAATAATCTAGATCAAATAATTTGAAACATAGCCGTTACCGCTGAACCAATCACTCTTAGGATAATACAATAGACTTTGCTATCGATGATGGGCGATTTTGCTGTCCGTAATGCATTAATAGTCAAGCCAAAGCGCAACACATCGACTGAGGATTGCGTTCAAGCATGAAACAGAATGTTGCCACTTGGTGCTGACTCCAGTGTCCACTTTTATATTTATATACGTTCTATCTTTGAGATAGATAGAATGCAATCAAAATGAACAGATAGAATGCAAATGAGATAGATAGATAGATAGATAGATAGATAGATATGAACAGACTGAGATAGAATGCAATTGAAATGAATAGAATGCAAATGAGATAGATAGATAGATAGATAGATAGATAGATAGATAGGTTAGATAGATAGATAGATAGATATGAACAGACTGAGATAGAATGCAATTGAAATGAATAGAATGCAAATGAGATAGATAGATAGATAGATAGATAGATAGGTTAGATAGATAGATAGATAGATAGATAGATAGATATGAACAGACTGAGATAGAATGCAATTGAAATGAATAGAATGCAAATGAGATAGATAGATAGATAGATAGATAGATAGATAGATAGATAGATAGATAGATAGATAGATAGATAGATAGATAGATGTAAACATACTGGAATAGCTAGCTAGCTAGTTAGCTAGATAGATAACCTTTAAAATCACGATTTACAGAAATATACTGCGAAGATTTTAAACCTCTCAGGAAGTATTACAATAATGGTTGCAATTCGAGATAAAATCGACGACGTGAGTTACGTTTCCGGCTAAGACATTCTCTGTTCTCTTCGCACTAATGCCCTTGGGAAAGGCATGAATCCATCTCCCCACCCCTCCCCGATTCGAACAAAGTAAGTGTTAAATAGCACGGTCTCCTTTCAGTTTATCCGGAGGTAATCGATAAGAATTTTAATAAGTAACGATATTGTTTGATGTCTGTGCCTGCGTGCGACTTTGTGTGTGTGTCTGTGTGTGTCTAGCCAATTAAATGTTGCTTATTGCTTAGCTACGTTTGGCACAAGGCTGCAGTGAAGGGAACCCACTGAAAAGGACACTTACACTGACAATTATTTTTAAGACTGTCGCTGTCGTATTTTTATCCCTCCCTCTTTTCCTTTTCTTTGTTCGTCTCTCCCTCTTTCTCTCACTCCATTCATCTCCCTACAGTTTAGTCACCTTCTCTCTCTCTTTATACACCCCTCCTCTCTCTCACTCTCCTAGTTTCATTCTCTAGTCTCTCTCTCTTTCTTATTCTCCTCCCCTCCTTCTCTTTCACTCTCTACCTCACCTTTAGTCTCCCCCTATCTCCTACTTTGCTTCTCTCTACCCTCTCTTCCTCACTCTCAGTCTCCCACTCTCCCCCTCACACTCTCGCTCTATCCCTTTCCTCTTTCTCACTTTCTCCCTCAGTTTCACTCCTTCTCAGTCTCTCAATCACACTCTCTTTCGTTCTCTCACTCACTCTCTCTCTCCCTCCTTCTCTCTCAGCCTCTAACTCTCTCTCAGTCTCCTATTCCCACGCTCTCTCCCTATCATTCTCTCCCTCTCCCTTTCAGTCTCCCCCTTTCCCTCACTTCTTCTCTCTCTCTCTCTCTCGGTCTCTCTCTCTTTCTCAGTTTCCCTCACTCTCAGTTTCCTGCTACCACCCTTTCCTTCTCACTCACTCTCTCTGTTTCTCTCCCCGTCTTTTTCTCTATCATTCACTCCTCTCTCTACCTTTCCTTCTCTCTCTCTTTCAGTCTGTCTCCATCCCTCTCTCCCATTCCTTTACTCTTTCCCTCTCTTTCTCAGTTTATCTTATTAGTAGCATAGGAAGCAATTCAAAGAGATGGAGTCGTGAGTTGAACTCAATTTTCGTTAAAGACATTCCGTGTAGACTTCACACTAATACCCTTGGAAAAAGCAAGAACGCGTCCCTTCCCCAGCACACAGGTACACGGTGGGTATAGACCAACTAAGAGGAAGTTATAATCCATTGAACAAACTGTACATTCTATAGTTTGTTTTTGTTTTTTTTTGTTTTTTTAAGCGTTTCACCCCAAACAAGACGGGAAGCCACTAGCACGCAAGGGCTTACAGAGAGTTGGAGCGAGAGCAAAGAGGAGTGATAGAGGAAAGGATGACGAGAAGGATAGGGGATAGATCAGGGCATCTGGAGACGTCGATTGACATTACATTTGAATAGTTGGAGATTATAGCTATCAGGGAAACAAGAAATGGGGGGAGTTCCACAGGCGAGAATTGCGCGACATGAAGCTATTGGAGTAGAAGAGATGGCCACATTTATCAGTTTCGACAGTGAAAGGGTGAGAGCGAGATGCCAACCTAGTTGAACGCTTAGATTCATGAAGTCTGGGAACCAGCGAAAGCAGCTCATCGGAGCAGTTACCGTGAAAGTATTTGTAGAAAAGACAGAGGGAGGCAACGGCACGTCTGTGAGACAGCGACTGCAGACGAGATGCCAGATCAGGGCCAATTACATTGCATATCCGTCTTTGGATTTTATCAAGGACGTTGAGACAATTAGAAGAGGCTCCAGACCATATATGGCAGCAATACACCATGCTATTGACTCAATGTATTTGTTCCATCTCAGGTCAGCAGTCAACGTGAAGCCGAGAAGTTGGAAAGATTAGATTGGGACATAAGTAATTTCCGTTTTGGAGAATAAATTTTAATGACAAATGTGTCACCCTTACTAATTAATATCATTAACACCATAACAAGTGCCTTCCTGGGTAAGACGATAAACTACATCTGCGTCCTGGGTATGACGATAAACTACATCCGTGTCCTGGGTATGACGATAGACTACGTCCGCGTCCTGGGTAAGACGATAAACTACATCCGTGTCCTGGGTAAGACGATAAACTACATCCAACAGAAAGGTCTCTGACCAGGAGGTTTTGAGGAGAGTGGAACCACCACTTAATTGCTGACCCGGGGTGGTAGCATCCGTTAGGGTCCCAGCTATGGGCAAATAGTTGACACCCAAACTGGGGTTAAAACACTATGAATGTGTAAAAATAGGTTTTAATACATACCAGAAAAACTTTGTAAAAAAAAAAATTATTACCAGCAATACATTTTTAGAAAAAAAAGATATTACCAACTATAGTTTATTTTGAAAGAAAATAATACCAGCAATAAAAAATTTTCCGGCATTAAATAACCCATTATAACCAAACCAATAAAAAAAAAACATAAGTGATGAAAAGTGGGTTAAATACAACAATGTTCAACGCAAAGATAGTGGATTGACAATTATAAATCACGACAACCGTCGTCAAAACTGAGTTCCATGGAAGAAAGCTTATGTTGCGTGGGTGGTGAGAAAGTGGGAAAATTAAAACCCAAAGAAACCAAAAATGCACATTTATGCATCGAGTAGCTGCAACGTGTCCATAAAGGTTTAGTCGAGAAAAAAAGAAAGCACTCTCCGCTCCTTTACAGGAAAAATGGTGTTCTCCGCATTGACAACGCGTGGTTGCATAGAGCAAGAAGGATACTGGAAATGCAATCCTTGCTTTCTCATATTGACAGAGTTCCAAAAAAGATCTGCGCACCTTGTGGGCGATAAATTATTTTCAAACCTAGAACCACTTCCCCACATATGAGACACCACAAACTCAAGCTACTCAATCGCTATTTCCCTACATAGAAATCAAATGGGATAGATAGATAGATAGATATAAACCGACTGAGATAGATAGATAGATAGATAGATAGATAGATAGATAGATAGATAGATAGATATGAATAGGCATAGATATGAATAGGCATAGATAGATAGATAGATAGATAGATAGATAGATAGATAGATAGAATTTGTTCAGACGAGCTACATCCCTGGATTTCAACAGTTCAGACCTTTACTTCTACGACACACTCTGCCATGTACACGGAGTCGAATCCTTCCTATTCTGTTCGGATTCCTTTGGTCTGTCGGAAGTTCTACTCCAAACTTTTACGTTCTAGACGAGACCCACTGCTTCCCTAATCCCCAAAATCCTGACTAAAATCTTAACCACTTTAAGTCTAGGATCAACCGCTATCTATCCTACATATTTTCATAATCTACCTTTATTTCCTTCTCTTGTTTTGATACAATAATCTTCTTAATTATTTAATCCTTTTCATCTCATATGTTGTCATTGTTTACGTTAAGTTACGTTTCGGAGCAGAAATGAATTATCGATACAGATCGTCGAAGATGTCTGCTTATAAACAGTAATTTAAACTTTGCTAACCAGAAAGTTTTCTGTGGCTGCATAGTTAACAGCACGTCAGACCAAGTGACCGTTTCTATATGTGATACAGGTTCGAACGCATATTTCCCAGGAAATGTCTCGAACACTCAGGCCGTTAAATGTAATTAATGTTTAATTAAAAACAGAGCATTTACTCAAATAAGTTGTATCTATAAAAATAACGTATAAACAGAAAATATATTTAAATATTTATCAGATCTAATCCATTTCATATAATATGTTATCATTGTTTACGTTAGGTTACGTTTGGGAGCATATATCGAGTAAAATCGTCGGGAATGTGTCTTTATAAGCAGTAATTTGAACTTTGCTAACTGGAAGTTCTCTATGGCTGGATGGTTAACAACCTATCAGGATAAATGGCGGTTTTCGTATGGATTAGAGGAGAAGGCATATTTTCTTCGAAATTTCTCGAACATTCAGGTCTGTAAATGTAATGATTACTGCTTAATTAAAAACAGGGCATTTACTCAAATAAGTTGTATCCATAAAAATATCTTATAAACAGAAAATATATAAATAAATAAAATATATTTGTCGATTTAAGCCATTTTGATATAATATATACCTGGTTGTGCAAATTAATCGAAACAATTACTTCGGGTTCCTATCTTTCACCATACGGTCAGTTTTAGACCCACTCGAGTGACAGGGTGTAATCGATTTGTTTTTTTACTCAGATTAGGTCATTTGCAGTGGTGTGCAGTTGTATGAATCTATTTTCGGACCGTATGGTGAAATTTGTTTGACCTAGAAAAACACTGCGTCATCCGTGATTGCATCAGATTATATCACACGCAGACATTATTGTCTCAACTGTCGATTAGATGTCCTATGGCCACTGTCTGCGGTGGACGTTACTCCAAGGAAGCGTACGAAAATTTGTAACGCTGCACGAACACACTAGCATACCCTACCAGTGAGTAAATCAAAGTACTATGGAATGACCCGGAAACTCTCCTGATTTAAATGCAATCGAGAATTTGTGGTTAATCTGCAAGGAACGACTTCGTGGAATGGACATACGAAGTACTAATATGTGCACTAGTTGATGTTTCATTGGAAAAATACGAAAAAAGTAAATAACAGAATAATTCGTATATGAACAATAAACAAAAATTAAAAATCCTTGTAGCTATGTACATAAAACAGTTGAAACCTAACCTGAACAAAATAAACTACGAAATCTCCACAAATATCCTTAAATGCCTATAATTGATAACAGAAGCCATTGGTTTATACCAACGGCTTCCCATACTTAATACTTCTCGTTTTCACTCTCGCGTGGTCATCTGTGACGTCACGAGCTGCGTCGCGATTTTCGCTTCCGCGTCTCGTATACACGAGTTAGTCGTTGCTGTGAAATTTTTCATGCAACAAAAACAGACTATCATTATTGTTTCGTCCATGTATTGGTTGATATATTGAAAAGTAATTGTCATCTTTGATAATGGCTTATGTAAGCCGAAAGCTTAGATTGGATTTAAACATATATCAATATAGTGATTTTCTTTCATCAGACCTACAAATTCAAAATGCTTTTTATGGATATGAGTTTGTATTCAGTTGTATGGATATGGGTTAGTGACCCTGGGTTTCACACAAACAGGTTTTGGTGAAACTGGAAGCTTCTTGTCCTGAACCTGCGCGTTGGCGGCGAATTTGGTCATCAGTGCCATCATTATAAAGGAATCGATCAGCAAAGAACAAATTAAATTCTTGGATACGAGATAAAGCTGACGACGATATATCTAACTTTCTTTTGTTTTACAGCAGCACCGGCAAATAGTACCACATATAGACTGGCCCACAAACTCTCCTGATTTAAATCCAATCGAGAATCTGTGGTCAATCTGCAAGGAACGACTTTGTGAAATGGACATACGAAGTAGTAACATGTGCACTGGCGCATGTTTCATTGGAAAAATACGAAAAGTAAATAATAACAGAATTATTCATTTTGTTTCATTTAATTTGCACAAAGAGGAATATATATATATATATATATATATATATATATATATAATTATTTATTTAAAAATATGATTCCAACACGCTACATAAGAGTTCTCATGTTTCAAAACAAGTGGTCTACTTTTGCATCGAGCACTATTTTTTTTAAAATAATAACAAATATACTAAAGAAATTTGGATTATTTACCTAACGAGTTCTTTCCTATTTTCTATATATGTATATGTCACACATACACACACACACATATATATATATATATATATATATATATATATATATATATATATATATATATATATATATATAAAAGGCTCAAATATTAATATACTATGGTTATAATTTATTACATTGGAATCGTAATCACGATCCATTTCATCAGACCTACAAATTCAAAATGCTTTTTGAATTTGTAGGTATGATGATTGTATAAATTATAACCATGGAATATTAGTGTTTGAGCCTTTTATATTATATTCTTAGTCTGTCCTGGAAATTGAGATCTACCTGTATTCTATCCTCTTAGGAATTTACATATATATATATATATATATATATATATATATATATATATATATATATATATATATGAAGTTAATCAGGACGCTTTTTGATCAAACTTTTAAGGATATATTACATTTGCTGGATGTTCAAATATTAACTGATAAATAGCAACAAGTTACTACAAATAATGGCGAATATAAAGCGTCTAAATTTTTTTTTCTTTTTCTTTCAAATTTAACAACTTAAGTCTTTGGCAATTTCAACCATGGAAGGATTAGCAATCAATCAACGTGTTAAAGTTATCGAAGCCTATTACAAATAAGGACTTTCAAACAGAAACGAAACAAATTTCGCGCACTCCACGATTTTTTTTGGTTAACATAATAGACCAACCGTGGTGCAATTGGAAACGATGTAACGTTGTTACGGAGAGGTTCAATTCCTGCGCCCGATGACGAATTATGGGGTCTGGATTTTCAGCCACTGATTGAGGCAATGTTTTCAGCTGAACGCCGTAAACGAGTACGCAATGGTGTTTGCAGATCTGCCACCGACCCAGTTTGTTTGAATTTACGAACGATTTTTTTAATTGCACTCTTGAAACTTTTACACATTGTTTGATTGTTAATCTTTCTATGGTTGAAATTGCCAAAGACTTAAGTTGTTAAAGAAAGAAAAATAAGAAACTCGTTAGATGCTTACACTTAATTCACCTTTAAAATAGGCCCAACTTATTGGAACAACCTTTTATAAGTAAATAAAATCTCCGTGCACTTTTACTTTTTAAGAATAAATTTACAAAAGCAGAAGGGACATTATTTATGGCTGTATGTAACCTTAAACATGGAATATACTTGCATCTGTGGAGTAATGGATACCGGCTCAGATTGAGAAATGGGGGAGTCGAGTTCGAATTCCAGTTGAATCCTACACTCGCTTACGTGCTAATACCCTTGGGAAAGGTATGAATCCTCTTCTTCTCCCCTGATTTATTTATTAAGACAACCAAAACAATTTATTATAATTTATAATAAAAAGGAGGCATTGTGGAGTAATGGATAGCCGCTCGGATTGAGGAATCAGAGAGCCGAGTTCGAATTCCAGTCGAATCCATTACATTCACTTACGTACTAATACCCTTGGGAAAGGTATGAATCCGCTTCTTCTCCCCCCCCCCCGCACGCTATAGTTAAATTGCAGTACAGACTGGGTTCTATAATCTGGTCAACCGCAGAAAGAAATGACAACCTACTGCGGGAAAAAATCTGCCTCGTCAGTCATGTATCAAAAAGATACATGATCGCCTAAGCGCGTATCACGTATGGCACATAACTGACTGAACACAACAGTAAAATTTCAGTCGAATCCATTAGATTCACTTACGTGCTAATAACCTTGGGAAAGGTATGAATCCTCTTTTTCTCCCTCCAAGCTATGAGTAAATTGCAGGACACACCAGGTTCTATAGCCTTGGATGGCAACTGAACTACCGCAGGAAGAAATGGTAACCTACTGCGGGAAGAAATCTGCCTCGTCAGTCATTTATCAAAAAGATAAATGATCGCGTAAGCGCGTATCACATAAGTGACTGATTGTGTAATTGATCTAACATTCAACACTGAATTAATTGCATTGACAAAGAAATATCAATTGATTCGTTTTCTACGGTTTATCAACCCTTTCCAGGTTATTTAACGCCAGAAAACCTTTTTTTAGATTGTAAGAATTGTTTTGGAGATGATAATGATTTAGTGATACAATTAACCCACTGCTGAGAGAAGAAATGGATTCATGCCTTTCCCAGGGACATTTGCGCATAAGTGAATAATATAACGAACACAACGGGAATTACATCTCCCCTTTCCGACTAACAATTCAAAGGAATTCTCCGTTTTACCACACGCATATCCTTGCTTACCGCATATGATATTCCCAAGCGATTACCCCTCTAGATACTGACCAGCTACGTTGTTGCTTAACTTCGGCGATCCTACGGGAACCAGTATTTTATCATGAGCCGTAAGTCATTTACACTACCCGGACATCAAGCTTAAAGAGGTCACCCATCATAGTTACTGGTCAGAGACGTCGTTGCTTAAATTCGGTCATCGTACTGGAACCCGTCATCGTGATGCGGCTGTGGGCAATTTACACCATCCGGACACTTGGTATTCCTAAGTGGTTACCCATATGCTACTGACCAGGCACAATGTTGCTTAACTTCGGTAATTGTCCTGGAACCGGTATTTCATCGTGATGTGGCCAAAGCCTTTTGAACCACCCGGATATGCAAGCTTACAGCACTTGGTATTCCCAAGCCGCTACCTATCTAGGTACTGACTAGACACGACATTGCTTAACTTCGGTTAGCGTACGGGAACCAGTATGTTATCGAGATTTGTACGTCACCCTTTTACACCACCCGGACGTCAACTGGTATTCCCAAGCTGTTACCAGTCTAGTTACTGGTCAGGAACGACGTTGCTTAACTTCGGTTATCGGATGGGCTACGTTATTTCATCGTGATGTGACTGTGAGCCCTTTACATCTCCAAGACATCCAAGTTAACAGCACCTGGTATTCCCAAGCGGTCACCCATCTAGTTACTGATCAGATACGACGTTGTTTGACTTCGGTGATCGTGCGGGAATCGGTATTTCATCGTGATGCAACCCGGACATCAATGCTTACAGGATCTGTCATTCCCAAGCGGTTACCCGTCTAGGTACTAATTGCTTAACATTGGTCATCGGACGTGCTACGTTATTTCATCGTGATGTGACTGTGAGCCCTTTACATCTCCCAGAAATCCAAGCAAACAGCACCTGGTATTCCCAAGCGGTCACCCATCTAGTTACTAATCAGATACGACGTTGTTTGACTTCGGTGATCGTGCGGGAATCGGTATTGCATCGTGATGTAACCCGGACATCAATCCTTACAGGATCTGTCATTCCCAAGCGGTTACCGTCTAGGTACTGATTCCTTAAATTCGCTCATCGGACGGGCTACGTTATTTCATCGTGATGTGACTGTGAGCCCTTTACATCTCCCAGACATCCAAGCTAACAGCACCTGGTATTCCCAAGCCGTCATCCATCTAGTTACTGATCAGATACGACGTTGTTTGACTTCGGTGATCGTGCGGGAATCGGTATTGCATCGTGATGTAACCTGGACATCAATGCTTACTGGATCTGTCATTCCCAAGCGGTTACCCGTCTAGGTTCTGATTGTTTAACTTCGGTCATCGGACGGGCTACATTATTTCATTGTGATGTGACTGTGAGCCCTTTACATCTCCCAGACATCCAAGCTAACAGTACCTGGTATTCCCAAGCGGTCACCCATCTAGTTACTGATCAGATACGACGTTGCTTGACTTCACTTATCGTACGGGAACCAGTATGTCATCGTGATCTGTACGTTAGACTTTTACACCACCCGGACATCAACTGGTATTCCCAAGCGGGTTACCCGTCTAGTTACTGATCAGGCACGTCGATGCTTAACTTCGATGATCGTAGGGAAACTGGTGTTTCAACGCGATATGGTCGTAAGCCGATTAGGATGTAGACCATGTTGAAAATAAATAAATCTCTGTTGTGTATAAAAAAAAAAATTAAAACCAAAACTCTCTTTATCGCTGGTCTATGGACGCATTGATTGACCGACCTACGAGAGTCAGCCGAAAAGGGCGACTATTCTGAAAAATAAACCTCATTTACTCTCATTCCATGAGAAAATCTTGGTCATCCTATGAACTTTTCAGGCAATCTAGAGATTCGTATTTCTTGAGCACATCAACGCTTGGCCGCTTTCTTCTGCTTGTACCCATTCTTGTAAGCAAACGTTATCAGAGACTTTCTGACTACTTACCATCAGACAAGGCCCCTTGCGCTCATAAAAAATGCTTCTTGCATTCATCTCTTTAATGGGTCCATTGATCTTCCACCCTGACGCCATTATTGTGGCCATCCATGCGTAATGGTAGAGTTATCTCCCCATTAATACCATCTTTATTTTCGTTGTTACGCGTACAAAACTTTCGCTTTCTCACGTTTTCTTTTCCTTGATGGCTTCGTTTTATTACGCTTCATATACATACATAAATACATATATATATATATATATATATATATATATATATATGTGTGTGTGTATGTGTGTGTGTGTGTAAACATATATATAATAAAGTCAGAGCATCTATAAAATATAAATATCCATTAAAAATAACGTTTAAACAAATGAATTTATATATATATATATATATATATATATATATATATATATATATAGAGAGAGAGAGAGAGAGATAAAAGTGAACATTGAAGTCAACTCTCAGAGGCGACAGGTTTTTTCATGCTAGAGGCAATCGTAAGGACAAACGAATGCGTTCAGAATGAAACAGTCTGTCGCCTCTGAGTGTTGACTTCGATGTTCGCTTTTATAGTTACATACACTCTATCCCTGATATTGGGCATTTTATCCTATAAATGTAGCACATCTTAAAAGTATATTTCTTCATTCATATATATATATATATATATATATAATAAAACAGAGCATTTACAAAATATAAGTATACATTAAAAATCACGTTTAAACAAATGAATTAATACATATATATATGTGTGTGTGTGTGTAAAGGATTTTCTGAAAAGTACAGTTTTTTTAACACCAGTACGAAGAACTGACGGTGACTGCATCTAAATATTCTACGAAGGTATTAAAGATTTTACAAATATGTTAGTGTCACTACTGATAAGATGTGATGTCACAAATCGGATTTGTATTATCATTCGTAGTCGGGATCATCGAACCAATGCTAACGATTCCTTCTACAGCTGTATATTATGTGCTACGCCAGGGCCATATATATATATATATATATATATTGCCATTTCTTTCTGGGTGGTAGACTAGTTGCCATTCAAATATATAGAACCAGGTCTCTGCTGCTATTTGCCCATAGCTGGAGGTTGAAGAAGAGACTCCCAAGAGAATTGTGAAGAGGTAAGTGAATTTCGAACTCGGCTCTCCGATTCCTCAATCCGAGCCGCTCTCCACTACACCACCGTGACTCGTTAACAACAACATGTACTTAAATTCAACTTTTATTTATCTCTTTATACTTATTGAGGAAGTTGTGGATAGCCATTATTGCTCATGTTCTCACCTGACACGTCACGTAGGAGAAAGTTCTTATGTATGGAAGCATCAAAAGCAATTTAAATCCTTCGACCTAGGTAAGACGATAGACTACATCCGACAGTAAGGCCTGTGATCAGGAGGTTTTGAGAAGCGTAGAACCACCTCTTAATTGTTGGTGTTGCCAGGTCCATCTTGAACCAGAATGGTAGCACCTGTTAGGGTCCCGGCTATGAGCAAATATTTGACCCTAAAACTGGGATCAAAACACTATGAAAATGTAAAAATAGTTTTTAATACCAGTAATAAATTTTGGTAAAAAATTATTACCGGCAATAGATTTGTGAAGAAAAAATTATTACCAGCAATACATTTTCCCAAAAAATATTACCAGAAATAGATTTTTTTGAAGAAAAAAATATATTAGCAGCAATATATTTTTGGAAAAAAAATTTTAAGCATTTCACCCCAAGCAAGGCGGGAGTGCCACGAACATGCATGGGGTTATAGGGAGTGGGAGCAAGAGTAAAGAGGTTGTGAAATTAAAAAGGATGAAGAGAAGGACGGGGAATAGATCAAAGCATATGGAGGTGTCGATTGACATTGCATTTGAATATTTAGAGATTATAGCTATCAGGGAAGCAAGTAAGAAGGAAGTTCCACAAACTAAAAGTGCCAGACATGAAGTTATTGGGGTAGAAGAGGCGGCTATATTTTAACCGTTTCAACAGTGAATAAGGTAGGAATGAGATGCCAAGGGGAGTTTAAGTTCATGCGGTTCTGGGACCAACGAATGTACCTCTACGGAGCAGTTACCGTGAAAGTATTACCAGTAAAAAAAATCTTGTCGGCGGTAATGACCCATTGTGGTTGATATGCCGTAAAAACAAAATAAACCAAGCTTGATCTACAAACTGATTTCTTACAAAGAATACATATTCTATTCATATGAACATATCCTAAAAAATCTTGCCGGCATTAAATAACCCACTGAGGTTGATATGCCGTAAAACAAAATAAACCAAGCCTGATCTACAAACTGATTTCTTACAAAGAATACATATTCTATTCATATGAACATATCATAAAAAATCTTGCCGGCATTAAATAACCCACTGAGGTTGATATGCCGTAAAACAAAATAAACCAAGCCTGATCTACAAACTGATTTCTTACAAAGAATGCATATTCTATTCATACGAACCTATTCTAAAAATATTGTCAGCATTAAATAACCCATTGTGGTTGATATGCCGTAAAACTAAATAAACCAAACCTCATCTACAAACTGATTTCTTACAAAGAATGCATAATTTGTTCATACGAACCTATCCTAAAAATCTTGTCGGCATTAAATGACCCATTGTGGTTGAGATGCCGTAAAACAAAATAAACCAAACATGATTAACAAACTGATTTCTTACGAAGAATACATATTCTATTCCAGTATTTCATTGATTGATTGATTCGTTTTGTATGGCTTATCAACAAACAAGAAATTATAATGTGGATATAAAGTGGGGGATCAATTCTACATTACAATCAATATATAAACATTCCTCACTTTGTGTCCACGGTAGTTTCAATACATTTATATTCCAGAGAATGTAAATAAATCTAAAAGACATGCCTGTTTAGCTAATCAGTATTTTATTGAATGCTTGATTCGATTTCTACGGCGTATCAATCTTTTTACAAGCTGTTTAAAGCCAGAATATATAATTTTAGTTTGTAAATGTTTTTGGTAGGGGCTGGAGGTAGATAATAATAGTTTATTGACACGGGTTTTACTAATAGTTTTTATTGTTTCTTTTTTTAAAGTAACAATTCTATATGGATGCTAGGACAAAACAGATGTTAGTAAAATCAGGAGATTAAGGGAGGTGGTCAACGTGGACTGCGGACCGGAGTAACGACGATCTTTTGGTGGGGTGATAATGGATACGAATACATAACATCAGGAAGAGACAGTTGAGGTTTCTGGAGGATATAGTGAGGAAAGAGGGCTTGGAAAATCCGATACTCACAAGACAGATTGAAGGTAAGAGGGACAGAGGAGAACAATGCATAACATACATAATGAGGAAAGAGGGGTTGGAAAATTTGATACTCACAGGACAGATTGAATGTACGAGAGAAAACACATAACTTACATAATGAGGAAAGAGGGCTTAGAAAATCCGATACTCACAGGACAGATTAAAGGTAAGAGGGACAGAGGAGAACAATGCATAGCCTACATAATGAGGAAAGCGGGGGTGGAAAATCTGATACTGACAGAACAGATTGAACGTACGAGGGAAAACGCATAAACTACATAATGAGGAAAGAGGGCTTGGAAAATCTGATACTCACAGGACAGATTGAAGGCAAGAAGGACAGAGGAGAACAATGCATAGCATATATAATGAGGAAAGAGTGTTGGAAAATCTGATACTTACAGAACATATTGAAGGCTCCAGAGACAGTGGAGAACAAAGCATAACTTACGTAATGAGGAAAGAGGGCTAGGAAAATCCGATACTCACGGAACAGATCGAAGGTAAGAGGAACAGTTGATTGCAACATAGTGAGCTTGAGTAAATGGGTGGCGAACAGCGCTTAGGAAAATAACAGAAAGATAAAGTTTATTAAGAGCTACAAGGGTCAGGAAGCTGTGGAAAGCCACGACCGCCTATGTCTTGAGGGGTCACGGTACATAAAAGAGGAGGGCATCAACCAATTCACATTCAGAGTCACGCAAAGAAACCATTGAAATCAAAGATATGGCTGCTGGAGAATTGTCCTGATGAAACAAGACCATTTTTTTGTCTGTTGTCCTGGATTTTTGGTCTTGACAGCCTTTCGTGAATGGAGCGTACGGGAGAACAAAACATTTGTCCCGCATCGTTAGCGATGGACTGCATGTATGAGTTTCACTTCAGGTTCTGACTGATTTTCAGTCCCAATAGTTGCTCAAGCCACTGGACCTCCTCGTTTTGCGAAGGGATTTGCAACTGGTTGGTTGGTTGGTTGGTTGGTTGGTTTTTACGGCATATCAACCACTGTGGGTCATTTAATGCCAAATTAAGGTATATATATATATATATATATACACACATACACACACACACATATATATATATATACACACACACATATACATACACATACCTATACTTATACATATACCTATACATATATTAAATATACAGTACTATTAAACATATAGCTGGCAACATTATCTTTTCCAAAAAAACGTATAGCTGGCAACATTATTTTTTTCCAAAAAACGTATAGCTGGCAACATTTTATCCGAAAACATTATCTGAAGCCTTGTTGTTGGGCGTAGTTTATCGTCATACCCAGGACGCGATTTGCAACTGGACCTCCCTGTTTTACGTGTGGATTCGCCACTGGAACTGTCCGTTTGTGAAGGGATTCGCTACTGGACCTTCCCGTTTTGCGAAGGGATTCGCCATTGGACCTTCCCGTTTGTGAAGGGATTCGACACTGAAGCTCCTCGTTTTCCAAAAGGATTCGCCATTGGACTTTCCCGTTTTCGAAGGGATTCGCCACTGGACTTCCCCGTTTTGCGAAGGGATTCGCCACTGGACCTCCCCTTTTGCAAAGGGATTCGCCACTGGACCTCCCCGATTTCCGAAGGAATTCGCCATTGGACCTTCCCGTTTGAGTAGGGATTCGACACTGGACCTCCTCGTTTTGCGAAGCGATTCGCTATTAGACCTTCCCGTTTGCGAAGGTATTCGACACTGCACTTCCCCGTTTTGCAAAGTGATTCATAGATGGAAATGTGTTCCAATAAAGATTTTCCCCGCTAAATCAGTGGTTCCCAACCAATTTTGGGCTATGCCCCACTTTGGTATTTCTAAACTTCTGGTGCCTCCTGTAATATTCAATTCTTACATATTCAACATTTTATTGCAATTCACGTGAAGGAATCTTAAAATGCCATTAACTTGGTCTCTAAACAAGCCTCCAAAGACCATGGCGTCCATGAAAGGCAAACATTAAATAAAAACAAGACAAAAAGACAGTTAAATAATATATCGTTTCAAAACATATAATAAAGAACTGAAGGGCAGAAATATAAAATATTTGAATGAAATGTTATTCTGTAATATACTTTGATCATTTTAATCATGAAATAATAATGCAAAATGAAATTTGAGCTCACTAGAAAATAATTAACTGTTAATAACTCATTCTCGAATTGGCCCCTTTTTCTATCGGTATAATAAGTCGAACGGTGCACATCCTACGCATGACCCGCCAAAAAATTACGATGCCCCACCGGTGGGGCATGCACCCCACGTTGGGAATCCCTGCACTAAATCGTGACACACGCAAATATAGTGATTCATATATCCAAGTGCTTCCAAACAACTTCGAACGATTCATCGGTCGATATATGGAGTATCAATCTGATGTGACACGTCCTATGACCTGAATAATTTTTAATCAGCGTTTCAATTTGGTCATAATCAACGTCTGCAGGGCTTGTGGAATGGTGCTGGTCTGTCAGATCAAACATTCCACTTCTAAACCTAGCAAACCGCTTGCGAACAATATTCTCAGCTATAGTACCGTCTCCATAAACGGCGCATACGGTTTTTGCTTTTTGCACAGATTTTTCTTTTCGTTTTTTTTTTTTTTTTTTTTTTGGTGGGGGGGGGGTTCTATCAGGAAATAAAAGAGTATGAATACATCATGTATTCCTTCATTTTCACTTTTAACGCAAAAACGTTTACAATGCACGATTGCTGCGTAAATGTCAACTTTCAGAACATGTCTTAAATTTCATTCGCGTGTGAAACGAATCCATGTATTCAAACGCCACCTATTGAAAAAGCTTCGAAATTATTTTTTCAAATTAATATAATTGTTATTATTAATAGAAATGAAATTGTTCACTTTACTTTTATATGGACCCGTACTCGGAGTTTCATGGATTACATACTGACACCAGCTTCTACAGATATTTTCTTGCTGGTTACTTAGTTGTTGTTTTTTTTATCGCTTTTTAGTAATTTTCTTAAAAATCTTTTCTTTTTCTTTTTTTCTTATCAATTATTGCAATTACATTTTTTTCCTTTTTGTTCTATCATTTCCGTTCTCATATTTCGCCATTTTCCAAATATATATTCTCATCTCTTTACAATATTTTGTTTTTATTTGATATCTTCTTTCTTCTTCTTCTCTCATAATTCTTTTCTCCTGCTTCTTGTTAGCCTCGCATAATTCTATCCACATCCTCCTCGTGTTTCTTTCTTTCTTTCTTTCGTTCTTTCTTTCTTCTTCTTTTTCTTCTTCTTTCATAATTGTTTCACTTTCTTCTGCTTCTTGCCCCTCTTTCATAATTCTATCCTCATCCTCCCCGTCTTCTTTCTTTCTTTCTTTCTTTCTATCTTTCTTTCTTCTTCTTCTTCCTCTACTCCTACTATATTTACTATTACTACTACTACTACTACCACTATTACTCCTACTACCACTTTATTGCTACCTCTATTACAAATGATTTTCCGCGTTCATTTTTACCTTTTCGTTTTTCTTCTTCATACTCTCTTTACTTTTAACTCAATTTTTCTTTTTCTCTTCCCTGCTGATTTTTGTTCATTCTATATAAATTTCGTTGTATTTTTCTTCTTTTCTGTCTTTCTCTGCGTTCTCATCTGTGAGTTGACCTTGATGATGACCAGCCACAACGACTGAAAAGGGCGCCAAGAAAAAGGGCCGTCCACTTTGACACGAGGTGGTCCGAAAAGACATTAGCAATTATAACCATTCTTCCCTCGAGGACGGTCAAATAATCGGCCAGACGTTGCACAATGATCAGACATTCGACTTGGAGCATTTTACATTTTCTTTCATTTTCTCCTGCTCCTTGTTCCTCTCTTATGATTCTATATTCGTCCTCTCCGTCTCCTTTCTTCTTCTTCTTCTTCATCTTTGTCTTCTTTCCTCATCTTTTTCTTCTTCGTCTTCTTTCTTCTTCTTCGTCTGCTTTCTTCTTCTTCTTCTTCTCTCATAATTCTTTTATTTTCTCCTGCTTCTTGTTCCTCTCTTATGATTCTATCCTCGTCCTCTCCGTATCCTTTCTTCTCCTTCTTTGTGTTCTTCCCTCTTCTTTTTCTTCTTCGTCTTCTTTCTTCTTCTTCTTCTTCTTCTCTCATAATTCTTTTATGTTCTCTTGCTTCTTATTCCTCTCTTATGATTCTATCCTCGTCCTCTCCGTCTCCATTCTTCTTCTTCTTCTTCTTCATCTTTCCTCTTCTTTTTCTTCTTCGTCTTCTTTCTTCTTTTTCTTCTTTCTTTTTCTTCTTCTTCTTCTTCGTCTTCTTTCTTCTTCTTCTTCTTCTTCTTCTTCTTCTTTCTTCTTCTTCTACTTCTTCTCTCATAATTCTTTTATTTTCTCCTGCTTCTTGTTACTCTCTTATGATTCTATCCTCGTCCTCTCCGTCCCCTTTCTTCTTCTTCTTCTTCTTCTTCTTCTTCTTCTTCTTCTTCGTCGTCTCCTTTCTTCTTCTTCTTCTTTGTCTTCTTTCCTCTTCTTATTCTTTTTCGTCTTCTTTTTTCTTCTTCGTCGTCTGCTATCTTCTTCTACTTCTTCTTCTTTCTTCTTCTTCTTCGTCTTCTTTCTTCTTCTTTTTCTTCTTCGTCTTCTTTCTTTTTCTTCGTCTGCTTTCTTCTTCTTCTTCGTATTCTTTCTTCTTCTTCTTCTTCTTCTTCTTCTTCTTCTTCTTCTTCTTCTTCTTCTTCTCTCATAATTCTTTTATTTTCTCCTGCTTCTTGTTCCTCCCTTATGATTCTATCCTCGCCCTCTCCGTCTACTTTCTTCTTCTTCTTCTTCTTCTTCTACTTTCTTCTTCTTCTTCATCCCTCATAATTCTTTTATTTTCTCCTGCTTCTTGTTTTTCTCTTACGTTTCTATCCTCTTCCTCTCCGTCTTCTTTCTTCTTCGTCTTCTTTCTTGAAAAGTGTATATATTAAAACGAAGAGAGAAATCGCAATCGTTTTTGTTTGTAATGTGGATTCTTTAAAAAAAATATATTATGCTTTACTTTCCATTATTTTGCAACACGTTTTTCTGGTCTCGCGACCTTCTTCAGTCAAAGAATGGATATTTCCACTTATTATTAAAATGAATAAATTTACCTTATGTTTTTCGATCTTAAACATTCTCGATGTCAAACATTCTCTTTTTTGTGTGGTAGTGACACAAATGTCTTTCTTGAACTGGCAGTGAGAAAATTCTTCTGTTTGAAGAGTAATAAAACAATTAAGATTCGTCCGAGAAACGCTGAGGGAAGATATCTATATTCTTATCCTTTAATGAGCCCTGTGAGTTCTTAGATCTATTTCCATTTTTTGTATTGTGTGTGTTTTTGATTGTATGCGTATATATATATATATATATATATATATATATATATATATATATATATATTCTTCGGCTTTCGACCTTATTGTGACAGAGAGAGTCTGGGAAGCATACACGTATATTTTTTAGTGAAATATGAGTAGATTTGAACAGCGAAATTAAATCAGAGGATTTTTTTTACTGGTGAGGAAATCTTATCTAGGGCAGAAGTTGTACCCATTGAATCTTGGTCATCAGTAGACAATGGCAATGGTCGACATAATATTTATCGATTAAAAATTGAAATAGAGCTGAGTAAGCTAGAAGGAACTTTGGAATTCACATGATTTTGGTAATAATCGCGTGCGAAGTAGTATGACCAAGGGTCAGTTATAATCAGCCGGGTTTATATATATAAACGTGTAGTTATGCTGAAAAAGACAGACGAGAGAAAATTCTTGAAGAGAGAAGAGAAAATTGGCCCAGGTGAGCGTTCGGAGGAGGAACGCCACTATAACTTTAAGCCCCTCACAGAAATCTTTATCCTTCCATCGCAAGAGTCATATATCGTTCTGAGACGATTTAACAACAAGATAATCACATTCTCTCTCTCTCTCTCTCTCTCTCTCTCTCTCTCTCTCTCTGTGTGTGTGTGTGTGTGTGTGTGTGTGTAAGAGTTTTTTTTGTTTTGTTTTTTTACTTTTCTCTTCTGTAACCCGTTTCTCTTCTCTACTATTCTTTTCTGCTATATAAAAGACATTACCAATTCAACCATTGAATTGATGTTTGTCCGGCTTTCTGCAGATATTAATTTTGTTTTTGCTGCATTCTAAATTTCTTAGCGCAGACTCCCCATCCGTGTCTACACCTTCCGTCGACCGTGAATGGACAGACATCACTTCTGCTTTCTGGATCAAAAAAATCACAACGTGGGCAAGAAGCAGGATTAAACCAGCGGACCGGTCGAATAATCTACGGATGCTCAGGGGACCTATGGCCACACCCTTAAGTTCGGTTAGGACCGAGTAGACACCTCAAGGCAGAGAGTAAGACACCGGAGGGTGAGGGGCCGGAGCGAAAGTGTTAGATTATGAATTTGAATGGTATAAATTATTAATAGTTAATTCTAATATTTTACGCAACAATAATTAAATAAACAAGTTTTATCACAATTTTGAATGCGAAATATTTAATGGCCAGAATATCAGCCCAGCATAAATGGCATGAAACTTCAAATCATGCAATTCACATTGGATATTACGTATATTCACTAATATAGCCCTTTATTTATAACACCTGAGGAAGAAATATATTTATACATACATGCAAGTATTAGTGCGTGTTTGTAGATTTTTTATCCACCATTCCATATATATATATATATATATATATAAGGTCAGAGTTAACAAATTGGTTTTAAATTTCCTTAAAAATGATTTAATCACCAGTTACTTACCATTGCCTGAAGAAGCACAAAATATTGAGACATGAAAGCGTTTGTGTAGCGATTTCAACATGATTTTATTATAATCTTTTATAATAAATATAATAATAATATATTGCTCTACTTTGTACTGAGACTTTCTTTAAAAGTAAATGCTACGAACAGTGGAATTTTATACATTTATTCTTTCTCTCTTTTCTATTAATATATAAATATTCTTTTCTCTCTTTTCTATATATATATATATATATATATATATATATATATATATATATATATACTCGACACTCCCGTCGAATTCGACGTATGAGGGTCAAGCAGATGACTTCCCAGGAAACCGACAACAGCACATGAGATTTGATTACAGTAGTGAAGGTTTCGCGCAGGACCATCCATACTTTTTGAAGTGCCGAATACAGAGACCTGGTGCACTAAGTGCCACAAGGTCCCCAAACGACCCTCCGCAGTTTTTGAATTCAGAGTTGTCCTTCTCTTAGACCAGTTGCTATCCAAGGCTATAGAACCCAGTCTGTCCTGCTATTTACCCATAGCTGGAGAGAGAAGAAGAGGATTCATACCTTTCCCAAGGGTATTAGCACGTAAGTGAATGTAATGGATTCGACTGGAACTCGAACTTGGCTGATATATATATATTTTATGAAAGTATTTATTTATTTGTATATATATTTGATATTTCAGATTGACTTCAGTCTCTCTTCAGAAATAACTGTTTGTTTACAAGTAGCGTCCGTTGCGAGATGCGGACGTCACGTGATATGGAACGCCACTGTGTTCGAATATTCTTAACGTAAATCTATCTGTAATAATATCTTAGATGTTGTTTAAAAAAAAAATTTAAATTTTATCTATATCTAAAAAAAATGTTTAACTATTGAAATATTTATAAAGATTTAAAATACCCAAGTCTTTATTTAACCCCAGTTTATGTGTATTTAATTTTAAAATCCAGTATTTTTCTTTTTTTCTGCGTGTGTATGTGGAACTGAAATCAGAATCTATCAATAAACATTTACAGTTTTCTAATGAGTGTCCTGATTGATTAACGTGTTCAGCTATGGGGGAATAAGAATTGTTTTGACGTAAGGTTTGTTTATGATTGTTGAAGCGAAATCTAATATTATTTCCAGATTCACCAATATATCCACTATTAGGACATATGGTGCAGAATAAATAGTAGATTATGTTATGGCTATCACGGGTGAGGTGAGGTGGGTATATATATATATATATTTATATATATATATATATATATATATATATATATATATATGAGAGAGAGAGTTTGTCTGTCTGCTTGATTAATGAACTACGAAGATGCAAGTAAGCAATGTTTGGAAAATGATGAAACCGAGAGTGCCCAGACATTGGACAATGTATATTAAAAAACGCACCGGAAACTAGCAAAATAGTCCAAAGCATAGAAATATTGCATCCTGTCACCACCATTGATTATTAGGTTGGAAAGGAAGTCCATTTCTCTTAGAAGCGCCTTTTGAATAGGAGTAGAGGTTTATATCTTGTTTCATATTTAGGACTGTGTTTCTCGTCTCTCTAACATCTACTTCAACTCTTTACTCTTTTGAATAGGTGTATAGGTTCATCCCTTGTTTCCTGATTAGGACTGGGTTTCTGGTTAATACTAACATCTGCTTCAACACTATACTCTTTTGAATAGGAGTAGAGGTTTATCTCTTGTTTCCTATTTTAGGGTTGGGTTTGTTACTTCTAACATCTACTTCATCTGTAAACTCTTTTGAATAGGAGTAGAGGTTTATCTCTTGTATATTGTTTAGGACTGATTTTCCGGTCATTTCTAACGTCTGCTTCAACTCTATACTCTTTTGAATAGGAGTAGAGGTTTATCCATTGTTTCCTGTTTAGGACTGGGTTTCCGGTCACTTCTAACATCTACTTCAATTCTATATTCTTTGGAATAGGAATAGAGGTTTATAACTTATTTCCTGTTTAGGATTCCTTTCCTGTGTGCTTCTAACTTCTACTTCAATTCTATACTCTTTTGAATAGGAGTAGATGTTTACCCCCTGTTTCCTTTTGAGGATTTATTTTCCGTTTTTTTATTTTAAGTCCACTTAAACTCTATACTCTATTAATTTTCTCCTCAATAGAAGATAAGTTCGTCTATATTCCGTTTGGTTTTCTCATTTTCTTTCATTCCCAGTAGCCCGTTGCGTCTAAATGATATTATCGTCTTTCGTAGGGTAAATTGATTAAAACAAATATGAGGGTGTGGTCTGCCATGAAGTGCTAAACAAAAAACGAAGCAGTTATTGCAGATAAGTATTCTTGTTAATTTGACGCCTTGCAAAAAATATCTGAAAAAAAAAAGAAAACAAACGCGCGTTATTGGTTAATCATAA
This sequence comes from Acanthosepion lycidas, assembly GCA_963932145.1. Taxonomy (NCBI): domain Eukaryota; kingdom Metazoa; phylum Mollusca; class Cephalopoda; order Sepiida; family Sepiidae; genus Acanthosepion; species Acanthosepion lycidas. The sequence continues at coordinate 30,238,023 of OZ010615.1, read as the reverse complement.
GAGAATGTTGTTCTTACACAATAATGCAAGGCCACGTATTGGCCGAGTCAGCAAAACATCATAACATTAAACATAGATGTTTCGCCTTATACTCCTTTTATTCCATCATCATTTCAGATCATTGCAATATCCTTTCAAGCGGAAATAGTTTGACTTCATTCTTCTTACTCTTTTCAACCTGATCCATCTATCATCTTTTTCATTTCTTTCAAGACTTTTTAAAGTGAAAACCTTTTGACCTCATCCTCCTTACTATCCAGGCCATGCTCCATAGGACTATCGTTTATTCCTTTTATAGGAACAGTTTTTAAAAGAGAAACAATTTGACCTCAAACTCCTTACTATCCTGATCTTGCTCCATAGGACTGTCATCTTTTCATATAACTGTCACACATTTTAAGGAGAAAAAAGATTGACCTGATCCTCCTTTCTCTCTTGACCTTGCTCTATCTGACTATCATTTTTTTTCAGATTTTTGCATCACATTTTAAAGAGAAAACAGTTTGACCTCACCCTCCTTACTCTCCTGATCTCGCTCTATCTAACTATCATATTTTCAGATTCCTCCAACATCTTAGTTGGAAAACAGTTTACCAATGGCGAAGAGGTTACCAACTGATACTGAGTGCGTTCTTTACATCGAAATCTGAAGAGTTTTCCGACAAATTTCCCAATTAGATGCCATTATTCGCCGATAATGCGAGGAAAGGACTAAACATCAAGTGTAGGAAGACAGAATTTATGGTTTTCAGAAAAAGAAACAGTCCGACACTCGAATTACAAATTGGAGTTACCAAAATTAAACAAGTAAAAGAATTAAAGTATCTCGGAAGCGTTTTGACAGAGGAATGGAAACTGCAAGACCGAAATCCAAAGTCAGATTGCGATAGGAAAAGATGCCTTCTACAATTTAAGTAATGTATGATTTTCTTTCATTTCATTGAAATTTCATTTGAAAACAAAGAAAAGGGTACTGAACTGTTGTGTAATATCAATCCTCCTATACGGCAGTGAATGCTGGACAATCTCCTCACAAATGAAGAAGAGACTTGAAGCAAGAGAAACAAAGAAAAGAGTACTGAATTGCTACGTAATATCAGTCATCCTATACGGCAGTGAATGCTGGACAATCTCCTCACAAATGAAGAAGAGACTTGAAGCAACAGAAACAAAGAAAAGAGTACTGAACTGTTATGTAATATCAGTCCTCCTATACGGCAGTGAATGCTGGACAATCTCCTCACAAATGAAGAAGAGACTTGAAGCAACAGAAACAAAGAAAAGAGTACTGAACTGTTATGTAATATCAGTCCTCCTATACGGCAGTGAATGCTGGACAATCTCCTCACAAATGAAGAAGAGACTTGAAGCAAGAGAAACAAAGAAAAGAGTACTGAACTGTTATGTAATATCAGTCCTCCTATACGGCAGTGAATGCTGGACAATCTCCTCACAAATGAAGAAGAGACTTGAAGCAACAGAAACAAAGAAAAGAGTACTGAACTGTTATGTAATATCAGTCCTCCTATACGGCAGTGAATGCTGGACAATCTCCTCACAAATGAAGAAGAGACTTGAAGCAACAGAAACAAAGAAAAGAGTACTGAACTGTTATGTAATATCAGTCCTCCTATACGGCAGTGAATGCTGGACAATCTCCTCACAAATGAAGAAGAGACTTGAAGCAACAGAAACAAAGAAAAGAGTACTGAACTGTTATGTAATATCAGTCCTCCTATATGGCAGTGAATGCTGGACAATCTCCTCACAGATGAAGAAGGGACTTGAAGCAAGAGAAACAAAGAAAAGTGTACTGAACTGTTATGTAATATCAGTCCTCGTATATTGGCAGTGAATGCAGGACTTTGAGACGGTTTCTTGAAACTGTATATTAATTAATGATTATATTGAATCACTTGCTAGGCCTGCTGCTAAGAAAGTCGATTCACTATCCAATGCTAGACTATTTTTCTCTCCATTATCCCCCATACACGTTTATAAATCTATCATTCGTCCGTGCATTGAATATTGCTGCCACATGTAGTCTCGTGCTACTGCTATATATCTCGAAGTTCTGGATAAACTCTAAAGAAGGGTTTATAATATCATTGGTCCTGACCTGTCATTTTGACTTCAGACACTTTCCCATCTCCGTGATGTGAGGTTCCTGTGTCTTTTCTATAAATATGTTCATGGCATGTGTTCCAACGAGCTTTCTCTTTTGGTACGTCGACCGCAAGAAGTAATCCACTGGCATCTAAGTCTCATCGTGTTACTGCTGAAATAGCCAGATGTAACCGTAAGTTTTATTCTACAAGTTTCTTTCTCTCGCATTTCTTATTTTTGGAACTATGTTCCTGTTTTCCTGTCACATATGATCTTCAGAATTTATAATCTTCTATCTTCCCCAACTCATTCATACATCATTGTTACCCTCCTCCTCAGTTACTTAATTTCATGAAATTTCCCGAAATTCCGTTTTGTTTCCAGAGTTTTTTTTATTATTTAAAAGTAGGACTCCTTGGAGAATGTAAATCATCTAAATGTTTTCAAACTCTCACTATTCTAACTGAAAATCTGCACTGAATAATAAACTAAAAACTGAAAAAAAAATATAACCAAATTATGACATTATTTAATTACAAAAGCTTTTAATTACTTTTGTAAATAAATTAAATTAAAAGCACTATTGACTGAAGAAATAAAACATTTTTGATGAATAATGAATTTTTACAAGAATTTTTTTTTTAATTTAATTATAATAATTTAAATTATTATTATAATAATTTAAATTATTATAATTAATTTTTTTTTAAATTTAAAAAATTCTTGTAAAAATTTATTAGGAAATAAAGTAATACATAATTTTAAACGATTTTTAAATTCTGTAATATTTTATTTCCTGTATTTGATTTTGTAATTAAGTGGAAATTAAATTTACGAATCATTTATTTTCCTCCTCATTAACATTTTCTCATCTTCTTTCACTATCAGCAACGCCTTTAGTCTTAGCGGCATTATCGCCTTCCTTTGGTTGAAACGATTAAAAATGAATGTCCTCCTCAAAACAAAATAGCTGAAAACCTTTGTTAAATTGCGTGTGTATATATCTGTCGATCTGGTCAGTGTTTCTGTGTAATGGTATATATGTTCTCATACGTCCGTTTTTACCGGCGTATGTGCTTGTGTGTGTCTGTGTCTACATATACGTATTTGTGCGTCTCTATGTGCATCCCATAGTATGCATTCGTGAGTCTAAATGTCGCTTTATGTACACGAATGTTGACATTGCCATCAAACATTTGAAATGATTCCATTTGTATAACTGATCGAGAAGTTAAAACGTCTCCAATTGCAGACAGTATCGATCAAGGAGATATATATAGGAAAAAAAAAACAATAAAGAAAATATTCAATCAAAAATCCATACTATGTTTGTTTTGTTTTTTTCTTTCAAGAAATTTTCCGCCGCATAAATATATTTTATTTATTAATTCATTTTTTTTTATTCAGGATTGGGTTGTTTTTTCAATTTTTTTTTTTTTTTCAATTTCATTTTTATTTTTTCAAATTTTTTCATATTTTTTCTCGATTTTTTATTTATTTTTTCAATTTTTTCTTTTTTTTCAATTTTTGTCAAAATATTTTTTAATTTTTTTAAATTTTATTTTTTCAATTATTTGTAAGTTGTGGTTACATTTCGTGGCCACTTCTACCTAGTTAAAATCCATAATAATATTCTTTAGTCAAACGGCATTAGTATTATTATTATCATTATCATTATATTTCGATTTCTGCTATGGTCACACTAATTACTAAATCTGAGGGGAGACCAAAAGCAGGTAGTGGTGTGGTGTTGTTATGGTTACATGATTTGTTTGTTTTTTTAACTCCCATAACACCACTAGTGCTACATGAACAAAGATCTTCTTAGTGTGAGGACTGTACTTATCAAGACAATTTTTCGTCTTTCTCTTCAGCTGAGATTTCCCGGGATTTTTTCAATGTATTGTTGTGTTCCTTTTTTATCATTCCAAGCGCACCTACTATGACTGGCACAATTCATGTTCGCACCTACTATGACTGGTTATATTATTATTATTATTAATATTATTATTATTATTATTATTTCGATTTCTGCTATAGTGACACTATCTACCAAGTCTGTTGGAAGACCTAAGGCAAGTAGCGGTGTGTTGTTATGGCGACAATTCAAGATTTGTTTTTCTAACACTATTCTTCTTAGTGTACAGACTGTAATAATCAAGACAATTTTTTGTATTTGTCTTAAGCTGGGATTTCCAGGAATGTTTTCAATGTGTTGTTGTTGTTGTTGTTGTTGTTGTTGTTGTTAAGAAGAAGAAGAAGAAGAAGAGGGGGGAGAGAGCAAAGCAAAGAAGAAGAAGAAGATTTCTGATCTTTTAATCTTTGGTATCTAGTTGGGAGATGGAAGGAAATGAGAAATCAAAGGAAATAATAATAATAATAATAATAATAATAATAATAATAATAATAATAATAATAGTTTTAGTGCAAAATAATTGTGATCAATTTCTTCTTCTTTTTCTATGTGCTGTGTACCATCAGGACATTGATGGTCATGGCTCTTCACAATTTCCTCTTTCATGTAACTCTTAATAATTTTTGCCATCTCATCCATACCCCGTTCCGTCATCCATTCACTCAATCTTATCAGGTAAGCTGTGGGTTGCTTTCCTCTGTGTCTCTTACCTTCAATCTGTCCTGTGAGTATCAGATTTTACAAGCCTTCTTTCCTCATTATGCGTCACAGAAATCTCAGCTGTTTTTTTTCCTCATGTTGAATATAGGTGTCCTTTTTTGTTGCCATTGTTTCTAGATCTTCGTCGTTGCTCATCTGTTTGGTCCATGTTTTTCTCAACATTATTCTGTAAAACCACCTTCCTCTTGTTCCAAGTTTCTTCATCTATGAGGATACCGTCCAGCATTCACTGCCATATAAAGGATTGATATTACATAGCAGTTCAGCACACCTTTCATTGTTTCTTTTGCGTCAAGTCTTCTCTTCATCTGTGAGGAAATTGTCCAGCATTCACTGCCATATAGGAGGATTGATATTACATAGCAGTTCAGTATACTTTTCATTGTTTCTGTTGCCTCAAGTCTTCTCTTCATCTGTGAGGAAATTGTCCAGCATTCACTGCCATATAGGAGGATTGATATTACATAGCAGTTCAGTACTCTTTTCATTGTTTCTGTTGCCTCAAGTCTTCTCTTCATCGGTGAGGAAATTGTCCAGCATTCACTGCCATATAGGACGATTGATATTACATAGCAGTTCAGCACTCTTTTCATTGTTTCTGTTGCCTCAAGTCTTCTCTTCATCTGTGAGGAAATTGTCCAGCATTCACTGCCATATAGGAGGAATGATATTACGTAACAATTCAGTACTTTTCTTTGTTTCTGCTGCTTCAAATCTCTTCTTCATCTGTGAGGAGATTGTCTAGCATTCACTACCATATAGGAAGACTGATATTACGTAACAGTTCAGTACTCTTTTCTTTGTTTCTCTTGCTTCAAGTCGCCTCTTCATCTGTTAAAATGTCCTGCATTCATTGCTGTATAGGAGATCTGATATTACATAACCCTTCAGCACTCTTTTCATTCTGTTGCCTCAAGTCTCCTCTTCATATATGAGGAGATTGTCCTGCATTCCCTGTAATATATGAGGATTGATATTACGTAAGATTTCAGTACTCTTTTCTTTGTTTCTTTATGAACTGTTAGATTCCATAAAGCATTACCTGATTAAATACGCTAATTTTTTCCCTCAATATGTCCTGCTGAATTGGGCGGGCATTTAATATGCCAATGCATCCTTTATGCTGTCAGATACAGTATATATAGGCAGATAGACAGAGAAACAAAGCTAAGGAGATAGACACAGGGCTCTTTTGGTCTCACGATTTCATCTGACTTGAAGTGGAGCGGCTGTATTGAATCAATGCCTTCATATACTTCAAGGAAAGTTGGGTCACTCACCAGAGTTCTTCTTGTACATTTACAACTCTATCATTCGACCGTGCATTGAATACTGTTACCATATCTGGTCTGGTGATTCTGCTATTCATCTCGCGGCTTTTGACAAAATCCAAAGAAGGATCTGTTATGTTATCGATCCTGAGTTGGAATCTTGACTTTTCAGCGACGTGACGTGGCTTCCCTGTCTTTTCTGCATATATATTTCATGGCAACTTTTCTGACTGTTTATTTTTTCCGCTGGTGACCCGACTACATGAATTTAAGCATGCTACTAGATTGGCGTCTAGGTCCCACTCGCCTTATTTTGAAATAGCTAAATGCAACTACCACTTCGACTCCAAAAGCTTCTTTTCTCGCACTTCATGCCTGCGTAACTCTATTCCTTTTACTTGCTAAACTAAAATCTTCAAAAATTTAAAAGCAACGTCAGTCGCCATCTTTTATCTTCTTATATCACCTTCATCCTTTCCTCAATCAACCCTACACCCAGTCTTTTCTCTCGTTCTCACTCCCTGTAAACCCCTGTATACTAGTGGCATTTTCATCTTCCTTACGGTGAAAAAAGTGCAGAGTATATAACCATTTACGGATCCTACCAACGAATACGCAGCCTAGACGATGCTTGTCCGACGCGGAGTTTTCGTAAACAAGCGTCTAAAGTTTATTAACCCTAAACCGGATCTAATTGATCCATGATTGGTCTTTAAAGAGAAAGGGTTATTTAGGGACCCCCAAACTGATGAGGTGTTGGGGAAGAGGTTCGGGCAGGTCAGTGAAGTGGGGCACTCGGCTGGTTTTAAATTGGGTAAATCCTTTTTGGCTGTGAATAGTTGCTTAATGCTATTTCCGGGTTGTGTTATCGTCGGCCGCTCGTCCCTCGCGCGACCGGCGCCCACCTCCCGAGACAACGGTAGACATAAATTTAACACGCACATAACTCTCGCTCGCCTTCCCACACCCCCACTTCCGCCCCACCCGGTACCGGTGTTCCCCTACAAAACATTCCAGCAGGTGAGGGTTGATAAGTTTAAAAGAAGTCGGTTGTTCGTTTATAGCCTCTCCAAGTGCAAACACCCAGCCACGCTTCTTTGCTTCTCGAGTTTGATGAACAAAAAATACAACGAAGATTTAAATAGTTTCGTCAGAAGTGGAGGAGAAGTTATTCTCCGTTTAGTAAGAACATCATATAAAAACATGATTAGAAAAAAATGTTTAGCTTCTTCTTCTTCTCCTTCTTCTCCTTCTTCTTCTTTGCATGCCTTTTTCTTATTCTTGCATTCTTTATTCTTGCATTTCTTCTTCCTTTTGCATTCCTTTTTTCTTACATTTCATCTTCTTCTTCTTCTTCCTCTTCTTCTTCTTCTTTTTGCATTCCTATATTCTTCTTCTTGCATTGGATTCTTCTTCTTCGGCTTGCGTTTCTTGTTCTTCTTGCATGTCTTTATTCTTCTTGCATTTCGACTTCTTTTCTTTTATTTGCATTTCTTCGTCTCTTCTTCTTCTTCTTGCATTCTTTCTTTCTTCTTCTTACATTTCTTCTCCTTCATCTTCTTCTTGCATTCCCTTATTCTTCATCATTTTTTTCTTTTTCTTCTTCTTTTTGCATTCCTTCATTATTATTCTTGCATTTCTTTGTCTCTTCTTCTTCCATGCCTTGTTTCTTCTTCTTTCATTTCTTCTTATTATTGCATTCTTTTATTCTTCTTCTTGCATTTCTTTGTCTCTTCATCTTGCATTCCTTTATTCTCCTTCTTGCATTTCTTCATCTTTCTTCATCTTGCATTCCTTTATTCTCCTTCTTGCATTTCTTCATCTTTCTTCATCTTGCATTCCTTTATTCTCCTTCTTGCATTTCTTCATCTTTCTTCATCTTGCATTCCTTTATTCTCCTCCTTGCATTTCTTTGTCTCTTCTTCTTGTATTCCGTTATTCCTGTTCTTATATTTCTTCTTTTTCTTCTTGCATTACTTTTTTCATCTTCTTACATTTTTTCCTTCTTGCATTTCATTCTTCTTCTTCGCCTTGCATTTCTTCCTCTCCTTCTTGTGTTCCTTAATTCTTCTTGCATTTCTTCTTTTCCTTCTTTTTGCATTCCTTTATTCATGCATTTCTTCGTCACTTCTTTTTCTTCTTGCATTTCTTCTTTCTTCTTCTTGCTTTCCTTTATTCTTACATTCCTTTCTCTTCCTGCATTTCTTCTTCTTCTTGCATTTTCTTCTTCATTTTTAATTCCTTCTGCCTCTTTGTCATCTTGCATTCCTTTATTTTCCTTCTTGCATTTCTTCTTCTTCTTCTTACTTTAAATTACTTCTGCCTCTTTCTCTTTTTGCATTCCTGTATTTTTCTTCTTGAACTTCTTCTTCGTCATTCTAAATTCGCGTATTCGTCTTCCTACATACCTTTTACTTCTTGAGTTTCTTCTTCTTCTTCTTCTTCTTCTTCTTCTTCACACCCCTTTGTTGTCGGTGTCTGTGGTGTTAACACTTTGTTTTTTTTTAATTTTGTATTTTTTAAGTGATGCACCAAATATCAATGTTGTGGATCTCCCGCCGCCATTGAAGTGAACCGATATAATGGCCTCCATTTCTTATCTGACCCATCAATTTTCATTTAAGGTTTCTACTTTTTTGTAGTGTATTATTCTCATACTCTTTGTGCTTTCGCATCATGCTGGGGATAAAGTGAAATCAAACCAACTCAATACACCAGAACCTTCCTCTGTATTCGAAATATTTAAACAATTCTGTCGTTTGAATGGCTTAAAATCATCCTTAGAATTCCAAATCTTCCAGCATCTTTCTAAAACTTTAAAATGTCTATCCAAGCTCTCCAATTATGATGGGCCTCAGGGGTCAATTTCATGTTCCACTTTTTTCTTTTATCTTAATTTCTTTCGTAGATATTATTCAAGCTATCCATTTTCTTTAATTTGACTATATTAGCGACAAAAGCCTAAAGCCTTCTTTTCTTCACGATTACGAAATCTGGTATGAATAGTGTGATCGTTTTTTTTTAATCATTTTACCACAAGCAAGGCAAGAAAGCCACTAAGACACCAGCGATTACTGAGTGTTAAGGAAACTGAAAATGTTATTAGGGAAAAGTTAAAAATAAAAGAACAGCGTTCAAGGTGACCGAGGTTGACAACTGACATTGTATTTAAATTTTTGAAGATCATAGTTGGCCAACAAACAAGAAACCAAAAGTGAGTTCCACAGCCTAGAAGTGCAAGAGAAGAAACTACTAGAATATAACTTACGATTACATCTAGCTATATCAATATCAAAACGGTGTGAGACGTAATTAGCAATCTAGTAGTTAGTTTACTTAATTCGTAAAAGCTCATCAGAAAACTCGTTATGGAAATATTTACAGAAAAGGCTACGTTACGGCGATTGGAAAATGAGTGTAAACGAGATGCCAGGTCAAGACATATAATATTGCACATCTCTTCTTTAGATTTTGTCAAGAATCTTATTATTTAATTCGGATATGGTTGACGATTCTCCACATTTATAATTTTACTGTAACTTGTTTCTTTCTTTTTTTACACTTCTTCCTTCATTTGTTCTTTTTTCTTTTCTTTCTTTCTTAGCCTTTCTTTCTTTCTTAGCCTTTCTTTCTTTCTTAGCCTTTCTTTCTTTCTTAGCCTTTCTTTCTTAGCCTTTCTTTCTTTCTTAGCCTTTCTTTCTTTCTTAGCCTTTCTTTCTTAGCCTTTCTTTCTTTCTTAGCCTTTCTTTCTTTCTTAGCCTTTCTTTCTTAGCCTTTCTTTCTTTCTTAGCCTCTTTCTTTCTTAGCCTTTCTTTCTTTCTTAGCCTTTCTTTCTTTCTTAGCCTCTTTCTTTCTTAGCCTTTCTTTCTTTCTTAGCCTCTTTCTTTCTTAGCCTTTCTTTCTTTCTTAGCCTCTTTCTTTCTTAGCCTCTCTTTCTTTCTTAGCCTTTCTTTCTTTCTTAGCCTTTCTTTCTTTCTTAGCCTCTTTCTTTCTTAGCCTTTCTTTCTTTCTTAGCCTTTCTTTCTTTCTTAGCCTCTTTCTTTCTTAGCCTTTCTTTCTTTCTTAGCCTTTCTTTCTTTCTTAGCCTCTTTCTTTCTTAGCCTTTCTTTCTTTCTTAGCCTTTCTTTCTTTCTTAGCCTTTCTTTCTTTCATTTTACACTTTCCTTTCTTCCTTGCTTTCTTACACTTCGTTTTACTTCGTTCTTAGAGTTTCCTTTCTTTGTTTCTTTCTTTCTTTCTTTCTTTCTTTCTTTCTTACTCTTCTCTTTCCTTCCTTCTTTCTTTTCTTTTTCTTATACTGTTTTTCTTTCTTCCCTTGTTACGCTTTTCTTTCTGTCTTTCTTTATTTTTCTTACACATTTCTTTCTTTCTTTCTTTCTTTTTTCCTGCCTCCATTTCTTTCTTTCTTATAGTTTCTTTCTTACCCGTTACATTATTTTTTCCATTTTCCTTCCTCTGTTCTTTCTTTTCATACATTTTCATCTTCCTAGTCTTCCCTCTTTATTTTTCTTCTTTTTTTTCTTCTTTTTTTTTTTCTTCTTTTTTTTTCGTTTTTTATATTAGCTTATTCGGAAAATAATTTTATAATAAACCTTTTTGCATTCTACTATGTTATTTCAATAGATATACACAAATATATAATTCTCTTCAAATAATTAAAGTTTCCTCTTTGTCAATTTTATATCAATCTCTTTCAGAATTTAACTTAAAATAGTATATACCCGCCTCGTTTTAAATATGAAAAAGAAAAGGGACCATTTACTTTTTTGCATGTTCAAGTTTGGTCATAAGCCTTCTCAAGCTGTTGCCAACATTAACAGTACATGGGGTGAAGGATCCACTTGTGATCGGACAGTACGGCGCTAGTTTCTGAAGTCCCGCAGCGGGGATACGAGTCTTGAAAATCACGGCCGTAGAGGACGTCCATCTGCAATTTGACAGTAAACATCTGAAAACACTAGTCGAACAAAACCCACGTCAATGTGTCAGCATTTCAACAGTATATTTTCTTTTCTATTTTTAATCACTTATTATAAACCACTATAGACCCAAGGAGAAGATGGAAAGAAAGCGAGAAAAACTAATTGAAATGCAAGAAAAATAAGAGAACAGGATTCAAGAAGAACCAAATTGCCAACTGACATGGCGTTTAAATTTTTGAAGCCGAAATTGGCAAAGTGAAAAAAAAATTCGATAAATGGTTTCCAGATGAGCTTAGTGAAAAGTTAGTGTTCGATGTTTTGAATTGTATTCAAAGCTTCATTTGCGAAATTCAAATGATCCTTGATCGAATTGTGATTTGTGATATGAAATCCTTTATGACTATCATAACCGATCAATTTAATGGCTTCTTGCTTATACTTTCTTTTCTTTCTTTCTTTTCTTTTCTTTCTTTTCTTTCTTTCTTTCTTTTCTTTTTTCTTTTCTTTCTTTCTTTCTTTTCTTTCTTTTCTTTCTTTTTTCTTTTCTTTCTTTCTTTCTTTTTTCTTTTCTTTCTTTCTTTTCTTTCTTTTCTTTCTTACTTTTTCTTTTCTTTCTTTCTTTCTTTTCTTTCTTTCTTTCTTTCTTTTCTTTCTTTTCTTTCTTTCTTTTCTTTCTTTCTTTCTTTCTTTCTTTTCTTTCTTTCTTTTCTTTCTTTTCTTTTCTTGCTTTCTTTTCTTTCTTTCTTTCTTTCTTTCTTTCTTACACTTTCTTTCTAAGTTACTTTTCTGTTTTCTTATACTTTCATTCTTTCTTCCTTTCTTTCTTTATTTATTTCTTAATTTTTCTTACACTTTCTTCCTTTCTTTCTTTCTTAGACTTTTCTTTCTTTTTCCTTATTATTTCTTACACTTTACTTTCTTTCTGTTTTTCTTTATTTCCTTCTTATACTTTCCTTTCTTTCTTCTTTTGTTTTCCCTACGCCTTTCTTTCTTTCTTTCTTTCTTTCTTTCCTTTTTACACTTTCCTTTCCATCTTTCTTTCCTACTTAAACTTTCTTTTCTTTCTTTCTTTCTTCATTTTTACTTTCCTTCCTTCCTTCCTTCCTTCCTTCTTTCTTTCTTTCCTTCTTAAACTTTCCTTTCTTTATTTATTTTTCTTACACTTTCTTTCTTTCTTTCCTTCTTTCTTTCTTTCTGGCTCTCTTTATTTTTCTTACATTTTACTTTCTTTCTTTCCTTCTTACACTTTCCTTTCTTTCTTTATTTTTCTTACACTTTAATTTCTTTCTTCCTTTCTTTCTTACACCTTTCTTTCTTTCTTTTTTTATTTATTTATTTTTCTTACACTTTCCTTTCCTTCTTTCTTTTATTTTTCTTCCTTTCTTTCGTGCAGTATTCTTTCTTTTTTACAATTCTCCTTCTTTTGATACACCCCCAGCACTTTCCCAAACCTAGATTTCACAGACAGAAAATTATGCTTGACTGTCTTGTGTTCTGCCATTGGCGTCATCCATTATACATTTGTGAAATCTAATCAGAGCGTCACTGTCGAAGTTTACTGCCAGCAAACCGAATGAAATGCACATCCAATTAAGCAAAATGCGACCGACAATGCTCAGTCACATGTTGCCAGAATGACACTAAAGATGATGACCCACTTGGGTTACGAGACTTTGCCACAACCCCTATATTCTTTGATATTTCGCCTATTCGCTACCGATTCTTCAAGCATCTTTTTTTAGAGTTAAAAGACATCCCATGGCAAAGAAGATTCAGAAACTGTATTCAAGAATTTCTCGACCCCCAAACCTTTCGAGTTTTATCGGAAAGATATAAATAATCTTGTAACTCAATGACAGAAATCTATAGATGATCACGGTTCAGATTTTGACTGGTTTTAAACTTTATTTAATTACATTCATTCAGGAATAAAAGTTAATTCTAAAATCGGGCATTATCTTCCGAACGACCTAATACAAATGTTTTTGACTTTTCAATAATAACGTAATTTTGTAAACCAGTATTATTACAGATTATGGTGACTGTCTAGTGGTCTACGATTAACGTCATCCATTACAGTTTTCTGGAATCTAACGAAGTTTACTGCCAGCAACAGGATGAAATGCACATTCAGTTAAGCAAAATGCAACCGGCAGTGGTTTGTCGCGGCCGCCATTGGCCGTCCCTTAGAAAAACAACCACCACCTTCAAAACACCTGATCTCGCAGATTTAAGTCCAGCAGCATGCGAGTAACTGGACGACTGGCCCAAACTGGTTGAATCCAAAACTGTACCTTGAGGGTATCGGTTTAGGCAGTGCTACCCAAACATCGAACAACATGAGGAGTAATTTTATATCTACGATTTTCTGCGCCCTCTAGCCAGGGAGTACTTGAACAAACCGTTTCACATACTCTTGGCCCCTTTTTTCCGACTGAACCCAAGCTGCTCGGTCCGTCTAGCTGCGACCTGTTCCAGCTAGACATTCGAACTCTCAGCCTTCGGGCAGAGAGGAACCCGGACGAGCCTCCGCCGAAGGGCAGAGTCTCGTCCGGGGAGGTAGACTGCCTCTTTTTTCCGACTGAACCCAAGCTGCTTGGCCCGTCTAGCTGCGACTTGTTCCAGCTAGACATTCGAACTCTCTGCCTTCGGGCAGAGAGGAACCCGGATGAGTCTCCGTCGAAGGGCAGAGTCTCATTCAGGGAGGTAGACTGCCCCTGAACCCGTTTATATGGGTTCAAAAGGGAATATTTTTGGCCGAGCCTACGGTCTCGGAGAACCCACATTAAACCGGTATTGTGTCACATGCAACCCTCATGGGTGTGGGGTAGCTAAATATTCAAGCTGCTCAGCCCGGTGGGGGCCTGGATCAGTGTAATGTCCGCACTGTTTAGGGATTTCGCCTTCGTCTAGTGCTACCATTCGGCGCGATCCCGCCTCCGCAGTTGATCCGCCCTGGAAGTCGTATCATTACACTGACTCGGCTCCGTTTAGGGACTCCTTCTAGCCGGCTCGACAAATCTTCCAACCTTATCAATCAACCTGCTACTGCCGCCGACAAGTCTCCAATCCGGCAGTCGGCCAGCTACCGCCGCCAACAACTCTACACTCGATTCCGCCGATCAACTCCTCCTGACCGAAACCAGTTATATCGGACTCAATACCGTTACAAGCATATTTCTCCAGGCAGTACACTCTTGTACATATTGGAAAAATAAAAATCGGCGTTTGTTATTTTTAAACCTCTGCCTTTGTCCCCTCATTGTCTTGGCTGTTCACACCTTTCTTCCAAAAGCTTGCTGGAGTGACATCCTTATCGGCCCCGCAACAGGTTAATCGACGAGGTACAATTCTACCTGATGACAGTACTCGGCCACATGTTATCAGAATTACACTGAAGAAGTCCACAGACTTCGGATATATCGCTGCTATATCCACCATGTTCTCTTGCTCACTGACTGCCACTTTTACAAGCATCTTGACAAATTTTTAAGCCCTAAAAATGTTCCGATGCACAAACTACATTCAAATATTTATGGCATCTAAAGATTTTATTTACAGTGTTCGGACAGTTATCCTCATCTTCATTGCTGTATTCACGACGTTTCGGCCGTTGTACGCTCCGGCCTTCTTCAGGTGAGTGGAATTTCGAAATGAACCGTTTGTTTTGTCCACCTGGACAACTGTTCTAGTTCCACGTGCCAGGCTTCTTCCAGATGTTTCACTTATCTTCCTTTAACTCAACTCTCCAAGTTTTTCCTTTCGCCACTGCCGTGGCCTCGTACTGAACTCACAAATCTTTTGGGTCAAGTCGCTGGATATAAACAACTCCTTTTTAATTTGCGCTATGTGCTCTTAAGACTTATTTTCAATTCGTTAAATTTAAAATAGGACATTAATTTAAAACTTATTATGCTAGCTCTTAATGGAACCTGGAATATTATGGCTAGGATTTTTTAAACAAATCCATCCAAACTTTCATTCCCTCTAATGATTCCATATCTAGTGATATAGCAAATACTAAAAGCATCTATAGGAATGCATTAGAAAAGATTTGAATACTTGCTCTTTATGGAACCTGGAATATTATGGCTAGGATTTATGAAACAAATCCATCTAGACTTTCATTCCCTCTAATGATTCCATATCTAATGATATAGCAAATACTAAAAGCATCTATAGAAATTCATTGCAAATGATTTTACTATAGGAATGCATTAGAAATGATTTGAATACTAGCTCTTTATGGAACCTGGAATATTATGGCTAGGATTTATGAAACAAATCCATCCAAATTTTCATTCTCTCTAATGATTCCATATCTAGTGATATAGCAAATACTAAAAGCATCTATAGAAATTCATTGCAAATGATTTTACTATAGGAATGCATTAGAAATGATTTGAATTCTAGCTCTTTATGGAACCTGGAATATTATGGTTAGAATTTATTAAACAAAAAGTTTCAAAAACACTTTGGAATCATCTGGTTCCTTTGTATTGCAGACTAATCAGAAACAGACAGACATACACATAGATAGATAGATAGATAGATAGATAGATAGATAGATAACAGAATTAGATACATAGAGAGAGAGAGAGAGAAAATGCTTAGATAGATAGATAGAGAACAGTCTTAGATAGATAGATAGATAGATAGATAGATAGATAGATAGATAGATAGATAGATAGATTATTTCGGTCTATTTTAGTTCCCTGTTTGCGAGATGTGACGATATTTGTACGTGGCCAAGTACAACCACCTTTGGGCAAATATGACACTATCTGACAGTTTCGCTGTGTGTTTACAAGCATTAGACCTTGAGTAATATTTTTAACGTTGTTCATTAAAAACGAAAACCGACATTTTCTCTTAACCCGCCGTTAACAGAAAATGGCGGTTTTAGTTTTGGCGACAACTCTCGCTGAAATTAATAATGGAAAGATGTTAAGAAATGGTTCCGAGAAAAACAATGACAAACGTGACAATGAGTGACATCACAAAAGAAGATAGAGACTGAATTATTTTCAATGGAGATAAAAGTGAAGACTTAAAGGTGAAATTTTGGAAAGAATGATTAAAAAGGGACTCATCAAGAAAGTGATTAACATGGAAAATGAAGCTGAAGAATGAACGCGCAATGACGGGAAAAGAATGCAAAATACTGTACATCGAATTTCCAGTATTTTATAGTTCGGTGAATTTTTAATCCTGACATATATGAACGCAAAATGAAAGAAAGTGGTTGGTTTGGTTTATTTTGTTTTACGGTATATCAACCTCAATGGGTTATTTAATGCCGACAAGATTTTTAGGATAGATTCGTATGAATATAATTTGTATTCTTTAGTTTAGATTGGTTTGGTTTATTTTGTTTTAGGGCATATCAACCTCAATGAGTTATTTAATGACAAGATTTTTAGGATAGGTTTGTATGAATAGAATATGTATTCTTTGGTTTAGATTGGTTTGGTTTATTTTGTTTTACGGTATATCAACCTCAATGGGTTATTTAATGCCGACAAGATTTTTAGGATAGATTCGTATGAATAGAATTTGTATTCTTTAGTTTAGATTGGTTTGGTTTATTTTGTTTTAGGGCATATCAACCTCAATGAGTTATTTAATGACAAGATTTTTAGGATAGATTCGTATGAATAGAATATGTATTCTTTGGTTTAGATTGTTTTGGTTTATTTTGTTTTACGGCATATCAACCTCAATGGGTTATTTAATGCCGACAACATTTTTAAGATAGGTTTTGTATGAATAGAATATGTATTCTTTGGTTTAGATTCGTTTGGTTTATTTTGTTTTAAGGCATATCAACCTCAATGAGTTATTTAATGCCGACAACATTTTTAGGATAGGTTTTGTATGAATAGAATATGTATTCTTTGGTTTAGATTCGTTTGGTTTATTTTGTTTTACGGCATATCAACCTCAATGGGTTATTTAATGCCGACAACATTTTTAAGATAGGTTTTGTATGAATAGAATGTGTAAGAAATCAATTTGTAGGCGATCAGGTTTCATTGATGTATTTTTAAAACGAGGGTTTGTAGAGAATTTTTTTTCATTGATGTTTTCTTTTCAGATATACATTCTGTAGAAAAGTTGGTTTTATTGACATTCTTATTTGGTTTATATTTTTCGGTACAGGCCCACTGTTTTAAGAAATAATATTATGCCATCCATTTTTGCTTTTTCAAAGATCTCATATATGTTGTTTATATTATATATCATTTAATTCCGACAACAATTTTAGTATAGATTCGTATGCATAGAATATGTATTCTCTGGTTTAGATTGGTTTGGTTTATTTTGTTTTACGGCATGTCAACCTCAGTGGGTTATTTAGTGCCGACAACATTTTTTTCATTGCTGGTAGTATTTTGTTTTCTCAAAAATCTGTTTCTGGTAATATCTTTCCTTCAAAATTGTATTGCTGGTAATAATTTGTTTCAAAAAAAGTATTGCTGGTAATAGTTAACTATTTGCCCATAGCTGGGACCCTAACAGCTGCTACCACCCCGGATCAGGGTGGATCTGGGAACAGCAGCAATTAAGAGGTGGTTCCACGCTCCTCAAAATCTCCTGATCAGAGGTCTTGCTGCTGGATGTAGTTTATCGTCTTCCCCAAGACGCGGATGTAGTTTAACGTCTTACCCAGGACGAGAAAGAAAGTGAATAAGAAAACTATTTTTGTTTCATCAGGTTTACTCCGGACATATAAGAGCTCAAAATGAAAGAAAAGGAATATAAAAACTATCCTATTTCTGTACCATACGTTTTCCGGTATAAGTTAGTCCGCTACCTTTGTTTAATCCGGATATATATATATATATATATATATATATATATATATATACTCAGAAATGAAAGAAAGGATATAAAAAAAACTGTCAATGGGCAATATTATTTTTCACACATAATTGACGTGACTTAAATAACATGATCCAATAGAGAAATATATAATTTTTTGACTGATTTATTTACTGCTGACTTTGATCCGTCTTAATGAAACGCCCACAGAGCCCATCTGTGGTTTTTAGACTGCAGCTATCTCAAGAGGACCATAGGTACAGTTTATAGGAGAATGCACATTATCTAGCGTGATCAGCAGTCTGAACAATGCCAACACGCTCAAACCTTCGGTCACAATGACTTGTGACTTCGTGTTAGCGCAGAAATCGTCTTCCGTCTGCCCAATTTCACTCACAAGTCTTTGGTCTACCCGTGGTATGGATTTCTTTTCTTTTTTCCAATAATGCCGCTCGTTGGTATCACCTCCTCTAGTCTGATAACATCAAGAAGTTACCTTCCTGACTAATCAGCCAAGGTGAAATTCGAACCCGGGTCTCATGGCCAGAAAGCGAACGTTCTAACCACTTGGCTCATATATATATATATATATATATATATATATATATATATATATATATATATATATATATATGGAGTCCGAATAACTTCGACCGAAGTGTCTAATGATTTTTTTTTTCTTTCAAATTTGGCGGACATTTGGGCGATATTATTTTTCACACAAATTGCCGTGACTTAAATAACATGATTCAATAGAGAAATAAATAAATGTTTGCCAATAACACTGATTTATTTACTGATGACTTTGATCCCTCTTAATGAAACACCCTTTATTTGTCGATGACAGGAGGCAAGCATCATCCGGGGGGCGGGGGACCACCCAACCTCATTCTTAAACAAGTTTTAGTATATATCATTTTCGAAAAGTACTTGTTTACAAGCGTATGTATTTACAAATAATGATGCCATCATCTTCACATTATTTCATAGACTTTTCTATTTTCCGCTTGGCCAAACATATTACAAAAGTCATTAGTAGATTTGGAATTAAATTTTTATTTACAAATAAAATTCGTCGCATTGAAAGTCAATTAACTCCAAATGATATGTTTTTTTTGTTTTTTTCTGCAACTTTCTCTACAAATTAATTACATAATTAGAGTCCAGGTATTAAGCTGGCGTTCCGGACAAAAATCCCTCGCGGGCCGGACAAAAATGCTTCACGGGCCGAACAAAAATCCTTCGCTAGCCTGATGTGGCCTATGTGCCGAGGGTTGCCGACCCTTGCTTTTGAACTTGAAGACTGGAAAGTGAGATCTGAGCAGCTCCCACCCAAATATGGCAAGGATACTCCATTTTCGGTCTGATCTGGCTCATAAAGGTAGGGGATAGCATGCATCCTTGAGGTCGGGTGTGAGTTTGAAGCCCGATATTCAAGATACGGGGCCTCCTCGGGGGCCATCCGCTCATCGTGACTGGCGGGGTCTGCTATCCTATTCTTGTTGCCAACCTGACTGAACAGGTTATATGAACCTTTTATATGATCGCAAAATGCGAACAAGAAATCTGCTTATTTATTTACGTACACCGATTTTACGGCACCTTTTTAATCCGGAAATATATAATTTCTTTGATAGAGTCCTTGGGGAAAATAGTTTTAGCATCCAATGAGGGCTTATTTGAGTGTTGTATTTCGAGAAATTTCTTAATGGAATTAGCACCTTATTCATTGCATAAATATAACAAGAGCAATTGGCTGAACGGTTTGGATAATAAAGGGCTGCTCAGTTCCTTTAATAGCTGTAACATTTTATAAACTGTTCGCATTATCAGTTATTTTCAGATAAAGGTTGACAAACATAACTCGAGCTCAGGAAATGAAAACACATGCTGTTATTGTTGCCTTAAAGGCAAAGCATTGTGATTTCGAAATTGCTTGCTTTCTGAAAGTTGCGCGGGGGTTTGTTCTCAAAGTTCCCAAAGAGCTGCAAGCCGCTGACGGGTATTCTACATCTGTAGCCAAACGTAAAACACCTACTAAGGGTCCTAACATTAGCAAAACACCCAAATTTATACGAAAATGCAGACGCAGATAATTATCAATAAGAACCCTAGAACAAGGTTTGGCAACTTACGGCATGCATCCCAAACAATTTCTAATGGTACGCAGCCGCAAATGACATCACAAAGTCCGAACCAATAACTACTACAACGCAAAGAAGATATTTAGCTGTTTCAATTTTAATATATACTAAAGTGTATATACTATATATTACTATATAAAATATATTGTAGAAAACGTATATTGACTTTGACTTATATAAAAATACGTATGCTGTTGAATTAAAATGCTGAATGATTTTAAAACCCTAAGTCGGCACATAGCAAAAGGTTGTCGAACCCTGCGTTAGACAATTTAAAACACCTATTAAGGGTCCTAATATTATCAGAACAGCCAAATTTGTACGAAAATGGAGACGCAGATAATTATCAATAAGAACCCTAGAACAGGGGTCGGCAAACTACGGCATGCGTGCCAAGCAATTTCCAATGGTATGTAGCTGCGAATGACATCACAAAGTCCAAACCAATAACTACTACAACGCAAAGGAGATATTTAGCTGTTTCAAAACTGCTCACTCGTTGGACTCCCATTAATAATAAAAACTAAAAGCTAACAACTTTTAAAAACAGTTTATATCTATTAATGTGGTTTGCATATTATTGTATATATTACTATATAAAATCTATTGTAGAACAAGTACATTGACCTTTGACTTGTATAAAAAAAATACCCCTGCTTTTGGTACACTGAATGATTTTAAAACCCTCAGTCGGCACATAGTCTGTAAAATGTTGCCGATCCCTATCCTAGAAAGTCAGTTAATGCCATTGCTAAGGTCCAAAGTTTCAAGGCAATCTGTCGGAAGAATTGTGCATGAAGACCTTGGATATAAATTATATGTGATGCGAAGTGGCCAATTCATGTCTACAAAGACAAAAGATTACCATCTGATCCGTGCCAAGCGGTTGTTGACCAAGTTGAAAAATCAAGAATTCGAAAGGCTTTGTTTTTTCTTTTTTACTCTGATGAGGAAATAAAGAGATCTGCCCAGTTACATATGCTGACGGAAACAGAACAATTTCTAAAGAGAGGAATGGATATTTTTATTTATTGATCCAAAAGGTTTTATTAGTTCAGAGTTATTTTTAAAGGATAGTATTTGAATAGACCCTTTATTTATTAAACAGAATATTTATTTCATTTCTGTCCGAATAATGGATAAAAAATCGATACCTTTCTGTAGAAATTGCCTTGTTTACATTAGAATATTTAACTGGGCAGATATATTTATTTCGAGAGACGAAGGAAAAAATCTGTGTTTAAAAGCAGTATTCAAACTTTGCTTGTCCATCGGCAGGCTTCACAGACGAGAAGTGACAGCACGTCAGAGCTAATGACGTTTTCCCCTACTGAAGCGTAGATTTGAATCCTGCCGGAAATCGCATGTATTTTGCTTGTCCATCAAAGCGCTTCACAGACAAGAAGTCAAAGCTCGTCAGATCTAATGACGTTTCCCGCTACTGGCGCGTGGGTTTGGATCCTGCCGGAAAGCGCATGTATTTTGCTTTTCCATCGGCGGGCCTCACAGACGAGAAGTCAAAACACGTCAGATCTAATGACGTTTTCCCCTACTGGCGCGTGGGGTTGAATCCGGGGGAACGCGGATGTATTTTGCTTGTCAATCGGCGCGCTTCACAGACGAGAAGTCAAAGCTCGTCAGATTTAATGACTTTTCCCCTACTGGCGCGTGGTGATGGATACTGCCGGAAAGCGCATGTATTTTGCTTGTCCATCGGCGGGTTTCGCAGACGACAACTCAAAGCACGTCAGATCTAATGACGTTTTCCCCAACAGGAGCGTGGGTTTGAATCCTGTCGGAAATCGCATATATTTTGCTTGTCCATCGGCCCGTTCACAGACGACAGATCTAATTACGTTATCCCCTACTGGAGCGTGCGTTTAAATCCTGCTGGAAAGCGCATGTATTTTGCTTATCCATCGGTGGGCCTCAATAGACGAGAAGTCAAAGCACGTCAGATCTGATGAAATTTTCCCCTACTGGAACGTGGGTTTGAATCCTGCCGGAAAAGCGCATGAATTTTGCTTGTCCATCGGCGCGTTTTACAGAGGCGATGTCAATGCTCGTGAGATCTAATGCCGTTTTCCGCTACTGGCGCGGGGGTTTGAATCCTGCCGGAAATCGCATCTATTTTGCTTGTCCATCGGCCCGCTTCACAGACGAGAAGTTAAAGCACGTCAGATCTAATGACGTTTTCCCCTACTAGTGCGTAGGGTTGAATCCTGCTGGAAATCGCATGTATTTTGTTTGTCCATCGGCAGGCTTCGCAGGCAACTCAAAGCACGTCAGATCTAATGACGTTTTCCCCTACTGGCGCGTTGGGTTGGATCCTGCCGTAAAACGCATGTATTTTGCTTGTCCGTCGGCGCGCTTCACAGACGAGAAATAAAAGCGCGTCAAATCTAATGACGTTTTCCCCTACTGGAGCGTGGGTTTGAATCTTGCCGGAAATCGCATGTATTTTGCTTATCCATCGGCGGGCTTCACAGACGGGAAATCAAAGCACGTCAAATCTAATGACGTTTTCCCCTACTGGAGGGTGGGTTTGAATCCTGCTGGAAAGCGTATGTATTTTGCTTGTCCATCGGCCGCTTCATAGAGAAGTTAAAGCACGTCAGATCTCATGACGCTCTCCCCTAATGGCGCCGTGTGTTGAATCCTGCCGGAAATCGCATGTATTTTGTCCATCGGCAGGCTTCACAGACAAGAAGTCAAAGCACGTCAGATCTTTTGAGATTTTCTCCTACTGGCGCGTTTCTTTTGATTCTGGCGGAAAACGCATGTATTTTGCTTGTCCATCGGCGCTCTTCACAGACGAGAATTTAATGCATGTCAGATCTAATGATGTTTTTGCCTACTGGAGCGTGGGTTTAAATCGTGCCAGAAAGCGCATGTATTTTGCTTCTCCATCGGCGGGCTTCACGGACAAACGATAAGTTAAAGCTCATCAGATTTAATGATATTTTCCCCTACTGGAGCTTGGGTTTGAACCTAACCAGAAATCGCATGTATTTTGCTTTTCCATCGGCGGGCTTCACAGACGAGATCATGAAACACGTCAAATCTAATGACGTTTTCCCCTACTGTAGCGTGGGTTTGAATCCTGCCGGAAAGCTCATGTATTTTGCTTGTCCATCGGCAGGTTTCACAGACAAACGAGAAGTCAAAGCTCATCAGATCTAATGACATTTTCCTCTACTAGAGCTTGGGTTTGGATCCTGCTAGAAATCGCATCTATTTTGCTTGTCCATCGGCGGGCTTCATAGACGAGAATTTAAAGCATGTCAAATCTAATGACGTCTTCCCCTACTGGAGCGTGGGTTTGAATCCTGCCGGAAAGCGCATGTATTTTTCTTGTCCATAGGCGCGTTTTACAGAGGAGAATTCAAAGCACGTCAGATCTAATGACGTTTTATCTTAGTGGAGAATTCCCCGTAGACACCATGAAAACGCGTTCAGGTAGGTAGACTCTGTTTTTCAACATAGCCCCGTCAGGCAGAGAGCTTAACCAGCTCAGATGAAGAAGAATCTCCAACTTCAGGATAAGATAATAATATTATTGCAGGGATTTCTCTGAGTATTGAAAACTAGTATAACGACTGACCCGGTCCATTTAAGTGCAGTGCCTTCCAGACCCCGCGCCGCAACACTTTCATGGAACAAAAATACATAACAGTTTATTAAGAAGAGTTTTATGCATTATCACATAAGATATGTCACATAAAAACAACATTAATTGCTATGATTAACAAACTGTTTAATATGTTCATTATGTCCCCATACATATATACATATATATATATATATATATATATACACGCGCACACACACACATATATATACATATATATATATATATATATATATATATATATATATATGTCCGCACATTTTGTTGATAGTTTTATATTTAGGCAGCAATCCTTCGTTTATACATGTTTCATTTAAATCGACAGACAAGGTACTACTGTTAAGCTTTTAATTAAATTTTTCTTGTGTTCGAACAAGAGTTTTCTTTTCTGGACAAAGAGTGTGTAAAAACTGTCCAAATGTTTTATATTTCCGAGCGCTTTCGGCTATACCTTTAGCCATTGTCAAGGATGAATCGATTTGTCATCTTAATTTATTGTGTACATTATGTGTATGTCTTAGTGTGTTCTAGGGATGTTTTTAATTTCCGAATACGGCTAGCACATCGTGGCCTTCTTCGTAGTTAATATTGTTAAGAGTTGTTTTTTTTTTCTTTTTTATTATTAAAGCTTCCATTATTTTTAATCTTTTTTTACAAGTGGATGAAGTTATCATATTTGTGTTTTTTCTACTTGTATGTTTCTAATGGAGTCTGTTCAGTTTGTGAGTGTGTTTAAAAAGGTTCTAATGGAGCTGTGATCAGATAGGTGTAACGTAAGCCGTCTGGATAAGCATGTTCTTGTGTAACCGATGTAATTATTTATTAGTCCGGTTTGATCAGGTACATAGTTCCTTAAGGGTCATTTGAACTCATAGAAAACACAATATATATACACGTTAGATTCTATGACAAATAGAATACTTATAAAAATTTTCCAGGTTTTATCTCTTTAAACGTTTTACAGTCTTTATCAAAAGGAACATTTTACAGATTTTGACTAAAATTCTTCTAGGTTTTCTGAGCATGAACATTTTACAGGTTTTATCTAAGCAACTCATATATTTTCAAGTTTTATCTCTTTGAACGTTTTACAGATTTTATCAAAAGAAACATTTTACAGGTTTTAACTAATATTGTTCTAGGTTTTCTAAGCATGAAAGTTTTCCAGGTTTTATCTAAACAACTAAAATATTTTCCAGTTCTTTTGTCTCTTTGAACGTTTTACCGATTTTATCAAAAGAAACATTTTTCAGGTTTTAATTGAGTAAGATTTTTCCAGGTCTTCTAAACGTGAACGATTTTCAGGTTTTATCTAAACAACTAAAACATTTTCCAAGTTTTATCTATGTTACAGATTTTACAGATTTTAACAAAATATATATTTTCCAGGTTTAAACATTTTCCTTTTTTATTTATTTAAACATTTTATTATAATTAAAATTATCAGGTTTTATATATTTAAACATTTTATAGATTTTATCAAAATAAACGTTTTGCAGGTTTTATTTCATTAACCAAAACATTTTACCAGTTTTATTTATTTAATCATTTTGCTGGATTTATCAAAATGAACATTTCATAGGTTTTTATCGAAATAAATAAGGCAGTATTGACATTAGTTTAAATAACTTCCTAAATTTTTATATATTTTTTAAAAATTAAATAAATATCCGGCAATTACTTAATTTTGCTAAATTAAGACCGATAACCGGAGGATATGTCTCGAATCTCTGAATGGATGACGACTCAAAAGAATCGAATTCCTCGGAAATCATTTCTGAGACGACGACGACGTTTTAAATGAATTATTGCGCAAAATAGGGCAACTGGCCCACGGGGAACATCGCTTATAAAATCATTTTAAAGCGAACTTTTATGGGGAAACAATACATTAATTGATGTCTGCCGTTCGTTGTAAGTGAATCGTCGAAATGGCTGAGGTAAAAGGAGAGAAGGAGAGGGTAATTAAAGGAGGATTAATTGTGTATTGAGCAGATAGATAGATAGATAGATAGATAGATAGATAGATAGATAGATAGATAGATATGAACATACTCTGATCGATAAAGATATACAGACATTGACATAGATAGATAGATAGATAGATAGATAGATAGATAGATATGAACATACTCTGATCGATAGAGATATATAGACATTGACATAGATAGATAGATAGATAGATAGATAGATAGATAGATAGATATGAACATACTCTGATCGATAGAGATATATAGACATTGACATAGATAGATAGATAGATAGATAGATAGATAGATAGATAGATAGATAGATATGAACATACTCTGATCGATAGAGATATATAGACATTGACATAGATAGATAGATAGATAGTTAGATAGATAGATAGATAGATAGATATGAACATACGCCGATTGATAGAGATATATGGACATTAACATAGATAGATAGATAGATAGATAGATAGATAGATAGATAGATAGATAGATAGATAGATAGATATGAACATACGCTGATTGATAGAGATATATGGACATTAACATAGATAGATAGATAGATAGATAGATAGATAGATAGATAGATAGATATGAACAGACTGAGATAGATATGAACAGACTGAGATGGATATGAACAAACTCTTATCGGTAGAGATATATGAACTTTGATATATATATATATATATATATATATATATATATATATATATATATATATAGAGAGAGAGAGAGAGAGAGAGAGAGAGAGAGAGAGAAAGGGGGTGTATGTAAAGAAGGAGGAAGACAAGCAGGCTGCAAAACACCCAAAATAAAATAAATCGATAACTAGATTGATAGAAACTCATAACCTTTCTGCTACTTTCCAAAAACCATTTTCGCCCATTAAATGTCGGGGCAATTTTGTCTGTTTGGTACTTACTCCTTTCCATACTTCAAATTGAGTAAGCCCGATCTTTTCACGGTTTTTTTTTTTTTTTTTTTTCTGTTTTCTTCGTCCTCGTTTCGATTATAGCCATTTAGCCGGCAGTTTTGGTTGGGGCTGAGAAACGTGGAAGAAACGGCGGGAAAATATTGCGTCAAATAGATGAAAAGGAGGCACGTGATTGGTTAATGAAAAACGATCGTTTTTCGCGTCACCGTCTACCCAACTGTTTGTCCCCAGATGCGTGGCAGGAAATGAATTTCCCGCCATCTTGAAATTAATAGCGATAGAGAGTCGGCCATTATGCAAGTAATAAACGAAGTTTGGTATTTGATCACACGACTATTACAACGATTTTCGGAGTGATTAAGCCAGACATAGCACGCACAAACAGCAATATATATATATATATATATATATATATATATATATATATATATATATATATTTATATATATATATATATATATATGTGTGTGTGTGTGTGTGTGTGTACGCATATATATACATATATATATATATATATGCAGGGAGTATATATATATATAATATATATATATATATATATATATATATATATATATATATATATATATATATATACATATATATAACGAGTCTAGTTATCTATATTTGTATATATATATATATATGTAGAGAATATATTTATGCAGAGAGCATACATATAATAAATATGTATATATATATATATATGTAGAGAATATATATATATATATATATATATATATATATATATATATATATATCGTTAATATACGCATAAATATTAAATTATGTGAATTGAAAAGCCCAGGCCAAACAAAGAAGCCCTTTCTAAAAAAAAAATCCATCGCTCGCTATTACGAAGATATTCAGCGTGATTAAGTCACCCACAGCGAACACACACGCACGCGTGCATATTATACAATTCATGCACATGTACATGAATCATATATATATATATATATATATATATATATATATATATGTACACAGGCCCGGATCACGACCTTTTGGAGTCCCTAGGCTGATAAAGTTATGGGCTCTTGCATCCACCTTCTAACACGCCCTCATTATTTTTTATTCGTGATGTCTTTTAGCGACATTTACATACCTTGAAGTAAATTTATTGCAAATTCAACAATATCTGTCTTTTGTTTGTTAATAAAAATATTCTTTTAAGAAATATTTTACTATTTATTGCAAACCAAATTTGTACGTATTTCAGCGCAACCATAATGAGAAAAAAAACAAACAAAAACGGATTTTTTATAACGAGCCCGCACGCGCGATCTTTCGCGAATGCCTTGACTCATCAGGTTTGGAGGGTCACCAAATGTACTGCAATCGCAATAGAAGTGATGCTTCGTGGGCAAGATAGCTTGACGGAACCCAACCCTTCTCCATCCGAAATATAACAAGAAAACAGTCAAAATAAATAGGAATTTGTCAAATTGATATCGTTTCAGTTCATGAAACCATTTAGAAGTTATAACATCAAGAAAATTAAAATCATATTTTATAAAAACTTGAGGAGCCCCAGGCTCCAACCTATACTAGCCTAAAAGATAATCCGTCCCTGTATGTACAAAGCGTCAGGGGAAAAAGTGAATTTGTAAACAGTCACTATTACTGCTGCTGAAGCAAGACTCTTCGTTAAGACGAATTGAGTTCTCGAGTCACTAGCGCGTCTATCTAAAAATAAATACGTCTAAATTCACCTTCATTCATCCTGTGCGCCAATGGCTAAGGAGTAGATTCTCCATCTGATACCAAATCGGTCGGGTTTCGATCGACAATCGGATGTCTAGCCACACTGATCAGCTGCGAAACAGTCTGTCTGTGGACGACTATATATATATATATATATATATATATATATATATATATATATATATATATATTAAAGAAAAACAGACCACTTTAAGGTACTATTATAATAATTTATTTCACCAGAGCCTTTTTAAAGGACTCCGGATCATCAGATAGCACTTCCAAAAATGAAATGAAATTAAAATTGATGGGTAGTGTAAGGTTTTGTAATTTAACAGAGAGTGTAAAAGGGGTAGTTAAAGAGACATGGTAGAGTTTAGGGAGGGATTAATTTCATAGCTCTCTCAATCATATATATATATATATATATATATATATATATATATATGCAGTATATTTTCATTCAAGAAGGTTTGGTTAATTAATTTAAAACTATTATGTCTATTTATTTTAGATTTAATCCTTTCAAGTCCACGAATTATTTTCTTGGTAGTTGTAGAAAATTGATTAAGAAAAATTCCTATATTTTCTTAGAAAACTTAGATTTCGTCAAGTCTGGGTCTCATTTTTTTTTCTTATAATAGTCTGCTCTTTTATCGGCGAATTATTGGGAGTTGATCGTTCGATTTGTAATCAACCAACATCAAGTAGATTTCTTTTCTTTTCTATTAGTTCGCATATGGCATTATCCAATTATTGCTTTTGTGATTATTATGCATGGTCCTAGTCCTAAGATTATCACCGGGAATTATGCGATTAGTTCACTTTCAGTGCATTTTCTCTTAAGTAAATCCAAATCCCTCCTGATCAGATTGGCAAACCACCAGTGCGATGCTCATATAAAACATTTTTTTTTTGCGGTTTCTGGAGGTTTCACCGATGTACATCACTGAGCATTTTGTACAGACTTTTCCGTATATTCCGGCTCTGTCTTGTTACTGTTGCCATTTCCTCCGCTAATCTGTAAGAAAAAGTTAGCCACAGTTTTTTTTAGTTTTTTTAATTTTAATTCCGACCTGAAGAAACCAAGTCCAACAGATTTTTACCATTCGTCCATACATTGAAAATTGCTGTCACGTTTGATATGGTACTTTTGTTATCTATTTAGAGATTCTTCATAAAATACAAAGAAGAATCTGCAATGTTATTGCTCCTGACCGGGCATCTAGGATTCATTCACTTCTTTTGCGTTTTTGTTTTATAAATATTTTCAAGGTCATTGTTTTGTTAGGCTTTCGTCTTTGCTACCTTGACCATGTGAATTTAAGAGTTCTACTCGATTGGCGAAAAGATCTGATCATCTTACATTTGAAATGATTACATGTAACCGTAAGTTGTAAGCTAACATTTCCTTCTCTCGCTCTTATCAAAAATATAAATGCAATATCAAACGTTAACTAATGTCTTCTTAACTTCTGTTCTTTTATTGTCCTCGCTCCTTAATAATGTTTTTCTTTTTCTCATATCCTCTCGCACTCGTCTTAGTAGCTTTATTGCCTTGCTTGAGGTGAAATTATTAAAAAGATCATATAACTGGCGGCAATAAAAATTTTGTCGACATTAAATAACACATTGAGGTTGATAAGCCGTAAAAGAAACCAAACCAAAACAAACTACCGTATTTGACGATATATAAAGCGCACTTTTTTTGCTAATAATATCTTTTAAAATTCCCCTGCGTCTTATATGCCATATGTAGGTTTACTAATTACTATTTGTTTCTTTATTTGCTCAGCTGAAATTTGGGTGCGTCTTATACATCCGTGCGTGATATATGTCTAATATGGTAATTAAATGTTCAAAAAATACTTTGGGCGTTCATCTTAATAATGACATAAAGATTTTGACGATAAAACTTAGATTTCGTCAAGTCTGGATCACACACATATATATATATATATATATATATATATATATATATATATATATATATATATAAACCAGTATGTGCTGAAATGTTCTCGACCAAACAAAGAACCCTTTACCGAAAACTCATGAATTTCAACGTGATTATTATACACCCAACATGCATGTGCGTGTGTACGCATGCGCACACCTACCCATCCAGATTATGGTTGCTCAGTTCTTTGAGGAGAGTTGGACATATTTCGTAAAATACGTATAAGTCATGAAAGAAGATCTTTAGTTGAGAAAGTTTTGGCATGAATAATCTTGAGACCCTTCTTAACGCGTCTACTTAATTAATCCGCCATGGATACTTCAACGTGGTGTAATGGTTAACAATCTTTTCTCGCTAGATCAATTACCACTGAGAAGTGAGTTCGATCCCCACTGGATGTTCCATACTTTCGGCATTGTGTCACATTTAAACTATGCTTCGCAGATCACTAATGAATCCACCGTGAGCACTTCAATTTGGTGTGATGGTTGGCAAGCTTGTCTCGCTCGATCAAATACGATTGAGTAGCGAGTTCGATCCTCAATGGGCGCCGCCATCTACGATTAGCAACTCACTATAATGAGCCCGCCATTAGCCTCGATGACTGCTTCAATACGAGGTCTGAAACGTTGACATGTCCGATCAGATTATCAATTTCGGACATTGTTATGGTGGACTTCAGAGATTGTATAGTTTTATGGTGACATTGATTCACTTCTCTCTCGACTACGCACTATATGTAGTAGCTCAACTGATTCAGGACTGGAGAGCTCGGAGACTATATGTCTTTTTTGTTTTTTCTTTCTACATTTCTAGCAAGTTTTGTTATTCTATTTTTTCTCACTTAGTGCCTATCATATATTTATTATAAACTTTACATTTTTGTTTTAGTTTGTTTGTTTGTTTGTTTGGGTTTTATGGCATATCAACCACTGTGGGTTATTTAATGCCAAATCCAGTTTATATGAATTTTAAATGCCTATTTTGTATAGAATAAAAAACGTATAGCTGGCAACATTATTGTTTAAAAAAAAACTTAGAGCTGGCAACATTATTGTTTCAAAAACTTAGAGCTGGCAACATTATTGTTTCAAAAACTTAGATCTGGCAACATTATTTTTCTGAAAACATTATCTGAGACCTTGCTGTTGGATGCAGTTCATCGCCATACCCAGGACGTGGATGTAGTTTATCGTCATACCCAGGACGTTTTGTTTTAGTAACAAGTTGTTTTTTCACTCTGTCCTTAATACTATTCAATATTTTCGAACGAAACATTATAGTTTTAGTTACTTTTCGTGGTCCATTTTTCTTTTTAATGTCATCAAATATCCTAAACAGATATATTCCTGGACCATCTCCAGCTCTTCATCCTCTCTTTTTGTGACCTCTTCATCCTCTGTTCTTATAGTGATTTTCCAAGCATTGCTTAGATGTGGCACAAGGCCGAAAGTAGGGGCCATCCAGTGGGAATCGAACTCACTACTCAGTCGTAA
Source organism: Acanthosepion lycidas (assembly GCA_963932145.1). NCBI lineage: Eukaryota > Metazoa > Mollusca > Cephalopoda > Sepiida > Sepiidae > Acanthosepion > Acanthosepion lycidas. Next base: position 30,206,419 of record OZ010615.1, on the reverse strand, counting down.
TTGTTCTAGCGAGACAAGCTTGTTAAGCATTGCACCACCTCGAGGTGCCCTATCCTCTGTTCTTATACGTTCGGAATGTTACATTTGAACATTACTTCTGTTTTATCTCTGTTCACATTTAAACTCACATCGCGACTGTCCAAAATCGGGTCATTTCCCGTGTCTTATAATTCATTCAATGATTTTGACATTTGAGGTCAGCAAATCGTAGATATTCTCCGTTTATGTTTGCCCCCTATTTCTTCCAGTCCGTGACACCCAGGTTTCGAATTTTACTAGAGTGGATTCGTCAGGAAGCTGACTTCTTTATGCTGTTGGTCTGTGGAGGCGCCCCAAGCTTGTGGTACCGTTGGAATGTTTCTGGAAGCCATGGCACGGGTTGACTCAAGCCCTGTCAGTGAAATTGGGTCGATGGAAGTGTCGGGAACCGTTGTGCTAGCACAAAGTCACAAGACATTGTGGCCGAGAGTTTGAGGTATTTTTGCAGCCCCCTAATACTTGAACTTTCAAGTACTTCTTCAATAGGATCCCTTAAAAATCTCCTAAAAACTAGTCATTTTCATATATGTATATTGTAACATATATGAGAAAGATATATATATATATATATATAATTATTTATTGAAAAATATGATTCCAACACGCTACATAAGAGTTCTCATGTTTCAAAACAAGAGCCGAACACTTCAATATAATTATTTGAATTAAATGCTCTACTTTTGTATCGAGCACTATTTTTTTTAAATAAAAACAAAAATACTAAAGAACTTTGGATTATTTATCTAACGAGTTCTTTCCTATTTTCTATATATTTTTCACACACACACACACGCATATATATATATATATATATATATATATATATATATATATATATATATATATATATATAGAGAGAGAGAGAGAGAGAGAGAGATAGATAGATAGATAGATAGATAGATAGATAGATAAAGAAAACAAAATAGATAGATAGATAGATAGATATGAACATACTGAGATAGATAGATAGATAGATAGATAGATAGATAGATAAAACGAGTTATATAAAAAAGAGACTAGGCAGATATAAAAAGTCGAGAGATAGTTCGATATGAACAAGTTGAGATAAATTGATAGATAATTAGATAGATATGAACAGACTGCAATAGATAGATAGATAGATAGATAGATAAGCTGAGGGATAAAGATAGAGAGAGAGAATGAGTGTATGAGAGAGCGGGATGAGTATGAGAGATGGGGTTGGGTTCGAGTTTGACGGATAGGAAAATTGTAAATGCCTTCATTTCTTGTTCGGTTTCTTCTCCCATTTCGTTTATCAAATAAACGTTGAATAAATGACCCCTGGCTGACTCTCATTTCCTCTTTCGTCTGTGAATGCCGACCCAGACGACCACAACATAACCGAAACCGCCTCCCAGTCGGGGCGCGCCTAAATATAACTCGGTCGTCGAATGTAACAGAATCAGTCAGGTGTTCGGATAATTGTAAGCGACATAACCACACAAAATGCGATCTGTCCCTAACTGGCCAATCGGAAAGTCAACAGCCAGGATAGCAATGCCTAATTTGTAGTTTTAGCTGAAGCACCATTGAGACTCTGTATCCCGATCCATAGCTTCAAAAACGTCTTTCAACCTATTACACATTTTCTTTTTTTATTTCACTCGCAGTAAAGCTCGAGAGCCAATCAAGGCAGTGGGTTAGAAAACAATGTGTGGGATAAGAATATAAATGAAGGTAGGAGGAGATGAAGAGAATGGGGATGAAGAGGATAGTTAGCAAGTGACCCTTGACTTTTAAGAATATAAGATTGTAGTCTTCAGGGATGTATCCACGCTGGAATTTGTTGCATAGTTCTTGGAGGAAAAGCTGAGTGGAACTTCCTCCTTACAGTTGGAATATGGAGGAAATGAGGTTAATTTGGTTCAGTGGATGTTGTATGGTGGGTTCTAGCTGTAAACGCCCGTACTGGTGAAATTAAAAAATGGGGCGCTCAACTGAACACTTGCCATGGAAATAGCGATAGACTTGCAACGTTGGGTCTGTCGGAATGAGGCTGCAGTGTGTTTGGCTGCTGGTTTTGCTCTTTTGTGTTTTTTTTTCTATGGTAGAAATTTGTTGGATCAGATCTGTGAAGAAGGAGAAGATTATGAGGATAAGGAGGATAGATAATAAATGACCTTTGACTCGAAGAGGTTAAGATTATAGCTTAAAGAGTTACTGTTGAAAATTGTAATGATTAATGAGGTGTGTGATATGAATGAAAGAGGAAATAGTAAGAAGCGAGGATGATAGATAACAAGTGACCTTTGACTTGAAGTGAATAAGATTCTGATGTAGAGGTTTACTGTTCAAAATTGTAATGGTGAATGAGGTATGTGACAGGAATAAAGGCGGTGATAGTAGGAAGTGAAAATTATGAGGATAAGGAGGATAGACAAAAATTGAACTTTTGGCGTAAAGAGTCTAAGATTGTAGCGTAGAGGTTTACTGTTAAAAATTGTAATGATGAATGAGACGTGTAATATGAATGCAAGTGGAGATAGGAGAAAGTGAAACTGATGGGGATGAGGAGGGTAGATAACGATTGACCCTTGATTAAGGTTAAGATTGTCATTATCATGAAAGCATCTATATGAGAGTCTGTTTGACAAAGCAGCATTTCTCGGGATAAAATGTGAATGTCCTCCTTACAAATGGAATAGAGGGGGAATGTAGGTGATTCGATAACCTTGAACGGAGTATGGCGTGTCTAACTAATTAATAGCACACAACTGAACAGTTGCCATGGAAATAGCGATGTGGCATTGTGTCTGCGGGGAAAGAGGCTGTAGAGTGGAAAACAAACCTTTTCAGCATAAGACTGTGTAAACCGTATTAAAAATATTTACCAGCCTGAATGTGCGAGAAATTTCATAGAAAATGTGTCCTCCGACAAGAATCCAAATCATGGGAAATTTGTAGTTTAAAAGCAGTAATTCGAACTTGCGAACTAGACGCTTCCTTCGTAGCTAAATGGTATAGCACGTCAGTCTATATGACGGTTCCGTGTATGATGCAGGTTCGATTCCCGTCAGAGGACGCATATTTTCTATGAAATTTTTCGGGCATTCGGACCGGTAAATGTTGTTAATACTGTTTATTATAAAAAAAGCATTTACTTAAATATCTGTATCCATATAAATAGCGTATAACAATAAATATATATAGTTGTCGGACTTAGTTCATTTCATTTTTATATATATATATATATATAGTGAGGGGAAATAAATATTCGTACACTTGAAAAATTGTATTTTTATAAATGTAAAAGCCTTAAATAAAACAAATCTAAGCACATTTTATGTATAAAAAAAACATACTATTAAAAAATAATGATAAACTTAATTAATTCTTATTCTAACAGAAAGTAATGCATTTTTTTAATTCTAACTGGTGAAAAAAGTATTCGTACAAATCAATTATTAGAATAAAATAATCAATTAATTATGAAAAATGTATATTCTAGAATGTTCCAGTAATGTGATCAGTAATTATAGTTAACGCTATTAGCCATTATCAGAGAATTCTGCAATTTCTAGTCTTACGAGAAGGTTCTAATAATGCCTGAAGGTAAAGAATTGACTATTTCACAAAAACAACACATTTTGTCTCTTTGGAAAGATGGGAACAGTTACAGAACGATTTCTAACCTGAATATTCCTTTTACTAAAATTGCTTCGTTCATTGCAACGTTTAAAACTCATAACAGCGTCGAAAACCAAAGGCGAACAGGTGCTACGAGGAAGAGTTCTCTAAGATCGGCAAGGATATTAGGACGCCAGATCCAACAAAATCCACAGGTTACCCCGAGAAGAGCTACAGGAACATCTGCATGCATTAGGGATTAAAGTAACCAAGCGTACAATAAGTAATGAACTACACAAAAACAGTCTGAAATCACGCATCCCAAGGAAGACTCCACTCCTCTTGAAACGACACAGAGATGCTAGGCTAAAATTCCTTAGAGAGCATAAGGATAAAGAATATTTGTTTTGGGAAAAAGTACTATGGACAGATGAAAGTAAAATAGTTGTTTGGTCATAATTATTGAAATCGTGTGGAGGAAGGATGGTGAAGCCTACTTACCAAAGAACAAGTTGCCAACTGTAAAGTTTTGTGGTGGCAGTATCATGATCTGGGGCTGTTTTTCTGCAAAAGGTGTTGACAAAATATCAATAATAGATGGCAAGATGAATGCCGAAAGCTACCAGAAAATCCTGCAAGACAATTTAATATGTTCTGTTGAGAGACTTCGGCTACCTCCTGATTGGGTTTTCCAACTGGATAATGATCCTAAGGATACCGCTAGATCTACAAGGAAATGGTTAGCTGAAAGTAACGTTGATGTCTTGCAATGGCCAAGTCAGTCCCCAGACTTGAACCCAATCGAGGGTTTATGGCGACATTTGAAAATTCAAATTGGGAAAAGAGCACCAACAAATATCAAGAATCTGAAGACAATATGCCAAGAAGAATGGGACAAAATACCACTCAATGTGTGCAAATCATTAGTTGAGACGTACAGGAATAGACTGGTAGCTGTTGAACTCAATAAAGGATATTCCCCAAAGTATTAAATTAAGTTAATATGCTTTTTTTTGTTTTGTACGAATACTTTTTTCATCAATTAAAATGAAAAAATGCATTAATTTCTGTTAGAATAAGAATTAATTAAGTTTATTACTATTTTTTAATAAAATGTACCTTTACACGTAAAATGTATCAAAATTTGTTTTAGTTAAGGCTTTTATATTTATAAAAATACAATTTTTCATGTGCACGAATATTTATTTCCGTCCACTATATATATATACATATATATATATATATATATATATATATATATATATATATATATATATATATATGTATATATATATGTGTGTGTGTGTGTGTGAAAAGTTTGTGTATATAAATATAAATACATATATATATATATATATATATATATATATATATATATAATTATTTATATATTATATGGGCGGTACTTATTAGAAAGCGCTCAATATCAGAGATAGAGCTAATGTCTGACGATCGCAAAAGCGTGAAACCCAGAGTCACAAACTCACATCAATCCAACCAAATATATATATATATATATATATATATATATATATATATATATATATATATATATATATATATACTACAAACTTGCGTTCAGGTTTTGACAGCATTTCACTATTCTTGGCAAATTATCCCAATGTGGGATACTTAATAAGAAAAGTGATGAAAACATAACAAATTGAAATTGAACAGACAATATACCCAAAGGTCCGTGTGTATGTAATACTCAAACAGGCGAACCAATAAATTCTGTTTATTATTATTATTGTTATCAATTCTCAAGAACAAAATGATATACATAAATCCTAATTCTAATCATCGCTTTTTAAAACAATGTCGAGGAGCGAAGGTAGTTAAAATAATAGCGGCGTCAAGGATAAAACCGTCCTTACGACACACGGTTATTTTGTGGTCAGGAAGATACAAGTTTTCCAAATATTGTATTCAACATCGCTTATTTGAAAAGTAGTGTCTGTGCGCGCGCGCGTATGTGTGTGTGCGTATCTGCGTGTGTATGTGCGAGAGTGTGCATGCGTGTGTGCATGTGTGTGAGTGTGCCTGTGTGTGTGCGCGCGTCTATGTGTGTGCGTGTGTGTATCTGTGCGAGGCTGTGCATTCGTGTGCGTATGTGTGTGCGTATGTGTGTGAGTGTGTGAGTCTGTGTCTGCATGTGTGTGTGTTTGTGTGTGTGTGTGTGCGAGTGTGCATACTTGCGTGTGTGTGTGTGTGTGTGCGAGAATGTGCATACGTGTGTGCGTGCTTGTGCGGGAGTGTGTGTCTGTGTGCGTGTCTGCGTGTGTGTCTGTGCCAGTGTGTGCATGCGTGTGTGCATGTATGTGTGTACGTGTGTGAGTATGGATGTGCGTGTGTGTGAGTGTATGTGTGTGTGTGCGCGCGCGTGTACGGAGAAATGTTATTTGTAGCGAAGTGGTTGATACGTTACGAATCTTTTAAGTTTTGTAGCAGCCACACTAGCCGAGACTGTTATTAACCCCTCGGTAGGGGTTGCATGTATAATGGATTATATCGTTCATTGCTTTTCAATAATATATGTAATTGGCGCGCATTTGATGACAATAAAATAAGTTAATAGTATTTTTGTTGCGTTTTAAATCAGGATTTTTATGACAGCTGCCGTGATTAATTGTCTGCAAAAAATAATAGTGATAATAATAATGCCATTTATTCATCGACGGTGTGATTTGGAAAGACGTTATTACAAATGTTTAATATTAGATAATTCTTTAGAGAAAATCGTTTTCGAAGAGGAGATTAATTTCGCTGGGTTGATAAGGTTTTTATGACTGCTATCTCGTATCGACAAAGACATTAATTTTGATTGTTAAAGAGGCCTGGAGTTAATACCAGTAGATGCTTTGTAAGAGGAACCTATAAAGCACTGATAATTGAAATCAATAAGAATGTAGGAAATTCGCTCGTCCTGCGTTTTTTTTTTATATTAAGTATCTGAACGTTCAAATTCCAATACAATAATAAAAAAATAAATAAATAAAGGACATATTTGTATTTACAAACATATGTGCGTGAATTCAAAAGAATCAAAATAAAGTCAAAATAGTCTTTATTTGAGTAAAAGTATTTTTGTAGTTGGTTCACAGAAAAAGCTGTAATTTACGAATGGCATTTATCGTTAGCTTAGATTCGCTGACCGTTACATTAACAGAAATAGATAATAAAATGCAAGAAGATATCACAAAGGGCATTTGTAGGAAATTATGTCTCCCAGGGTTTTTTATTTTTTTAGGTTAAAGATCCAAACGTCCTAATCCCAAACAATAATTAGAAAGAAATAAAGAAAACATGGGTATACCTGTTAAATAAATAATTTGTATTTACGAGAGTGAAAGTCTTTAGGTCGGTGGTTCAGAGAAAGATCTACGGCCCAGAAAAGGTTTTCAGTAGTTGGTCCATACACTGATCGTCAGCAAAGATTCACTGATCATTGCTGTTGTTATTGGAGATGATTTGTTTGAAGTCTGCTGTTTCTTAAAACATAGCGAAAACAACATTTACTTATGCACAAAAAGCATGAAGGTTATAGGCAAAAAACAGCAGTCTTCTATTGTCGACCCCACTTAATAATTACACAGAATGTAAGTATATCTGTCGATATCTCTGAGATGAGGTATTATGATTACTTAAATTATTTACAGTATTCGGGCTGTTATCCGCATCTTCATTGCGATATTCACAACGTTTCGGCCGTTGTACGCACTGTCCTTCTACAGCTGATTGGGTTATGTGTCTATATCTCTGAGATGAGGTATTAGGTTGGTGCAAAAATATTTTCGTTTTTTGACGTATTTTTTAACGTCAAAAAACGACAATATTTTTGCACCAACCTAATATTATGATTACTTACATCATTTACAGTATTCGGGCTCTTATCCGCATCTTCATTGCGATATTCACAACGTTTCGGCCGTTGTACGCACTGCCCTTCTTCAGCTGATTGGATTATGTGTCTATATCTCTGAGATGAAGTATTATGATTACTTACATCATTTACAGTATTCGGGCTGTTATCCGCATCTTGATTGCGATATTCACAACGTTTCGGCCGTTGTACGCTCTGGCTTTCTTCAGCTGATTGGATTATCTGCTCACATGTTCGGCCCATGATATCCCCAGCTTCTTTCTGTAGAACCACATTTCTGTTCCTTCAAGTCTATTTTTCATTTTTGAGAAGATTGTCCATCATTCTCTGACATACAGGAGCACAGACATCGCGTAACATTTCAAAATTCTTATCTTTGTTTCTAACGAAATTTTTCTGTCTCTTAATACTCTGCTTTGCTTTTGGAATGCATCTTTGGTCTTCGGGTCTCAGTGTCGCACTTTTCGTCCTCTTTTAGAACACTTCCCAGGTTTATGAAACTTAGTAGAATGAACAATTTTATTTTTTATGCTACAATAGGAGTGTAGAAAATTTTTTTTTTATATTAAAGTCCAAACGTCCGAATTTCAAACAATAATAAAAAAAAGAAATAAGGTCTTATGCCTGTTAAATAAATCGTCTGTACTTACAAACATATTTACATGAATTCAAAAGAGATCAAAATGGGTAAAAACATTTTTAGTTGAGTTAAAATAGTTTGGTAGTTGGTCCATAGATAAATCTGAGATTGAGAAAAGACTTTCGAGTAGTTAGTCCACAGTCAAAGCTGTGGCTCAAAAAAGACTTTAATCGTCAGCGAAGATTCACTGACTATCAAAGGCGTTGTTTTTGTAGATGTTCTGTTAGAAATCGCCGATACATCTTTCTTTCAGCATGCGTTGTGGGGGAAAGAAAAAGCTATGTAGCCACGTCTTCACTTGTGTTTGAACGGCTTGATGAAAATTGTGTTTTATTTTCTCGCTCAGTGGTCCAATATTTCACATGGGTACGTTAATTTCTAGCCAAACAGACACTTTGATTTAAACAGAGAAGAAAAAGAAAGAAAGATTAGACATAGAAGATAAAACGAGAGGAGAGTAATAATTAAAAAGGGAGTAGAGAGAGAGAGAAAAGGAAAAAAGAGAGGGAGAAAATGTAGATGGAGATGAGAAATAAAGAAGGAAAAAGGAAGAAAGAAAGGAACATAGAAGAGAAAAAGGAGAGCGAGGAAGAGAAGAAATAAAAAAAAAAAGAAAATGGGAGAAAGAAAGAAATTGTAAAGAAAAAGCAGACGAACGTTTAGGCTTGCAGAGAAGCTTTATTCAATGTAATTTGGCAAATGCCCGTAAGTGAGCTTCGATCATTTCTTTTATAGTCGAGTGGTTCTAAGGGGAGACAACTTTGGTTGCCTTCACTACAGGTATATAGAAGAAAAAAAGGCGAGGAGAGGAATAAAGAAAAAAAAAGAAAGATTAGATATAGAAGATAAAAGGAGAGGAGAGTAATAATTAAAAAGGGAGTAGAGAGAGAGAGAAAAGGAAAAAAGAGAGGGAGAAAATGTAGGAGATGAGAAATAAAGAAAGAAAAAGGGAGAAAGAAAACATAGAAGAGAAAAAGGAGAGCGAGGAAAAGAAGAAAGAAAAAAAAGGAAACAGAAGAAAGAAATTGTAAAGAAAAAGGAGGCACGGTGGAGTAATGGATAGCGGCTCGGATTAAGGAATCGGAGAGCCGAGTTCGAATTCCAGTCGGATCCATTACCTTTCGAATCACTTGATCCTTGTTGTATGATTACTCCTACTATATCTCGTTCCTGATCTTGTCTCGCCTGATCTTGTTTCATTTCAAGTGATCAGTTTCTTCTTAAGGGTTTTTGTTAGGGGCCATGGTATGTCAGCGTTGGTTGGAAAATGGCTTTGATGAGATTTGTCTTGGTGTTCATGGAAATGCTACGATGTTTTAGAAGAGGAACAAGTTGGTAACTGACTACGTTGGCTTTCTGACATCTGGTCTCGATTTCTCTGTCTTGTTTACCGTCTTCAGTAAATATACTGCCCAGATATTTGAATTCACTGGTTTGCTTTAGCAGGGTGCCATTGACGTTCAAGTCCAGTTTTTCTGATCTCTTGCTGACGGTCGTGCTCTCGGTCTTACTGACACTGATTGTCATGTTGTATTTCTCGCAGCTTGAGTTGAGTTGGTCAGTGTGTTCCTGCAGCTGGATCCTGTCGCTGTTCATCATTGCCTGGTCGTCGGAGAGCATGAGTTCGTTAAGTACCTCAGGATCTGGATAGGCCTCCTTTGTAATCTGGTCCATGTAGAACATGGACCAGAACATCGATTGTAAGAAGTGAAAAATCTGTGGATGCTAGCAAAAGGGACAGGCCAACATGTAAATTACACATTGCGGATGCCAAAATTAAACACCTCAACAATTTAAATATCTGACAAGCGTTTTAACAGTGGGCGGAAAGTGCGAAGCTGATATCTGAAGATGCAAATCGATAGCGAAAAATGCCTTCCTAAAGCTAAGCACGACGTTAGAAACAAAGAAAAGGGTACTTATCTTTTACGTAATATCGGTCCTCCTGTAATGTCAGTGAATGCTGGACAATCTCCTCACAGATGAAGAAGAGACTTGAATTAGCAGAAAGCTGGATCTACAGAAAGATGCCGAGGATACAATGTACCATGCCTTTTAGCGAAAAAGGAAACGAAAAGGAAACTTATACTTAACATCACGAAGTGGTAGTTGAAATTTCCAGAGCACATAATGAGAAAAGACGGCTTGGAAAATCTGATACTCACAGGACAGATTGAACGCAAGAGGTACAGAAGAGAACTACTATTAGTAGTATTACTACTATTATAATAATCATTATTATTATTACTATCACTATTATTACTACTACTATAATTATTATTATTATTACAATGATCACTACTACAATAATTATTATTATTACTACTACTACTACTTTTACTATTATTACTATTACTATAATTATTATTATTATTACTATTATTATTACTAATATAATTATTATTATTACTACTCATACTACTCTTATTATTACTAATAATATAATTATTATTATTATCATTATTACTATAACTATTATTACTACTACTATATCATTGTTATTACTACTACTATTACTATTATTGCTACTATTGAAATTATTATTATTATTACTACTTTTACTATTATTACTACTACTATAATAATAATTATTATTATTACTATTATAACTACTACTACTACTATTATTGTTATTACTACTAATAATATTACTACTACTATAATAATAATTATTATTACTACTCATGCTACTACTATTATTATTACTACTACTATAATTATTATAGCACTTACAGAAAAGCGCGTTTTAAAAAAAGAAAAGCCAGTTTTTAATATTATTAAACATTGTGTTTTCTCTTTCTTTTCTTAAATTGAGCTCTTGCATAGCTATTGCAAAGTATTGGAAGAATAACGCCAATTATTTTATTTATTTATTCATTATTATTATTATTATTATTTCCTTTGATTTCTGTTGTATTCTTCCAGTTCAGAAATGGCTTCATGAAATTTTCCACTAATCATTTTCTGTAAAAAAAAAAAGAAAAAAAAAGATCACACACATTTTTTCATAGATAAATCTTTTCGTAATGTGTGTGATGTACTTGTGAGAACAATTTTTTGGTATTTCTTTAAGGCATGGGCTACCAGGAATCCCTTCAATGAGTCTATTGGAAACTTTTCCAATCAAACTGAGGACGCCATTTACAACTGGAATTATTGATGTCCACATGTGCCACATTTCTTTTTAGATTTCCACTTCAAGATCCCTTCACTTTGATAGTTTTTTTCTAAGATCTTCAAAGATACATTACAGTCTGCAGGAACTGCAAAGTGAATAAGAAAGCATATTCTGTTTTTTATCTTTGATCAAGATGTCTGGGCGATTAGCTTTGAATGTTCTGTGTTTATTATAAAGTCTCACTTTAAAATTATTATTATCGTTGTTGTTATTATTATTAATACATACGGCCGATTCACACTAGTGTCAAAAAGCTAGACATAGGTCCGGTTTATACTAGAGTCAAACATTTAAACATACGTCCGATTCACAGTAGTGTCAAAAAGCTAGACATAGGTCCATATAATACTACAGTCAAAGTAATATACATAAGTCCAGATGACACGAAAATCATAGAGTTAGAACAAGTGTACACTAAAATCTAAAAGATTCTACTTACAATACAATGAAAAAAAGGGGTAGACATTTGCCTGGTTTACACTAGATTAAAAAAGTAGATAATTGTCCATTTTACACTAGGATCAAATATCAAATATAAGACCGGTTAAAAATAGATTAAAAACGATAGACATAGTTTCGCATGACACTGGAATCAAAAAGCTAGACATAGGTCCGGTTTACAGTAGAGTTAAAAAGCTAAACATAGATCCGGTTTACACTAGAGTCAAGAATTTAGATATAAGTCCGGTTTATACTAAGCTCAAGAATCTAGACATGGGTCCGGTTTCCACTAGAGTCAACATGTAGACATAGGTCCGGTTTAAACAAGAGGCAAGAATGTAGATATAGGTCCGGTTTACACTAGAGTCAATATGTAGATATAGGTCCGGTTTACATTAATTAGCAAAATAAACCATTTAATTAATCAATATCTTTAACCTACGTTTCTTAGATTGTAGTCTTATTTGTTCAAGCCTTTCATGTGAGGCACTCAGATAAATTTGTCTCTTAAGCGATCGCCTTGCCTCAGCTTGATATTGAAATAGATTTTGTAGTTGCAATCTTTGTTCTTCTGAATGCAAATTTTTTTCTTCCAAGATATATTTCCATTTCACTGTTATATTAAACACGTGATTGTTTAACATCTGTCTATATTTCTGAGCTGAGGTATTATGTACATTATTTACATTATTCGGACTATTGTACTCTTTGCACAGTGGATAAAGGGGTTGGTTAGATCCAGTGACAGGACATAAAGCGAGTGAGTTCCGGTTAAGCCAGTGGAGAACTGTCAGAGGAAAATTAGAGGAGATAACTGATAACTGACATCCATTAAACATGGCACGTGGAACTAGAACAGTCTACCCCAGTGAGCGAAATAAAGGGTTCAGTTCGACATTCCAGCCACCTGGAGAAGGCCGGAGCGTACAACGGCCTAAATGTTGTAATAAATATGGCGACAAAGATGAGGACAATAGTCTGAATAATGTAAATAATGATTGTTTAACATGAAAAGATATTAAGAAAAAAATCGATTTATGTTATACGAGAAATAATCAACGGGTCATAAATACTATGGAACATTTAAAAATATAAAAGGATTCATTAAACGGTCCATTGGCATCCATTTTAATCCATTGGCATCCATTTTAACTGTAAATTCTTTATCTCTACTTTATTGAATCTCAATACTTTATTTCAAGACTTTTTCTGAATTTTTGACGGTACGTGTACATTGGTATTTAATAACGTAGCGTTGTGAGACAAATTTGTCTCTTGTCCATTGGGTTGTTTAAAAAGAAAGGACTTATGATACAGGAAGTCGAGAAGAAAGAAAGAAAGAAAGAAAGAAAGAAAGAAAGAAAGAAAGAAAGAAAGAAAGAGATAGAGAAAGATGTCACATACGAGAAAACAGAAAGAAAGAATCCACATAGTGAGTAGAAAGAAAGAATCTACATAAAGAAAGAAAGAAAGAGATCTCACATACGAGAAAACAGAAAGGAAGAATTCACATAGTGAGTAGAAAGAAAGAATCTACAGAAAGAAAGAAAGAAAGAAAGAAAGAAAGAAAGAAAGAAAGAATAGAAGGTAGCTTTAACCATAAGAGAAGAAAATAGAAATTTGTATAGAGATATATCCTCACATGCATAACCTTGCAACCCGTATTGACAAACTAGAAATGGCTGACCGTTAGGTTCTCCGATCAAAGACCTGTGATTGGCCATCCAAATATGTTTTAGATTTTCGCTGGGGGCTGGCCGTTAGCCAGAGACACTAATCAACTGCCTGATCTTGGCCAGGTCGAGTGAAACTAATTCTAGCTTTGGCACAACGTCGTCGAAAACTGACCAGTCTGGCTGTGATGGAGAGGCATTACGAATTTAGAGGATAGGGGGTGATCAGACGCCTAGATCCCGCATTTGATCAAAAGTCTCACTCCAGTCCGGGACGGATAGGTGATTAAGAAAATGAATGAGAATTTTTTTAAACACACACACACATATAAATACATACGTGCGTATTACTATAATATACGATAATTTAATTGCGCAAATAACGGCGGCTACGCAACGTGGCTTATGTTTACAATTATGTCGCTATGTGGATTTAGCTATTCAGATATGTTCCAGGAGTGTCCAGTCTTACGGAGACATCACGTTGAAACACCTGTTCCCGTACGATCGATCGATTGTGCGTGATCGTGAATCCCGTGACGGAGCCCAACCCACTTCAGCCCGGTTTTTGAATTCAGAGTTACCTTCAGTTGCCACCCAACGCTATAGAACTGAGTCTGCCCTGCTATTTACCCATAGTTGGAGGGAGAAGAGAATTCACAAAGGTATTAGCATGTAATGGATACGATAAGAATTCGAACTCGGCTCTCCGATGTCCTCAATCCGAACCGCTACCTATTATTCCACCGTGCCACACCGATTCTAAATACACTGACTATTTACATTATCTAGGCTATTGTTCTCATTTCTTTTTTTTTTTTTTTTTTTGCGATATTTATCACAACGTTTCGGCTGTTGCATGCTCCGGCCTTCTTCAGGTGGTTGGTATGTCGAACTGAACCCTTTATTTCGCTCGCTGGGGTTCCACGTGCCATGTCTAATGGATGTCAGTTATCAGTTATCTCCATGTGGCATATATTTAACGTCAAAAAACGACATTATTACGTCATTATTTTTGCACCAACTTAATATATATAGAGAGAGAGAAAGAGAGAGAAAGAGAGAGAAATAGAGAGGATAGACAGATAGATAAGTAGAAAGAAATAGATAGATAAAACTGTTTTAGATATAAAGATTGCAATATATATATATAGAGAGAGAGAAAGAGAGATAGATAGATAGATAGATAGATAGATAGATAGATAGATAGATAGATAGATAGATAAAACTGTTTTAGATATAAAGTTTGCAATATATATATAGTG
>OZ010615.1:30169212-30189212 GCA_963932145.1 Acanthosepion lycidas | reverse complement strand
GCGTGTTCATTATCACTGTATTTTGTTGTATCAGTTATTAGTTACGTTTGAAGAAGGGTTTTTGTTTAGGTAGGGTAGGGATGTATTTTTCAATGAATTCTGACATCCGTTAAATGCATTCTTACGGCATTTTTTTCTATGTGTATGCTTAAAGATTTTTTGGGTGTGTTTAGGTTAAAATACGTTTTATTTAACTACGATTTTAAAAAATATTTTCACTTTTAATTTTTAATATAATATATTTCTTTTTAAAACAAGTAAATGTATTAGAATTCCTTACAATATGTAAAATTATTTTCACATTAAGTATAAGTATGTATATTACTAGGTCACAATTTTTTTATTAAAATTTATATTTAAATATTATTTAAGTAAAATTTATGACAATGACGGCAAATATAGCTAATTTATTTCTCTGATTTAGTAAACTTTTATTTTTTATATATTTTATATAAATCCAGTAATATATAGTTTATCATGTAAGTACAAAGGACATGGGCCATTCAATGGTTTCCATATTCTAGCTTTTCATATTAATTTCATTTTACTGTAAATGTTTTATTGGATTCTTTTAAGTGCTTGTAGTACTTAGAGGGGAGCCTTTAGGTTAGAATACGTTTTATTTAATTACGATTTTAAATACAACATTAAATATTTTCACTGTTAATTTTAATAGACTATTTTTTTTAAATAATTAAATGTATTAAAATTACAGTAAGTAAAATTATCTTTTCACATTAAACATAAGTATGTATATTACCAGTTCACAATTTTTAAACATTTTATATTTAAATATTATTTAAGTAAAATTTATGACAATGACGGCAAAAATAGCTAATTCATTTCTCTGATTTAGTAAACTTTTATTTTTTATAAACTTAGTAATATATAGTTTCTCATGCAAGTACAAAAGACATTATATATATATATATATATATATATATATATATATATATATATATATATATATATATATATATATATATTCCTTACCAGTAGCACGACTCGGAGTTTCATGCACAACGTAATCTTCATATGTTAAGTTATGACTGGGTACCTGAAGACTGCTTTATGCAAACGTGTTACTGGTGAGGAAAAAATGTATATTTATTAACATATTGTTTATAGCTCTGTTATATTGCATCGAGTACTATTTTATTAATACCAGAACTCAATAATGCGTGATATTATATATATATATATATATATATAATATAACGATAATAATTTTGTATAATTTTATATATCAACAAACTGCATTTAGAAAAATATGACAAACTTGAAAACTTGCTGCCGGATGTAGTTTATCGTCAAACCCAGGACAGAGAGAAAATGGAAAGAGAGAGGACACTTAACATCGGGAAGAGAGTTGAAATTTCTAGGGTGCATAATGAGTAAAGAAGGCTTGGAAAAATTGACAGTGAAAGCAATACAGACAGAGGAAAATAACGCATAGCATACCTGACTAGCTAAGGAAAGGGAGTTGTGGAGAGCCACGATCGCCCACGTCCTGAAGGGAGACGGCACATATGCGAAGAAGAATATAAATATATCGTTGATAATTATTAAATGGCGAATCAAAGGTAAACATGTTTATTTATCATTAGTGGTATTGAAATCCTCTCCCACTCTGTACAGAAAAAACGAGCGAATTGCTTCATCAGTCAAAACGCTCTTGTACCGGATGCCGTTTTTGTAAAATAAATAAATATATATATATATATATATATATATATATATATATATATGTGTGTGTGTGTGTGTGTGTGTGTGTGTGTGTGTGTGTGTGTGTGTGTGTGTGTAATTTTATTTTTTACAAAAACAGCATGCAACAGCCAGTATCCTCGTTCAGTGAACATGCAAATCCATTTTACTCCTGGCCAATCATAAGTGGCGCGAGTCGAATAGACTGTATTAAAGAAGATGCCAATCCGTTTCATTCCTGATCAATCGTAAGCGGCGCGAGTTGAGTAGACCACGTAAAAGAACATGCAAATCTATTTCACTCCTGGCCAATCGTAAGCGGCGCGAGTTGAATAGACTGCCTTAAAGAACATTCAAATCCGTTTCACTTCTGGCCAGTCATAAGCGGCGCAATTTAAGTAGACTGTCTTAAAGAACATACAAATCCGTTTCACTCCTGGTCAATCATAAGCGGCGCGAGTAGATTACTTTAAAGAACATGCAAATCTGTTTTACTCCTGAACAATCTTAAGCGGCTACATGCTGTTTATGCACACAACACTTTCCTCAGCACATTAGCTATTCCAAGAAGGGCTGCTACCTGTGCCATCCCAATTATGCCATCTACTCCAAAGGAAATAGCCTAGAGAGCACCATCCACAATAATGACGACATATTTCTCCGATTTTCTGTGTCAGGTCTCTTGTTTTTGTTTTTTGTTTTTTTGTCACCTGCTCCACCTTCATTGTGTTCTTACCCCAAGATATCTAGATGTTTACCAGATTACATTTAGGGTTGCTCTTGTGCGCAAGTGGGATCCCAGGGCGATTGCTCTCCAAGCACTTGTCAGTTGATGTGATTGTATTCCCCATGAGCTTCACTTATTCCTTCTTAGCTATTAACGGGGATGAATGCACACACCACTTCTCTGTGCACACGGTGCCATGCTTCCTGCATAGATCCTCAGGCTTACGGCCATATCACGTTGAGACACCGGTTCACGTCGTATCACCGAAGTTAAGCAACGTCGAGCCTCGTTAGTACCTAGATGGGTGACCGCTTAAGAATATCAGGTTCCGTATGCTCGGATGTGCGTGTCGGATGGTTTACGACCATATCACGCTGAGACACCGACTCTCCTAGTATCACCGAAGTTAAGCAACATCGAACTTGGCCAGTACCTAGATGGGTGACCACTTGGGAATACCACGTGTTGTATGCTTGGATATGCGGCTAGTGTAATGGATAACTGCTCGGAATTGGAGATCAGAGAGCCGAGTTCTAATTCCATTTGGGTTCATTATGTTCACTTACGCTCAAATACTCTTGGGAAATGTATGAATTCACCTTTCCCCCAGATATGGGTTAATTAATATGACTTGCGTCAGTAAATTATTATTATCCCACAGAAATTCTTACAATCTAAATACATTTCCTGGTTTTCAATGACCTACAAAAGGTTGATAAGACGTAATAAACCAAATTAATCAATGGATCAATCTTTAATAGTTCTCAGGTCAGTTTGAAGGTTACTTTGTCATGACATTGTTTATATTCTTTCTGTGCCAGTTGGATATAGCCAATGGCAACGTATTGCACAGCTCCAGGTATCCACCTCGTCTCTCTCCCCCCGGTTATGGGTTAAACAGTAGGACTTGTCTCAGTAAATTATTATTATTATTATCTCAAAATCTAAATGTATTTTCTGGTTTTAAATAGCCCGCAAGAGTTGATAAGCCGTAAAAAAACAAAACAAATCAATCTGATCACATTTCAAGATTTCATTTTTTTCTCCATTTATGGGCAAAGGATAATGGTAATATTGTCCGTTTCCTTATAAGGAAACATTCGGTATTAACCGAAAAGACAACGCGACACTAGTGTTGTTTTTCTTCATTCTCTAACAATCGAGTTGAGATCAAGTGTAGTATCAGTTCTCGGGTTGAAAAACTACAGTTTATCTCTTAATTGGGTTTGTGTTTTCGGACAGGATGCAACAAGATTGATTAATGAATCAATCCTGCATATTTCCCAGTTTATTCTGAGGGTCACTTTGTTGTGACACGAGCTATACTCTTTTTATTCCAATTCGGTGCAGTTACTGTAACTGTGCAATGTCTGAGCAACTCCGTAGAGGTCGGTGAGTTGTTTTAGGGCAAGAGGGGGTAACTTTTTTGAGAGTGCATGCCAAAACCGGCCAAATCTCTGACACAAAAGTGCGAACAAAATTTTTTGAAATCTCGAATTTAACAGCAACTAAGTTGGAACTGGGTCTACCTGAAATAAAGTCCATAAAAGTATCAGCCTGTTTTTTTGTCTTGCTCAGTTCAAGAGGAATTCATTCTATTTGTTCCTCCTCAGTTTTATAGCTTAAGTTTCTATGAACATTTTCAAAATATCTCCTTACAGAAGATGTCCTACAAATGATAGTTTCAGAACAGAATATGTTTAAAGCTTTATTGATATTTTTATTTTTACAAAGCAGTGCTCAATGTAAATTTACAGAGCATAAATATTATAAATTAACTGATTTAAAAATATGGTTCCTTCGCTACACAGAAATTGCCATGTTTCAAAAACAGAAACTAACAACTTCAAATTCAATTATTTAATTAAATTGAAAGCACTAGCTCTGTTTCATTTTCAAGCGAATTTTGGAATAACTAATTTTGAAACTTACTGAGTTTTAAAAGCACATACAATTTGTTTCCAAGGATACAGAGAAATCCAATCATTGAATTTGAAGTTGTTACCTTCTGTTTTTGAAAAAACATGGTAATTCCTGTGTAGCGAAGGAACCATATTTTTAAATCAGTTAATATATATATATATGTATATATATATATATATATATATATATATGAATGGTAAAAATTGTCAAGATATTCTATATTTATGAGCAAAAATCTTCAATATCAGAGATAGAGTGTATGTAAATACAAAAGGGAACACTGACGACAGTCTGTTTCATTAAATAGAATGTCATCACATAGTGCTAATCCGTGTTCACTTTATATATATAAAATTTCAAATTTCACTTTCAAAATGCCTTTTTACAGAAGTCCTACGAATACATAAGGCTTTATTGACTTTCTTCATCATGCCAAATGTTTCAATCCAGTCTTCTTTAAATTCTCTAATATCCACTTCATTTGAATGACATCGTGTTCCTTAGCTCATAATCATGACATTCTGCACAATCTGTAAAGGGCAGAAAATGACAAATAAAATGAGATAATGATAGACATGAAAGAGGAGAAAGAATAAAAGTAAGTCCAAAAGGGAACCTAATGAATAAGTTTCGCGTGCCAGAAACAATTCATTGGTGTACTATGTTTGGCACACGTGCCAAGGATTGCCGACCTCTGTTCTAGGGGATCGTTGATAGTCAAGGGGTAGAATGGGAGTCGGTGGGTGAAAGACACTCAGTTAAAATGTTTCTTAGTGTATATGTATATTGTATTCTTCAGTGAAGATGAAAGAAAGACATTGAGCTCTATGAACAACCGAATCAAAAGCCTTAGATACTTATATCCAAGTGAACAGTGTTAACAAATCACGCCAGGCCCTGTACAAAACAACTTTTTTGCCATATCTGCAATACGCATTGAAAGTGACTGACTTACAAGCTTCAGGAGCCGTTGTCATTCTCACGCGAATCAAAAACATTGATCAAACTTCTCAGGGAGTCGATAGTCATTATCTAAAGCAGTAGTCATCAAACGGGATCCGAGCGAACCCCTAGTAGTCGGTAGGTGGTTTCAGGGGAGTCGATGATAGTCAAAGAATCGAATGGAGGTCGATGTGCGAATGACACTGATTTTGATTTTAGTTAGTGTACATGTATGTTGTATTCTTCGGAGCAGATGAAAGAAAAAACGTCACAACCAAAAGAATCAAAATCCTTAGATACATATATCCAAGTAGCTTTTAACTTATTTTGATGAGACTTATTTAATGCTATATACGACATTCCTTGTTCTTTTCTAATTATTCTAAGTTGATTATGCCGCTTCCGGTGACCTTAGTTATTTCCCTGTAACTCAATTCTCAAAGAACTCCTCAAGGTCAAATGGCCTAGTGTATAAAGACGTTGATCCAGTAACTAGGCCCAAAGAGTTGTGAGTTCAATACCAGGTCATAGCAGTGGTGAACCAGAAAACCGTTTCGGTCTCACCAGTTATATGAAAACCCACGAGCAATCTGAACAGTGTTAACAAATCACGCCAGGCCCTGTACAAAACGACTTTATTTTTCTTTTTTTTTTTTTGCTACATCTGCAATAAGTATTGCAAATGACTTACAGGCTTCAGGAGCCGTTGTCATTCTAACGAGAATCAAAAACACTGATCAAAATTCTCAGCGAGTCATTATCTAAAGCAGTAGTCATCAAACGGGATCCGAGCGAACCCCTAGGATTCGATGGGGAGTTCCAGGGGGGTCAATAATAGTTAAAGGATCGAATGGGGATCGATGTGCGAATGAGGCTGAGCTTGATTTTAGTTCGTGTACATGTATGTTGAATTCTTCAGATGAAAGAAAGAGCGTGACGAATAACAGAATGAAAATCCTTAGTTACATATATCCAAGTAGCTTTTAACTTATTTTGATGAGGTTTATTTAATGCTATATACGACATTGCTTGTTCTTTTTTAATTGTTCCAAGTTGGTCTTCAGATAAAAATCCTTTTTTTTTTTTTTTGCAACCTTTAACTCTAAAATAGAGTTTATGATTATGAAGGTCATTTGACCAGATTGGTATGATTACATCAAGTATGATGCAAAATTGGTTTATTTAATTTAATTAGTACAGTTGTGCGTAATTTTTCTAAATACATGCTCTTTTCATACATCTAAAAGCATACCCATCCTTTGGTACTTCAAAGGACACTAATTTCAGAGTTTGAATTTGAAGTGATTGTGTCAACTTCTAATCTCAAAGCATAACGCCTAGATCCTTCAACACAGAAAAGTATAGCACACATATTTCTACGAAATCTATTGCATTAATTTTTTTTCATGTAATCTCTATTTATAATGAAATCTTGTTAATTTGTATTGGCGTTTGTTGTTCGTTACTGTATTTAATCCTGTAAAGAATCCGTCCATTATGGAATAGTAAACATGGTGTCTTCGAAACAGCATGTCTTTTGTTTGTTTGTTTTTAAATTTTATGCTACGGTAATTGTCCGTTTGTTTGTTTGTTTGTTTGTTTGGGTTTTATGGCATATCAACCACTGTGGGTTATTTAATGCCAAATCCAGTTTATATGAATTTTAAATGCCTATTTTGTATGGAATAAAAAACGTATAGCTGGCAACATTATTCCTTTTCTACAAAAGAAAATTTAGAGCTGTCAACATTATTGTTTCAAAAACTTAGAGCTGACAACATTATTGTTTCAAAAACCTAGAGCTGGCAACATTATTGTTTCAAAAACTTAGAGCTGGCAACATTATTTTTCTGAAAACATTATCTGAGACCTTGCTGTTGGATGCAGTTTATCGCCATACCCAGGACGCGGATGCAGTTTACCGTCATACCCAGGACGCGGATGTAGTTTACCGTCATACCCAGGACGCGGATGTAGTTTACCGTCATACCCAGGACGTGTAATTGTCCGTAACACTTAATACTTTGCTTAGCTTTTGCAAGGTACCTTTTGCTATGCCGTTGTATCTTGAAGGCCGAATATACAACTTATACAGCGCCGAATCTTCCTACCCCAATAATGAATTCTACATTGCTGAATATAATGAGTAAACGACCAGCTTTTGGGTTCAACACTCATAACAGTAAAGAAAGGAGCGAATGAAATAAACTGATATTAGGAAGAACAAAGAGAAATATAAAAACAAGAGAAAGAGAGAAAAAAGGGGAAAAGAAAAAACCTTATTTTATTTCAAAATTGAAGCTAAGTGATGGTTTCAGCATCACCATAGAGATCCTTCTCTGCACCCCATTAGAATGTCTGATAGTCAACTTCTTGAGAGCAACATCCTGCGTCTGCTCGGCCTCACGTTGACTGCTGATCTGAGATGGAACAAATACGTTGAGTCAATTTCATCGTCCACCGCGAGGAAAGTTGGCTCTCTGTGTCGCGCCAGGAAATTTTTCTTCCCTGAATCGATACTTCAAATATACAAATCAAACCATTCGCACTTGCATGAAGTATTGCTGCCATATATGGTCTGGGGCACCTTCTGTTTACCTCAGAGTTCTTGACAAGATCCAGAAACGGATATGTAATATAATTGGCCCTGATCTGGCATCTTGTCTACAGTTGCTCTCTCACAGACGCATCGTCGCCTCTCTCTGTCTTTTTTACAAATACTTTCATGGTAATTGCTCCGAGGAGCTGCTTTCACTGGTTCCCAGACTTCATGAATTCAAGCGCCCTACAAGGCTGGCATCCCGCTCTCACCCTTTCACTGTAGAAACTTTTAAATGTAGCTATCTCTTCTACTCCAATAGCTCCATACCTCGCACCTCTCGCCTGTGGAACACCCTTCCCTATTACTGTTTCCCTGAAAGCTATAATCACCAACTATTCAAATGTAGTGTCAATCGACATCTCCAGTTACCTTGATCTATCCACTATCCTTCTCCTCATACTTTCCGTTATCACTTCGATCTGCTCTCGCTCCAAATCTTCTGCAACCCCCTGCATCCTAGTGGCTTCCCCCCTTGCTCGGGGCGTAATGCTTAAAAAAAAATCTAATCTCAAAATATAACGCCTAGATCCTTCAACACAGAAAAGTATAGAACACATATATCCACCAATTCTCTTGCATTAACGTTTTCATGTAATTTCTATTTATAATTAAATCTATGTTAATTTGTATATTGGAGTTTGCTGTTCGTCACTGCAGGTCGCTGTTCCCCATATTTGCATTTGACTCTGTAAAGAATCCGTCCATTATGGTGTGGTAAAAAACATGGCGTCTTCGAAACAGCAAGTAGATTTTTTTTTTTTTATTATTACTATTATTTTCTTTTTAAATTTTATGCTGCGTTAATTGCCTGTAACATAGGTTAAATCAGGGGTCGTCACACGGTGTGCGATCGACCCTGTAGGAGTCAATCAAGAATGGGGAGGGCGACGTGTGTCAAGGGGTCGAATGGGGGGGCGATGTGTGTCAAGGGGTCGAATGGGAGGGCGATGTGTGTCAAGGGGTCGAATGGGAGGGGCGATGTGTGTCAAGGGGTCGAATGGGGGGGTGCGATGTGTGTCAAGGGGTCGGATGGGGGGGGCGATGTGTGTCAAGGGGTCGAATGGGGGTCGGTGTGTGAATGACACTGAGTTAAAAATCTTTCTTAGTGTACATGTATTAGGTGGGTGCAAAAATAATGACGTAATAATGTCGTTTTTTGACGTTAAAGAATACGTCAAAAAACGACATTATTACGTCATTATTTTTGCACACACCTAATATTATCGTATTCTTCGGTGCACATTAAAGAAAGACACTGTGCTTGACGCTCATCAGAATAAAAAAAAAAAGC
Source organism: Acanthosepion lycidas (assembly GCA_963932145.1). Classification (NCBI taxonomy): domain Eukaryota; kingdom Metazoa; phylum Mollusca; class Cephalopoda; order Sepiida; family Sepiidae; genus Acanthosepion; species Acanthosepion lycidas. Next base: position 30,180,023 of record OZ010615.1, on the reverse strand, counting down.
CTTATTTACATCTATCCAAGTAGCTTTTAACTTTTGCTTGTTCTTTTGTTAATTGTTTGTTTTTTGTTTTGTTTTTTGTTTTTTGTGGGGGGGGGGGGCGGGGGGTATTCTGAACCGGATGACGTTCGTAAAGATTTTGTACCTGATCCTAATTCTTTAAATTTTCTTACATTTTAACATTTTAATTGCTGACATCAGATCCCTCTCCGAATCACTTCAAAAGTGTGCCTGTCAAACTCTCTGTCTCCGGGCAGAGAGGAACCCAGATGAGGCTGTGCCGAAGGGCAGAGTCTCGTCTGGCGTGATAGACAGCTACCCGACCCCGATTTCAAGGTGTTTACGGGAAATTTTTGTGCGAGCGTACGGTCTCGGATACCCCACAATAAACTTGGCCTTGTGCCGCATCTGGCCGCGTTGGGGAGGTTAGTGAATATCTTAAATGCCGACATCAGTGCGAGTTTTAAGGTTCAACGATATTTGAAATGGGAGTCACTGGGAAAGGAAGAGAAGAGAAACAAAAGAGGGGGGGTCTCTGGTCGAAAAATTTTGACGACCCCTGGGTTAGGCTCTCTCTGATATCTAGACGTGATTCCCAAATCGCCTTGGTTGCTTCATCCTTTAAACTTAAGAACAAAAAAAAAACATCTGAATACATTGTCATGATATTTCATTACTACTCCATCTTATAAACAGAGACGTAAAGCGCTTCTTCCCTGGTGGGTAGAGACACACCCATCTGGTTAGAGTCAGGCAATTAAGAACCAAATCTGTAGTACAGAACGTGATATTTACTGTAGCTCATCTTAATTCACCAAGGCAAGCATGTACATGTTAACATCATCAATCAATTAAAATCTGAAGCCATTGTCATTATTATTAATAGGTTGGAGCAAAAATAATGACATAATAATGTCGTTTTTTGACGTTAAAAAATACGTCAAGAAACGACATTATTACGTCATTATTTTTGCACCAACCTAATATTATTATTATTATTATTTGTGTTTATTATATTTTCTGATTTGTATCCTGTAAAGCCGGGTTCGAACTATGATCCTTAGGCTCTGTAGGGGAATTGTCATTTAATTGATAGCACTTTTCCTTACTATATAGGATGTTCCTAGTAGGGCGATTTTCTGGACGAAAATGTTGATGTTAGCTGAGATACTGTTAGTAAAATTGTCCATTATTATTATTATTATTATTATTATTATTATTATTATTATTTTCTTTGATTTCTGGCGTTTACACATTTCTTTCCGGGTCCCGCCCGGGGACCTAAGGTTACAAATGGCATCATGACACTTTCCACTGTCAAAAAAAAAAAATTAGAAGCCCTTCATAAAGTGTGAGCTGTACTTGTGCGAACAATTTTTTGTATCTCCTTGAGGCATGGACTTCCAGGAATCCCTTCAATTAGTCTACTGGAATCTTTTCCAACCAATCCTAGGGCTCCAACTACAACAGGGATTGTTGATGTTCCCATGTGCCACATTTTCGAGATTTCTATTTCAAGGTCCTTGTATTTCGTTACATTGAAGTCTGCAGGGACTGCCATATCAATAAGGAGGCACGTTTTTTGTTTGTTGTCTTTAATAACAATGTCTGGGCGGTCGGCTTTGATTGTTCTGTCTGTGTGTATTGTGTAGTTATTATTATTATTATTATTATTATTATTATTATCATTATTATTATTATTATTTCCTTTGATTTCTGGCGTATACACATTTCTTTCCTACCGGTCCCGCTCAGAGACCTAAGGTTACAAATGGCATCATGACACTTTCCACTGACAATATATATATATATATATATATATTACATAGATAAAGCCCTCCGTAAAGTGTGGGCTGTACTTGTGAGAACAATTTTTGGTATTTCCTTGAGGCATGGACTTCCAGGTATCCCTTCAACTAGTCTACTGGAATCTTTTCCAATCAGTCCTAGGGCTCCAACTACAACAGGGATTGTTGATTATTATTATTAATATTATTATTATTATTATTATTAGTAGTAGTAGTAGTAGTAGTAGTAGTAGTAGTTAGTAGTAGTAGTAGTAGTAGTAGTAGTATTTGTATATGTTATGTTTCCTGCTTTGCATCCTGTAGAGCCGGATCCAAACTATGGTCCTTAAGCCCTATAGAAGAATTGTCATTTAATTGATATTATCATTGTTTTATTTCCTTTGGTTTCTGGTGTCTACTCATTTCTTTCCGGGTCCCAACCAGAGACCTAAGGTTAGAAATGGTATCATGACACTTTCCACTGAGCTGTTTTGAAAAAACAATCGCACATATTTTACATAGATAAAGCGCTTCAAATACATTTTTTTTATTTCTTTAAGGCATGGACTACCAAGGATTCCTTCAATTAGAGTAAATTAGAATTTTTCCAATCACTCGGAGGGCTCCAACTACAACTGGAATTGTTAATGTCCTCACGCGACACGTTTTTGAGATTTCGTTTTCAAAACCCTTGTATTTTGTTAGTTTTTTCAAGATCTTCAGAGCTACATTGCAGTCTTCAGGGACTGTCATGTCAATAAAAAGGCATTTTTTTTATTTTTTTATTTTTTTTTTTTTTGTCTCTAATCGCGATGTCAGAGCGATTTGTATTTGATTGTTCTATCGGTGCGTATTGTAAAGTCCCGTAAAATTGTTACAGGTCCTTAGCCGGGTCTGGGTGATGTTCATATCTTGCAGTTTCCTCCTCAAGTGTGACAGATTTTCCAGTGCAGATATTATTATTATTATTATTATTATTATTATTATTATTATTATTATTATTATTGTTTTTGTTGTTGTTGTTGTTGATGATGATGATAGTTCATTACTTGAAAGCTGGATAAAGGCAATTGGTTGATTGATTTTTTACGGTTTATCAACCCTTTGTAGGTTGTTTAAAACTGAACATTTTGGATTGTAAGGATAATTCTTTATCCTTTATTTCATTTATTTTATGCGAATATAATCTTGCAATATTTATTTATTTTTTAATTTTTTATTTTTTTTATTTTTTGGGGGGACATAACAATGATTTTTTTCCAGATGGAAGTCCTATTATTTAACACCTGCTGGGGAGGTTGCAAGAAGAGATGGATTCATACCTTTTCAAAGTACATTTGCGCATAAATAATGGTAAGGAATTATTATTATTATTATTATTATTATTATTATTAATATTGGCTGTTTCTTCTTTCCCTTATTGTTATCCTGGCAAGAAGAAGAGAATGACAAAGCAAAAATTTTTTTTTTTTAAATTAAAAAGAAAAATGAAAAGGAAAGAAGGAAGGAAGGATGGAGGGATAGAAGAAAGGGGAGAGAAAAAAATCGAAAACTAAAAAAGAAAACTGGGACAAATAAATAGAGTGGAAAGAAAGAAAGAAAAATAAAGAAAGAAAGAAAGAAAGAAAGAAAGAAAGAAGAGAGAGAAAGAAAGAAGAGAGAGAAAGAGGAAAGAAATCTCAAAACTGAGACAGAAATGAAGAAAAGAAAGAAAATGAAACCAGAAAACAGAGAAAGAAAGAAAGAATAAAATGGAAACAGAAACAAAGAAAGAAATAAAGAAAGAAAGAAAGAAAGAAAGAAGAGAGAGAAAGAGGAAAGAAATCTCAAAACTGAGACAGAAATGAAGAAAAGAAAGAAAATGAAACCAGAAAAAGAAAGAAAGAAAGAATAAAATGGAGACAGAAAGAAAGAAAGAAAGAATAAAGAAAGAAAGAAAGAAAGAAAGAAAGAAAGAAAGAAAGAAGGAAATGGAAACAGATAACTGACAAATGAAGAAAACCGAAACAGAAAGGCGGAAAGATGGAAAAATAAATGTGAAAAGAAAGAAAGAAAGAAAGGAAGAAAGAAAGAACAGATCGATAACAAATAATTGCTTAACCAACCAGCACGACTCCCACACAGCGACAAAACAAACCGATCTTGTATTGATCGAACGTAAAACTCCAGTTGTCATGGCCGCCAGGTTTTGCGTGGACATCATTGTCTGCCTCTCGTCTGTTTATCATAAGCGTTCGCTCTCTGGTCACATGATCGTTTGTTCTGACCTGTGACCTGTCTTCTCGAAGAAGCATTGGAAATGTGTGCACCGTGTCACAAACAGTTCGATTCTCACTGGGGTCTCAGAAAAAAAAAGGTGACCCTGTGCAAAATATGCGTTTGTACAAGAAAATAGGCTGTATTGTTCAGACACCTGGCGCTCCAGGCTTGAAATTCAATTACGAACGAGAGAACCAAGAACACAATGACTATTGATATATATATATATATATATATATGTGTGTGTGTGTGTGTGTGTGTGTGTGTGTGTGTGTGTGTGTGTGTGTGTGTCTGTGAAGTGTGTGTGTGTGTGTGTGTGCAAATATATAGAAAAATAGAAAATAACCGTTAGTTTAATAATCCAAACGTCTTAAGTATTTTTGTTTTCCATCGCTACATAAGAGTTCTCATGTTTCAAAACAAGAGCCGAAAACCTCAATATAATTATTTGAATTAAATTGAATTAAAGTACCAAGCTCTGTTTATATACACAAAACCCTTTCAGGAAAAAAATAAAACAAAATAAAATAATTAAATAAATCTTCATAGACACTTAACCAGACTAGACGATGTCATCTTCTGCTTTAAATTTAGACACCGCAACCTTACCCTGACGCAACCTTACCTCTTTGAATGTAACTGAAATATTGATACAAATTATTAACCCTTACGCCCCTTTTTTTAAATAATTGCTCTAGCCGTTACCATAGTAATTTTAATTTTAATAATGAATATGCTTATAAAAACCCGTAAATTTCAAGAATTAGTTATTCCAAAAAAATTTCGCTTGAAGATAGAACATATATATATATATATATATATATATATATATATATATATATATATATATATATCTTCTTTTTTCTTTTTCTGCTTTTTTCTCTTTTTCTCCCTTCTTTTATTCTTTAAATGTTTAAATTTTTAAGCTCCTATTTTATTTCTTCATATCGGAGTGACAACGCTTATAAGTAAGCCTTGCGGGCCGAAATAGCTATTCGAATGAGGCAATTTGGGAATTTTATTCTATGTAATATATATATATATATATATATTGTGTGGGTATGTGTGTGTTTTTAGGCAGCATTTTTTCATTGATGCATGTCTCATTAAATAATATAGATAGGTTTTGTCTATTTATTTTCTGTAAATTCTTTTCATATCGTCTGATAAAATGAAATTTTCATTTAAACGAAGAATTATCATTAAACGAAGAAAGAAAATCACAATATTGATACATATTTTTAAATCCTATCTAAGCTTTCGGCTTACATAAGCCATTATCAAAGATGACAATTACAGTACAATATATTAAACAATACACGGACAAAACAATAATGATTGTTCATGCCTACATGGAAGATTTCCAAGCAATAAACATAAAGAATGTCTTAAAATAATTGTAGGACTTTGTCCATTTCATTATATATATATATATATATATATATATATATATATATATATATATATATATATATATATATAGGCAGCAAACCTTCTTTTCAGACATGTTTCATTGAATATGACAGACATGGGAATTTGACGAATTTTCGTTTAGTTTTTCTAGTAACCTTATTGTCAGTCGTTTTTAAGGGGACTTATGGGAAATTATAAATAAAAAAAAAAGAAGAAAAACACCCCCATACAGTACTAACAATAAAAATTGTAAATTATGCTTAAAGGAGAATTTACCAATGATTAATTTTAAAAAACAAAATAAACTCCTAAACAAGAAAACTGAAATGATGGATAACTGCAGGCATATAAATAAATATTTACTTTGTCATCTAAGCACTAAGAATAAATAAATATAAACTTTACATAAATAAATGAAATAAAAAATATAATAAACACTTTAAATAAATAAATAAAAGAAACAAATATAATATAAGACTAATTTATTAATAAACAAATAACGAATGAATATTAAACACGCATAAATGCGCGTGTGCAGATGTAAATATATGAATATACACACACACATTAGCAAACACCAAAGAATGAACAATTCAAACCTCAATATATAATGTTAAGGCATAAACAAATAAACGAGTAATCATAAAATATAAGCAAAAATAAAAAAGAAACCTTAAATAAACGATGGCATATGCTATAAGCATAGACTTATTATAATTGCATATACACTATATAACAATTATATATACGTGCCGGTGTGCGCTCACATATATGTAATAATAGCCTATAATGTGTATGTGTAGATGTGTTTGCATATGTGCATATATGTATGTATACGTGACACATGCATATACAAGTATTTACCATTTAAGCATTCATATCATTAGAATCATAACACACACACACACACACACACACACATATATATATATATATATATATATATATATATATATATATATATTCGATATTTGACTCTCCCATCGAATTCAAAGTAAGAGGGTCAAGTAGATCAGTTCCTGGGAACCGACAGCCCGATCATAGTGGTGAAGGTTTTGTGCAGAACAATCCAGACGTTTTGAAGGGCCGAATACAGAGACCTCGTGCCTTCGCAGGTTTTGAATTCAGAGTTTTCCTGCTCCTGATGCCATACAAGACTATAGCTGGATGTAGAAGAAGATTCATACCTTTCTCAGAGGTTCTATTAGCACGTAAGTGAATGTAATGGATTCGATTGGAATTCGAACTCGGCTCTCCGATCCTTCAATCCAAGTCACTATCCATTACCCCACTATATCTCTTCCGATATATGTATATATATATAAATAAAAACAAATAAACCAACACTTAATAATATTAACTTTGAACATGGACATAATATCTCGATCGTGTTTTGAAACAAAAAAATGAAACATTTTATGAAACATATATACAACAAACTATTTCTAATTTTAGCAGTTAAAACCTAATCCTTGAAAATGGCTAAATGTATAGCCGAAAGCATTTGGACAATTTTTATATAATTATGAAATGTGCATATATATATATATATATATATATATATATATATATATATATATATATATAATTTATCAACCAGAAAGAAAAAAATTATTAGATCAAACGAGAAATTATATAAAAAACAAAATAAAAGCAACTTGTCAGTCGTTTTTAATGAAATGTGCATGAAACAAGGATTGCTGCCTAAATACACAAATATATATATATATATATATATATATATATATATATATATATATATATATATATATATATGCGCATTTCATATATATATAGATATATATCGTGCACCTGATATCACATATCTCTTTTCAGATGTGTTATGCTAGCTTCAAATCTAGCAAAGATATACCAAACACATGGCACTAGCCGCCGACCATAACGACTTAGACACAATGACCAGGTGAAAAAGTCGAACGACAGGGGGCGCTGCGTTGCCCCTTGGTCCATTATGAGGCGCACCAACTTCACTGTGATGTTCATTTTTTTATTAGATGTTGTATTCTTTTAATCATTTCACTCCAGAAAAGACAATAAAACCGCTATTGTGAACCATATCCATTTTTTACCGGTAATTACTTTTATCTTCAATTTTATAAGATGAAGTAGTGTCAACCATTACTATGAATTTTTGACTAGCATTTACTTTCATCTCCATTTCTTATTAAATGAAGCATTGTCAGGCATTTTCATTAATTTTTGACTAGCATTTACTTTCATCTTCGTTTTTTTATTAAATGAAGCATTGTCAGCCATTTTCATTAATTTTTCACTAGCATTTACTTTCATCTTCATTTTTTATTAGATGAAGCATTGTCAACCATTACTATGAATTTTTGACTAGCATTTACTTTCATCTCCATTTCTTATTAAATGAAGCATTGTCAGGCATTTTCATTAATTTTTGACTAGCATTTACTTTCATCTTCGTTTTTTTATTAAATGAAGCATTGTCAGCCATTTTCATTAATTTTTCACTAGCATTTACTTTCATCTTCATTTTTTATTAGATGAAGCATTGTCAGCCATTATTATTAATTTTTCACTAGCATTTACTTTCATCTTCATTTCTTATTAAATGAAGCATTGTCAGCCATTTTCATTAATTTTTGACTAGCATTTACTTTCATCTTCGTTTTTTTATTAAATGAAGCATTGTCAGCCATTTTCATTAATTTTTGACTAGCATTTACTTTCATCTTCATTTCTTATTAAATGAAGCATTGTCAGCCATTTTCATTAATTTTTGACTAGCATTTACTTTCATCATTTTTAATTTGATAAAGCATTGTCAATCATTATTAATTTTTGACTAAAATTTACTTTCATCTTTTTGTATTACATGATGCCTCATCAGCCATTATTATTCATTTCTGATTAGTATTAATATTCGTCACTTTTGTTATGAAGTATCTCTCCCACACTGATAAGAGAAGATCTACAATGAAACAAAAAAGAACGGAAACTAAATTAATTAGGCAAGAATACATGCCCAGACACGTTCTAAAAAATTAAACTCGAAAATTGAAACTTTCAGCGTTCCATCATCTGCAGCATTTCATGTTAGTGCATAATTATCACCAAAGTTTACGTTTTTATACCTCCCCTCCCTCACCTACACATACAGAATTCAATGAAGAAAAAATTACTTTAGTCCGATGTAGTCTTTCTAGTGTGACATCACCCCGGCCTCTCTCCGCGCACGCCGCCGTGCTATCCTGTGACGACCAATGTGACTTGGCATTGGTCGCTACACCAAATGTGACGTTCTAACCCTTGACTGATTCGGATGGGAATCTGGTTAGATTCGGTATCAGCTTTGTCGTTCCCAGCTCGCCTCCAACGTCTGATTACCGAAGTAACTGCTTTGATTTCTAGTCTGACCTACCCACGTTGTGATTTGATCTTAGGTAGACGAAATCAATCAGTCGCCGGGCCGCAATGCAAGCCGAGTCCGAGCAAAAGTAACACCACACAAGTATATGTAAAAGAAAATAAAGTAACAACTCGAAAAGTTCAAATGTGTTAAAAAAAGAATAACAAATAGTTTTATATCTGGTTGTTGAATACAGGACTGCGTCTTTCTTCCAAACCGCTAGTATGGATTCGTGACACTTTGTGTTTGTTAGGCGAGTCTTAACATCTTAATTTGTTTTTTTAAGAAATTGGTTTTTGTTCAGTATCTTCAGGCGATATTCGTAAAACTTGTTTTAGTGGTGTGAGTCTAAGTCGTTCTTCAAAAATAAATTGTTTTTGGTTAGAAGTTAAAGTCGGGGTGCGTGGATCTTCAGTCAGCTTCCTGCAAGGCTGGTCTGAGAGCTCAACAGCCTCAACTGCAACCAACTTCTCTCTCTGACTAACCCCAACTGATACTGCTTTCTCCAACTCGCTGCGACTCTGCTTATATGGACGCCGACCAAAACCGGGTGTGGGCTTGTCGTGGTTTGGGGGTCCTCGATAATTCTAAATCCACAACAAGGATTTTCTGTTTTCAGACAGGAAAATTTATCACTTTCCATTTTTGGAAGTCCATTACTTTTTTGCTTTAGAGGGGTTCTTAAGAGTATCGTCCTCCCAAGTTCTTCCTTTTTCATATTGGTATCTCACACCTATCCCCTCAGAGGGCGTCAACAAGTTCCCCTTCTCTCTCACAGTGGTATCTCACACCAATCCCCTCAGAGGCGTCAACATACCTCCCTCTCTCTTACATGTTTACCTTCGCCCACCGCTCACGCCACCACTCAGCCAATGATGTTCGGCAACGCCGGTGTTTACAATTATCGCTCAAAGAAAAATTTATCTTCTTTTTTTTTCTTTTATTTCTCTTCCCGACAACAAACCCCTATGACTCGTAGTGTGGTCCTTAATCTCTATCTTAACCGAATGTCACCTGGACTTTATCAATCGAGATTTCCGCCAGCGTCAAGTGGGTGGTTAACTGGACGTATGCGCATTCTGTCGCCAATTATCTATCCTGGTATCAAACTTTTATCATGTTCAGGTCTGGACAATAAAACAGGTGTTTTTTCCAAAACCAAATGATGTCTCCGAAGGATACTTAATGGTTTATTCTTTTCCTTTCTCTTTTCCCTTCAGCTGATGTCTTTCTCGGTCAGTGCGTGACCTGATTACCATTATCTCTTAGCATCCTGTTTTGTAGGCCTCTTGACCAATTTGAAATTTTGATTATTGCCATCGTCAGATGGCTATCTTTTATTCGCCGCCTCGTAACATAAATTAATTCGACAGATCCGAGATCTTACGAATCTCTTATCTTCTGTGAGAGAAAAAAATATACTTTTTCTTTTCGCAAACTAAAACAAAATCTTCACCACTTTTCTTTCTCAAAAAAAATAACATCGCTCAGTATGTCTTTTCGTGATGGCTTCTTATCGTCTTCATTATTTCAGCTTCTTCTCGCCTTATTTCTCGCTTTTCATTTTCACGCGACCGCTAAATAGTGCCACATAGAGTTCGAAACGCGTTACACAGAATATTTCCAAATTTGTCATTTATTCAACATTATTCTGATGAATAAAAATCTATACATCACGTACTCTCATATATATATATATATATATATATATATATATATATATATATATATCGTTCGATGGATAAACTGTTGTATAAATTACGCAATAACGAAAATAACGCTGACATCTCATTTTAACAGATATATTTGCCAAATTTACACCAAAATATATTGAAATACTGAAGAGTAAATTTATTCAATAAAATCGCCATTGGCTCCAAAACACGGAATCCGGATGCCTTCAGAATCTCCTTCAACTCTTCTGGACGGTCTCCTTGTTTGAGTTGGTGAATGCTGCC
>OZ010615.1:30131712-30164212 GCA_963932145.1 Acanthosepion lycidas | reverse complement strand
TTCTTTTTTCGTAACAGATTTAATGTTTAGTATAGAGCTTAGAAAAAATTCGCACTGTGAGATAAGCAAGAAGTAAGGCATGTAGCAACATCAGCACGGCAAAGAGCACTCCTTTAAAGGCAAGGACGGGCAAAAATATTTTAAGTCAAGTGATAGCGATTGCTGTATGAGTCGTTTTGAATCAAGCACTATATATATATATAGTGGTACTCGCTTTGAAAAACCTTCGGTATATCGGCTTGTAGTCGAACAAACCAATGCCCCAGGGATAAAGAGGAACAAAAAAAAAAGAAAGAAAGAAGAACATGAAATTGAGGAGAAAAAAATCGTCCAGCGTTCAAGCTCAGAGTCCAAAGAAAAAACCTCCAAAACGAGTAAAACTAACTACGTAAAGTGCTCAATAAGATAAACCTAAGGAGCCAGGTAAACCTACCTAGGTTTATTATTTATATTATTCGGACTATTGTCCTCATCTTTGTCGCCATATTTATTACAACGTTCCCGGCCTTCTTCAGGGGGTTGGCATGACGAACTGAACCCTATATTTCGCTCACTGGGGTAGGCTGTTCTAGTTCCACGTGCCATGTCTAATGGATGTCAGTTGTCAGTTATCTTATCTAATTTCTCCACTGCTTTAACCGGATATTGAACTCAAACTCTTTGGGTCCTGTCACTGGATCTAACCAACGCCTTTATCCACTGTGCCATGTATCCTTGAGGACATCTGTGTATGAATTATTATAAACCTAATGTCTCAGCAACCATTTTACCAGTGCTCATATTGCAATTTTTGCTGTTATCATTGCACGTTTTTATCAGAGCTCATATTGCAACTTTTGTTGTTATCATTTCTTTTCTCTGGCACTCCTTATTACTGGTTCCCATATTGTATTCATTTCTATGCTTGGTCGGCTCAGGATATTTTTGTGGCCTAGCATATGTGCTGATTCCTTAAGTTTACTAATTTTCCAATGGTGTTCCTTGTCTATGATCTCCACCTGATCCCACAGAGGACGGTGATCTCCCTTCTCTCTCCATATGCGGTCAGCCACGCCTGATTTTTCCACATCCCCTCGTGTTACAGCTTTCTGTTCTTCTTGAAGCCTTACCTTAAGGGGGCGGCCTGTCTCTCCTTTATATTCCTTTCCGCAGCTGCACGGGATAGCGTACACACAGTCTTTAGTCATGTCCTCCTCTATTGGGGGTCTTACTCGGGGGAAATATCTGCGAAGTGTCGTCAAGCTTTTGAAGGTTGTCCTGATGTTATATGGACCGCACATCCTTTGTATTTTGTCTGATAACCCCTTCACATAAGTCAGATAGACTGTTTTCTGAGTGTTTTCCTCCTCCTCTTGTACCCGCCTATCCCAGGGTATTGTTAAGTTGTAGTGTACTACTTATACTGACCAATTCTCTATCTAATGTCTCTGGGTCGCCACTTATGACTTTTGCTCGGTATTGTAAGCAGCGGACGATAACCTTTCTTTACGCTGTATGGATGGTGGGAGGTGAAATTGAGGTACTGTCCGGTGAATGTCGGTTTATGGTATACGGATGTCGTAAACCCATGCTCTGTTCGAGATATTAGAACATCCAGAAATGGGAGTGTGTTGTTACTCTCTTTCTCCATTGTGAACTGTATCGAAGGTCTTATTGATTTCACGTGGTCCAGTAGAACCTGAGCATCTTCTTGGTGTGGCCAGAATATTAAAGTGTCATATTAAAGTTGGCATATTTTTGGCCGAGCCCACGGGCTTGGAGAGCCCACGTTAAACCGGCCTTGTGCCACATGATGCCCACGTGTGTGGTGGTGGTGGTGGGGGGGGGGGTGACTAAATATAGTCATACGCAAGACGACCTTTGTTCGTGAGAATGTGTAGTCGCCCCAAGGTAACAAATTTAGTCCGATGACGTCCTAAAGTATGAAACGCGTCATTCGAAAAACTTTTTTCCACTGTCATACATTTCTCTCCTACACACACAGACACACACACACACACACACTGCTTCCATCTTTTTATCACTATTTTTGGGCCGAAAGAAATCAACGAAAGTGAAACCTTTGATTGATACATCACATGTAAACGGTGAGTTTTCTCTCAAGGGTGAAATATATATTTTGAAAATTAAATCGCTTAGATCGGTGGGTTCGTCTCGGGTCAGTCACGAAAGTAAATGAGGCGAATCGACATTTTTCTATGTGAAACTCTTCAAAAACATCGTATATATATATATATATATATATATATATATATATATATATATATATATATTAATGTATATCTGGTAAAACATCCTTTCGTTTAAGCATCTTTCGTCAAATACGACGGACAAAAAATGTTATTATTTTTTTTTTTTTATTTAGCTTTTTCAGTGTTATTACATTTTTCCGTTTGCTGAGAGTGAAGGAGGGTAAAACTGTCCATATCATTCATTGTCTCAAGCGCTTTGGGGTGGAGGTGTTTTCGTGTTTTTAGTTTCTTTTTAACGTATGAGATGTATTATTTGCGAATTCGAGTAGGATCGTGCCATCGTGTGTTGGGCATGACTGGAATTAGAGTGGGCGGCTTTCCATTTTTTAAAAGACTTTCAGCATTCCGCTCCCATTGTTAAACAAGGTGAGGTTGATAGTGGGGGAGAACTTCTTAATGTTATAACGAGTTGTTTTCGGAATTTTTGCCCAGTAATTTTGTTAAGAGTTCTTGTAGATTGTGGATTGATACATATTCTTCTTTATGGCCCTTTGCTTTGATAAGTGAAATATGAGATGGTTACTCATATTTAACGAAAGATATATATATATATATATATATATATATATATATATATATATGATTATTTATTTAAAAATATGATTCCATCGCTACATAAGAGTTCTCATATTTCAAAACAAGAGCCGAAAACTTCAATATAATTATTTGAATTAAATTGAATTAAAGTACCAAGCTCTGTTCCATCTTCAAGCGAAATTTTTGGAATAACTAATTCTTCAAATTTACGCGTTTTTATAAGCATATCCATTATTAAAATTATAATTACTATGGTAACGGCGAGAGCAATTATTTAAAAAAGGGGCGTAAGGGTTAATAATTTGTATCAATATCTCAGTTACATTCAAAGAGGTCAAGTCAGGGTAAGGTTGGGGTGTCTAATAATCAATAAAGCATCTAAGACTCAAAGGTTACTGAGCTTAAAGAGAATATGAGAAAAATGAGAAAGAATTAAAATAAGAACAACAATTAAGAAGACTGAAGATAACGACTGATATTGCATTTACATTTTTGAAGATCAAATTTGATTGGAAAGAAAGGAGTCAGAAAAGAGTTCCACAAGCGAGAAGTGCGAGAGAAGAAAGTGTTAGTATGGATGGAACTTACGATTACGTCTCGCCATGTGAACTTTAAAATGATGAGACCTTGCCGCCAGTTTAGTAATGAGCTTGAATTTAGAAATTCTGAGTACCATAAAGGAAAGATCATCAGAGTAATTACTAAGAAAGTGTTTATAGAAAAGGCACAGGGAAGCTACATTACGGCAATGGGGAATTGACTGAAGCCGAGATGCCAGGTCATGACCAGTAACATTGCATATTCTTCTCTGTATCTTGTTAATAATCTCTAAATAGCAGAAACCCCAAACTAGATGTGGTATCAATATTCAATGCATAGACGAATGGCATACGCTATATATATATATATATATATATATATATGAAGAAATATAGTCTTAAGGTGTATTATATTTATGGGATAAAGTGCTCAATATCAGAGAGTGTGTAAATATAAAAGTGAACATTGAAGTCAACACTTAGAGGCGACAGTCTGTGTCATGCTAGACGCAATCGTCAGGTGGCCTGATGGCCTGACGATTGCGTCTAGCATGACACAGACTGTCGCCTCTAAGTGTTGACTTATATATATATATATATATATATATATATATATATATATATATAAGTTTGAAGTTATGCTATATTTAGGGTAAAAGTGCTCAATCTCAGTGATAGAGCGTATGTAAATATAAAAGTGGTCACTGGGATCAACGCCAGGAGTCTACAGTCTGTTTCATGCTTGAAGTCAATCTTAAGGCCATTTGAATTTTGCGCTCAAGCATGAAACAAACTCTCTCCTTTCGATGTTGACCTTAGTGTCCATTTATATATATATATGTATATATATATATAGATAGATATTATCTAACTATATATAGCTCTTTGACCTTTAATATGCAGCTCATGGAAATATGTTGGTTGAGCTCTTTTTTTCATCACAGGTCATATAAAAGGTAAGTTCGTGTTGTCAATTACTTTATTAAATAAGATGTAGTGAAATCAATCATCAGTCAAGATTTGGAAAACATTTGGCATATATATATATATATATATATATATATATATATATATATGTATACTTTGGGCACCTCGAGGCAGTGTAATAGTATTATGGGGTCCACCCTTTTCTGATATAAATGGACTCGTCCTGCTGCCATAAAATAGCCACAGTCAGGCAGAGATGGGAGAGAGGAACAGGTAGAGGAACAGGGTGGAGAAACAGAGTGGAAAGTACATAGACACTGTGATTGAGTTGACATTAGAAGTCAGTTACAAGGACGCCCGACTCTAAGGAAGTTTACTTCGAGACTGTATATAGCGATCTTTGATTAATACTAACCGGCGTTCTTGGATTTTACTAACAGCATTACCTTTTGTATTTTGTGTAAATACATTTAATTTCTTAGCTTAAATACTTGCGTTTGTCGTTTATTGGAGACCGATTTTTCACGCGGAATCCACAACAAATGGTTAGCAAGTTTGTCTTGCTGGAACAATTACGACTGAGGAGTGAGTTCGATCGTCACTGGGTGCCCCATACTTTCGGCCTTGTGCCACATCTAAGCTACGCTTGGAAAATCTCTATATATGTATATTTTGTGATTACTGAAACCAATACAAATTAGCATTTTAAAAAACTGCATACATGAATAAATATTGTTGAATACATGCATTTCTTAAATTTTATATAAAAATTTTATAACAAAATGTGTATATAAAAAAAAATGTATGTGTAAATTGTGTTCATGTCTTACGGATGTCGATCATCTGGACCTTACTGAATGTGACTCTAATTAATTAATTAATTAATTAATTAAGCAAGTTTGGCCACCCCATAGTTCATTAAAATAATAATCATGAAAGTATTTATAGAAAGAACACAGGGAAGCTACAGTACAGTGTAAAAGTGAATGAAGCTGAGATACCAGATTAGGACAAATAATTCCTTGGATTTTATCAAGAATCTCTAAATACAAAACATGGATCAGACCAGATGTGGCAGCAATATTCAATGCATAAACGAATGGTAGGCTTTTTTGGGGGGGAGGCAATCAGGCCCTCTTGACTGTCCCATTTCTATTCTAGTACTGGACATAAATTCATAAAGTCTTGATATGATAGAGAAAGGGTGGCCAAGCCATGGCTCACGAGCCACATACAACTCTTTGACCTTTAATATGCGGCTCGAGATTATGGGTAACTAAGTAAAGTAAAACTATATTATGGAAATTTGAATTGGTTTTAAGGTCAACATTTAAACACTAATTCGTTCCTCTGATTCAATAGTTCATTTTCATCATTGTATTTTATTATTTTAATTTTTTCTTCTCAGCATAAATCACACCTATCACTAACACTATTCAGAATTTATATGAGTTCGACAAGAAGCCTAGTATCGAACCATCCTATAATTGTAGATCAAAAAACAATTGTCCAGTAGAGGGCAAATGCAAAGCTATCAGGGTTATATCACAAGCGACCATTTCTCTCAAAGAAAGTATGAAAAATAAAAAAGTTTACATTGGTGTTTCCGCGGGAGAATGGAAGCAAAGATTTTATACCCATAAGCACTCATTCTCTAACCTTAAGCTTAAACACCAAACAGCTCTTTCAAAATTTGGGAAATTGAAGGACGAAAATTTAAATCCACAGATAGTTTGGAAAATTATAGGTTCTGAAAAAATTCTAAATAGTTTTAGAGATATGCTAGATATAGCTCTGGGTAATTAGGTGGCCAGATGTAAGGGGTGATGTGGTCGCAGAAATTGTCTGACAGCCATGACTGGATACTCTGGCTTGGGTGGTATGGTGCAGAGTCCTGTTGTCAGACATTGTTTCTTCCTGCAGCCACCCTTTTGACCCAAAGCAGCACTACCTCTTCAAGGTATTTGATGTAGGCCTGCGTGTCGAATCTGAGCCCCTCACCAATCAATTCGGGAGTTCTTTTCTTATCAGAACGATCAGTCAGTTTTCCGAGTCAGTTTTCGTAATCACCCTTAGATTCATCCAACTCTTTCCTCAGATTGACAATTACCATGAAAGTATTTATAGAAAAGGCAACCTTATGGCGGCGGGAAAGTGACTGAAGCCGAGCTGCCAGATCAGGACCAATGATGTTGCTTATTCTTCTTTGGATTTTATCAAGGATGTCTAAATACATAACAGGAGCACCAGGCCATATGTGGCAGTAATATTCAAAGCTTGGATGAATGGTAAATTTATAGATGGTCAAACTTGCCCAAGGATGACCTGGAACTGTACAAGGTAAGAATCCTTAATTTTTGAACAATTGCATAAATTACAATATATTTTCATATATTGATGATTTTCATCATAGGATTAAAATCTTCTACACATACTGATGTTCACACCAGACTTCTTTCAAAACTGGATGTGACCTCATTGCCAATCTAGTACTGCACTTAAATTGACAAAGTCTAGGTACCATAGTAAAGAGCTCATCCAAACAGTTACTATGAATGTATTTATAGAAAAAGCACAGCAGATCAACTTTACGGTGGTGGGAAAGTGACTGAAGCCGAGCCGCCAGGTCAGGACCAATAATGTTGCTGATTCTTCTTTGGATTTTATCAATGATCTCTAGAGAAATAACAGGAGAACCGGACCATATGTGGCAGCAATGTTGTAAGCATGGACGAATGGTAGACTTATAGATATGTAAGATAGATTCTATATATAGGGTGACCAAAAAAAACGGGAATTTTTGAAGTGCGTATTGCCAGACATGAGCAAGTGGCAACACTGCGAGACAGTGACCTTGAGCAAGTAAACATTTCACCATTTAGAATTCAAGAGGAAATTCACAGTATCTCAGCTGATATATTGCAGCCATCAATGAGGAATCTCAACAGCAAATTTCAAGAATGCATTCGTACAGGAGGACGCCATCTACAGGACGTCATTTTAAAAAAATGAAAATTCCATCATTGTTTCTTAAATGGAATGTTTTAAGGTTTCAATTACTATGAATAAAATATTTTTCTTTCATCACTCTTGGTTTTATTGGATTGTTAAAAAGTTCCCGTTTTTGGGGGTCACCCTGTATAAATATACAGGGAGATTGAAAAGTAAATCCCTGTTTTATGTATGAGTGACCAACCATTGACGCGATTAGTGGGCGGCTTGAGAAGCTGGTAGCGAAATCTGGTGCTGATATCTAATTTTAAATATAACCTCAGGAAAAACGCTTTCCTCTCAGTCATTTCTTGTAAAAATTATAGTTAATAAATAAATTATAAGTATATTAAAATGGGGAGTTACCTTTTAAATCACACTGTATATTGGAACATATTGTTTGACAGTATCCTCTCATTATCACAAACTTTTGATTAGCATGATAGATAAGTTGTCTCAGTGAAACATCTTTCCTTAGCAACAATTGTATCTCATCTCCGTAAATTCAAACATGAGTTCTCTCAATTTTGGAAGTTATTGAACTCGAGGCTCAATCCAGCACAGATGGGATGACTCATCGGAGAGAAGACAATGGACGCTGTTCCTCGAGATCACGGAGGATGGGGGTAATCAACGTAGTCAGAGAAGAGGAATTTATTAGACGACGCCCACGTTACTCTGGCTGTTAGTGATATAAAGTGACAAGCCGAATCAAGATTCCGAGAAAAATGTCTGGAATATTTTGATGAGAAAACGAAGAGGAATAATTAGACCCTTTTCGGCGTGATGGGTAGTTTTACAGGTGTTGGTCGCTAAATCTTGTAAAACAAAGACCCAAAAAAAGATAATGACTTTTCACTGTATACGCAAGCGGTTCTCCATACGGGTGGTTATCTCCCCTTTGCCGACACTAAAAAACCACAAACGGGCAGTTAGAAACCTATGGTGTGCACTATTACTTGGTATCTATCGTCCTTAAACTCTGTCCTTCGACATAGTCTCATCTGGGGATTCTCTCTGTTCGGAGGTAGAGAGTTTGACCAGCAGAGCTGGAGACGAATCTCCAACTGCAGACCAACATACAGCATTTATCACTGTTTTTATATGAATGGGAACATACCCATTATTGTCCGTAGATATGCTACAACAGGTAAGGAGATGTTTATCTTTGATTTTGTTGGAAGCTTTTTTTAAGTGATGGGAGAAAAGAAAAAGAATACAGATGAATTTGGCTAGATTGAAAAAAATATTCTTTCAAAAAAATTTCTTTCTTTAAAAAATTTTGAAACTACCAGCGTTTCTCTTTTTCTGCACATGTGTAGACGTAACAACATCAACAAAGCCCAGTCCCATGAAATCTTAACGGATGAAACGGGTCGCAAAAACGTTTTTTTCCAGTTTATATTTGTCATACTATTTTTCGAAATACTGTTTGTTTATATATAAAATTAGATATCGTTCATATCAAGGTCGATTTTACTGTTTTTAAACTACAATTCTCAATGATTTTCTCTCATATCTGCTCGTCATTTGTTTACATTTGGATACGCATCGATCTGATATGAATGTACGAAAGAAAATCATGGAGAATTGTCATTTATATATATATATATATATATATATATATATATATATATATATCAAGGTTAAATAGTAGAGCTATTTAATATATATTAAGAAATACGCATAATATCTTACAATATATATATATATATATAGCTCTTATTTTTGTCAATGATGACTATAATATAAAATGTTGCTGATACTCTAAGGCATTTACTTGTTATGTAGTGGTTTTCACAGTGGAGGCTTGTATTTGTACTAAGTCGGTCCTAAAATAGGTTCGACGTACAAAACGTTAGGAACTTGATATAATAGGTAATGACGCAGAGTAAATCTAGTTGCGGTCGCTGATACTACTGAGCGATTCTTCGTTACTCTTACTACACCTACTTATTATAGGTGGGAGAGTCTATTAACTATAGAATAGGGGTGTTCCACTTTAACATCCCCCCTAAAACATTACTCCGTAGGAGCAAACAGTTTTCTTTATTTATTTTTCATTTTTTACAAGAAATATGAAGAAAAAACAAAAAAAAAATCTTTTTTATTTTTTTAGCAAAATCGTAGCATATCTGCTACCTCTTTTTGATCCACTTTTAACTGATCAGTTGCCATTCTTTTTTCTTCTGGATCAGCATACCTCAGGTAAAATTGTTGCAGGCGTTGTTAGATCAAAACGTATTGAAAATCACCTCCATCGGTGTTTTTTCCGCGGGACTGCTGTCAACCACGTCTGAAAAACGTCGTCTGATCTGGTGAATTTTTCGCCTTTCACCAAGTACATCATATTGCCAATCCGCTTTTCTATTTTTTTTTTTTTTTTGGTATCTCCATAGTGTTACCAGAAACAACCTTCTCCTTTGAGCTTCTTAAGGATAGAGTCACAGTTTCTATAGGTTCTTCTTGTGGTTCTATTTGTTCAGCCTCTAGCTTGCCTTTTGTTGATCTTGTGCTTCTTAACGTTTTCTTTGGTGACTTCAGTTGACTTAAATCATTTAATAATACTGCATGTCCTTGACTGCAGGTAACTCGTTCCCCAGTTTTTCTCGGTGTCGACTTCATCTTTACTTTCTGGAGCTTTTTTTTTAACATATATCGTCGGTGTTACCCACTCAACTTTTTTAAATACACCAGTTTTCTATAATCCGTCCAATTCTTTATCTATCTGTTCAATTGAAGCAAACAGCACATTCCTTTTCTTTTTGAATACCACCTGAGCGTTTTCTTTTCGCTGGAATTTTGCCTCCATCTTGGTACACGTTCCAAAACCTGGAGAAAAAACAGCAGGAAATGTTTCTTAAGTTTCCTTACTAATTTTTGGGCTTCTGAGTTTAGACTTTCAACCTTGTAACAGAAAGAATTTATTGGTAGATCCCATAATTGAAATTCTGTTATCCAATTCGTACCAAGTTCGTGGTATTTTCTATGACAAATAGTTTAGCCTTTTGCGTTTTTTTATTTAACGTGACGTTTGTAACAAATTCTCTAATAAATTGTATTTTTTCTCCCGTCACTGACCTCGCGATTTTATTTGTCTTCATTAAAGTTGGTTTCCCCAACTTCTTCCACGTATGCAAATTTATGATAGATAGGTCGGAACCAGTGTCGAGTTTCATTTTTATTTTTTTATTACTTATTTCGACGGTAACAAATTTTCTGTTTATTCCATCGTTCACCTCGTCGGACTTTAACTTTCTTATTTTATTGTCTTTGCGGTGCAAGCTTTTATGACCCACTCTTTTACAGTTGAAACATTTTTTATTCCTAAAATTGCAATATCTGTACCAGTGAAACATGGCTTCGGGAGTTTTTGTTCATTTTTCTCTGGTATTTCACTTTTTGTTTGATAATCCGCAATTTTAGAATTCTTTTTGGTAGACTGACTTTCTTTTTTGTAGCGTATTTTCCTTACATGCGAAACGCCAGACTGTTCTATCTTTTTCGAATCTTTCTTTACGCTAACATATCTTGTCTTCTGCCAACTTCTGTATCGTAATCCTTGGTTCGTTTTCTGATTTTGACAGCACTATATTTTCTCAACTCTGCGTCTCTTTCCGATACCAGCCCTTGAACAAACACTAAGCACTTAAAATTGTCAGCGCTTAACTCTGCTAGCTTGAATTCTTCACAATGCTTATTCACATTGGTTGCGTACGTTATATAGTCTTGTTTGTCATCCTTCATCAGATTCAAACATTTCCACCTCTTATGAAACAAAGATGTCTTTTTACCAAATAATTTACTTAATATATTTACCGCCTCGGTAAATGTCAACTCGCTAGTTTTTTCCGGTAAAATGTAATTTACCAATTTGTTATGCTCAGCAGTTCCTAACTTGCTTAAAAGTAGTCTAATCTTCTTTCCTTCAGACCACGAGTGGCAATCCTCGTTATACACGTCCGTATATTTTTTATAATACTCCTCAAAAGTTATCTCTTAATCTGGACTGTACGTGAATATTTCAATTGAATTCCATATTGTATTCTCTGGGAAAGAATCATTTTGTAGATTTGTGTCTTTCCTCTTCTCAGTTATTTCCAGAATTTTGTTTTGAAACTCTCTGTGCATCTGTTCCATTTTTTGTTGGAATTGCATTTGTCTATTAAAAGTTTCCTCCTGTAGGTGCATCTGGAATGTTTTTTGTTGCTCTAATATTGTCATCTGTTGTTCCGACTGGAACTTAAAGAATACCCGGAATATATTTTTGCATTCCTCCATCTTCG
The DNA here is from genome assembly GCA_963932145.1 of Acanthosepion lycidas. NCBI lineage: Eukaryota > Metazoa > Mollusca > Cephalopoda > Sepiida > Sepiidae > Acanthosepion > Acanthosepion lycidas. Next base: position 30,152,680 of record OZ010615.1, on the reverse strand, counting down.
CAAAAGTTTACACAATACTTAAATATTGTAGAGGGGGGGGTCCTACGAATTTGCAATTCGTGACCTATTTGAGCAAACTCTCTTATCGAAAAAAAAAATTCTTTTCTCAGTTGAGAAAATGACAGATTTTTTCGTCACTAAGTTGACGTCTTGTCTTTCGAAAAACTTTCTCAATTTTTTTTTTTTTTTTTAAATGTAAATCCGAGATTTTGTCGCCGAAATAAATGTGACGAGCAATTTTTTTTCTTTTTCCTCCATATGAGTACAAATTTCGTCACCAAATGTTGTGGCGAACATTTTTTTTTTCTTCCACCGTATGAATCCGAATCCCTTCGCCAAATTATACTGTGGCGTACGAATTTTTTTTCTCTTCCACCGTATGAATCCGAATCCCTCGTAGCCAAATTTGTTATGGCGGGCGAATTTTTTTTTTTTTTTTCCCCGTATGAGTACAAATTCCTAGTCGACAAATTTGTTATGTTGCGAACGATTTTTTTTTTCCTCCGTATGAGTTCGAATCCTCGTGGCCAAATTTGTTATGGAGTGTGATTTTTTTCTCTTCCACCGTATGAACCCGAATACCTCGTCGCCAAGTTTGTTATAGTGTGAATTTTTTTTCTCTTCCACCGTATGAATCCGAATACCTCGTCGCCAAGTTTATTATAGAGTGTGAAATTTTTTTTCTCTTCCACCGTATGAATCCGAATACCTCGTCGCCAAGTTTGTTATGGAGTGGTTTCACGGTGGAGGCTTGTATTTGTACTAAGTCGGTCCTAAAATAGGTTCGACGTACAAAACGTTAGGAACTTGATATAATAAGTAATGACGCAGAGTTATCTAGTTGCAGTCGCTGATACTTTAGTATCCAACTAACGGTCGTCCGGCATCGACTGACTGAGCGACTCTTCGTTACCCTTACTACTCCTACTTATTATAGGTGGGAGAGTCTATTAACTATAGAATAGGTGTGTTCCACTATAACATTACTGGAGAGTGGTTTTCCTGTGGCTTCATTCAGCCATGAGTATAATGTCCAGGGTTGGTGACGTAGTTATGGGAGAGGATTTAACTTAATATATCTTATATATATATATATATATATATATACTTTCATAATATATTAAGAAAGTATACGTGGCTTCTCATTATGCTATATATATATATATATATATATATATATATATATATAAAGGGAAGAGGTTATAATAGTTCCATCGAGAGAAAACTGTGTCTACAAGAGAAGAGAGAAACCGCAAATGTTTTCGGTTGTAATGTGAATTTTTTTTTTTTTTTTTAAATGGTTATGCTTTATTTTCCATAATTTTGCTACACAGGTTTCCGGTCTTGCGACCATCATCAGGCAAAGACTGGATATTTCAACATATTATTAAAATTAATGATTTTTTCTTATGTTTTTCGATGTTAAATATTCTCGATATTAGACATTCTCCTTTTTGTGTTAGTGACCCAAATGTCTTCCTTGAATTTCTCTTATTTTTCTCAAGGATGACTTAATTTAACATTTTTCTGATCCTCTAATGTATGTACGGGAGAGTGGTTTTCCTGCACCTTTTTTCACCAATGTCTATAATGACCAGGGTTGGTGACGTAGTTATGGGAGAGGGGTTAACACTCAAAAATCGTGCCATCAAGTGCCCAGTATATTGAGACGAGCTGATTCATGCCTGATCTGAATTTGAAACCTCTACCCTATGCACTGTGAAAAGAATTTCTCTATTAGCTGTGAAATTGTTATGCCTTTGATATCTTTAAAATAGGCGATCTTCTCATTCGAGCCTCTTTGCAGACGTCAGTCCTCCACTACTTCCCGTGTCCCGCCAGAGACAAGGACCTTCTGCAGGCCACTTCTAGATAATTCCTTGTTAACGCTGGTGCCAACGCTTCTCGACAGTTCCTTAGCATTAAATCTGACGCAGAAACACGTACTTGTGTGGCTGGCAAGCGACCAAGTCCGCCATAGTTTGACCGCAGTTGGCCGACAAACATCATCCGTTGGCGACTGGTCATGCACACATGATTCTTTATGGCACTGGCTTGTACATGCACCACCCACGTCTCACCTGGCCTCTTCATATTTCACTTACCCCCTTCAATTTCAAGCTTATTTTGTTTCTTCAAATCGACTTTTCCTTGTCTCTCCCTCTCTCTCCCTCTCTATCTCTGTCTCTGTCTCTCTCTCTGTTTCTTTCCCTTCTCGCTTATCTCTATAATTCGATCAGTTCCTAACTCTCTGTATCAGTCTATTCCTATCTATCTATCTATCTATCTATCTATCTATCTATCTATCTATCTCATTCTGTTCGTTATCTATCTATCTATTAGGGTGGTGCAAAAATAATAGCAACATATGTGGGAAAACGACATTATTTTTGCACCAACCGAATATCTATCTATCTATCTGAGTCAAATTCTATGTATCTATCTATCTCAGTCCGTTCATGTCTATCTGACTATTCCTATCGATCGGTGGGTTAATCTATATCAGTATTTTCCTATCTATCTATCGATTGATCTCTCTCAGTCTATTCCTATCTATCTATCTATCTATCAATCTATCTATCTCGCTTCTTTCATATATATATATATATATATATATATATATATATATATATATATATATATCTGTCTATTCCTATCGATCGATCAATCTATCTATATCAGTCTATGTCTATTTATCAATCGATCTATCTCACTCTATTCCTTTCTATCTCACTCTATTCCTTTCTATCTATCCCAGTCCGTTTATATCTATCTGTCTATTCCTATCGATCTATCGATTGATCAGTCTATGTGTCAGTAGTTTCCTATCTATCTATCGATTGATCTATCCATTTATTTTGAGTGGCATTAAAAATGCGGCTTAATTGCAAAAAACATAAAAATTCAAATTTTAAAAATTCCATCTTTAAGATGAATAAGTAAATATCAGGATCTATATGACTTATTTTCAGTCGCCTTTAATGTTAAAATCAATAATCAAAAATCTCAATATTGATCGTCGTCGGCTTTATCTTGTATTCAACATTTAAATTTCTTCTTTGCTGATCGCTTCCCTTAATTTGATGGCGTTGATAACTAAGAAGACCAATTTTTGTATGGATTGATTACATTAACTGGACGAGGTTGATTTTGTCGAGTTTTTCTTTCTTATCGTCTGATTTTTTCCTTTTGTCTTCTGCTGACTTCGAAGATTTTGGTTCCAACAGTGATTGAATACCGCCAGTTAATATGGTCTCGAGCTTGTCTTGCAAACGATTTAAACTCAAGCCCACTGGCTTTTAGAGTTTCTGTTTGATTTTGCCCCTTGTATTTTCGAAGAGGACAACCGCATGGGCTTTTTCCCTGAAGTGAGTTAACTGAATAAGACTTGACGTGGAAACACTGGCTCTTCTATTCTTGCTAAATGTCCTGATCATCAAAGACGGTGTTTCATGATCAGTGATTCGATGATTTAACTATTAGTTCTTTCCAAGAATTTTGGTGTTCACATAGTCTTCCAGTGTCCAAGTTTGAACGAAGATTTCCCTGGTGAAAGCGTACAAATATTTGGATGTCGCAACGATATAGAGTCCCGGTTTAGCAAGCATATAGCAAAGTTGAAATGACAACAGCGGTATAGACTGTCATTTTTTTTATGAAGTTCAGATATTTGTTGTTGAAAAATCGTTTGATTACCTTTCCACATATCGATAATTTATACAAAAATGCAAATTGATATGACACCTATAATTATACAATCAAAAACGAACTTGTAATGAAATGTAACGCTTCTGGAGAGATTTATTTAATTATTTCTCCCGAAGCAAGATATTAAAGCAAGTAAGGTGCAAAGGGATTACTGAGAGTTAAAGAATTTTTTTTTAAAAAAGTAATCAAGTGAAGGGGAAGACAATAAAATAACAGAATTCAAAGAGACAGAATATGACGATTGATGTTACATTTCAATTTTTGAAGATCGAAGTTGACAGGAAATCAAACGGCCGGAAGAGAGATCCACGAGAGATAAGAGCCGGAGAAGAAACTACCAGAATAGAACTTACGGTTGCACCTAGCAATTTCAACAGTAGAATGATGAGACCTAGCTGCCAATCTAGTACTGCGCTTAAATTCTTGAAGAAGAGGTATCAATGAGGAAAGGATATCAGAACATTTATCAGGAAAATATTTAGGGAAAAGACACGATGAATTTACGGACTAAACTGTGGAAATATTTTAACGAGCAATTAAGGATTCTATGAATTTATATAAATAAAAAGGACACAGGGCACAGTGGATAAAGGCGTTAGTTAGATCGAATAGCAGGAACCAAAGAGTGTGAGTTCAATACCCGGCTAAGGCAGTGGAGAACGTGTGAGAGGGGAATTAACAGGAGATAACTGATAACTGACATTCATTAATCGTAGAACTAGAACAGTCTACTCCAGGTTCAGTTCGACATTCCAACCACCTGAAGAAGGCCGGAGCGTACAACGGCCGAAACTCTTGATCCCTCTCTCTCTCTTTTATTTCTGCTGGCTTTCTTCTTTGATACTCGCAATTATTCTCTCTGCATATCTCAAAATATAATGTCGCTTTATCTCTCTCTCTCTCTCTCTCTCTCGATTTCACCTACTTTTATCTCTCTCTCTCTCTCTTTCACCTACTTTTATCTCTCTCTCTCTCTCTCTATCTCTCTCTCTCTCCCTTCCGCTCTTGTGTTTCCATTTTAGGTTACTTGCAATTATTATCTCTCTCTTTCTCTATCTTAACATCTTACGTCGCTTTCTCTCATTCTTTCTCTCTGTTTCTCGTACTTTTCTCTCTCTCTCTCTCTCCCTTCCTCTCTTGCTACTTCTCTCTTTCTCACTCTCTCTCTCTCTCTCTACTTTCTTCTCTTGCTCCCTCACTCACTTTCTCTCTCTCTCTCTACTTTCTTCTCTTGCTCCCTCACTCACTTTCTCTCTCTCTCTCTCTCTCTACTTTCTTCTCTTGCTCCCTCACTCACTTTCTCTCTCTCTCTACTTTCTTCTCTTGCTCCCTCACTCACTTTCTCTCTCTCTCTACTTTCTTCTCTTGCTCCCTCACTCACTTTCTCTCTCTCTCTCTACTTTCTTCTCTTGCTCCCTCACTCACTTTCACTCTCTCTCTCTACTTTCTTCACTTGCTCCCTCACTCACTTTCTCTCTCTCTCTTTCTATTGCCTTTCTTTTTTATGTTACTTGCAATTATTCTCGCTATCTAAAGATCTTACGTCGCTTTCTCTCTCTGTTTCTCATACTTTACTTTATTTCCTTCTTTCTCCTTCTCCCTTCCTCTCTTACTCCCTCACTCTCTCTCCCTCTCTTTCTCTTGTCCTTCTTCTTTGTTACTCGCAATTATTCTCTCCCTCTGTATCTCAAAATTCTACGTCGCATTCTATCTCTTTCTCGTAATTTTCTCTTTCTCTCTCTCTCTCTGTCCCCCTTCCTCGCTTGCTCCCTCATTCTCTCTTGCTCTTCCTTTATTAGGTTACTCGCAATTATTCACTCTCTCTCTCGCTCTCACTCTCTCTCTCTCTCTATCTATCTATCAACACGTTTCGTTGCTTTCACTCTCTCTCTCTCTCTCTCTCTCTCTATCTCTCTTCCTTTCTCTCTTCTCCCTTATCTCTCTCTCTCTCTCTCTTTCTGTTCACTTTCATTTTTTGCTACCCGCAATTATTCCATCTATTTTTGCTTTTCTCTCTCTCTCTCTCTCTCTTACTTTCTCTCTGTCTCTCTCTTACTTTCTCTCTCTCTCTCTCTCTCTCTCTCTCTTACCCTACGGCCCTTCTTCCACTCACTCTCGCTTTCTCTCTCTCTCTGTTTCCTTTACAATAATGTAAATAATCATAACACCTCATCTCAGAGATATAAACAGAAACAGATATATATATATATATATATATATATATATATATATATATATATATATATGTATATATATTCTCCTGATGATGGCCATGTTGGCCGAAACTACTCGAGGAATCTAAATGAAATAATAATAAAAACGAAAGAATATTTATATACAACCCAGTGTGTCTGAAGATTTTAATTTTTTAATATTTTTTATTGTTCCAAGCATATATATATATATATATATATATATATATATATATATATATATATATATATATATATATATATATTATTTCTAAATGAAATCGCTAGATTTAAATAAAAGAATATAAAAAATTCCCAGCATCCCTCGTTCGTGCGCATGTGTAGTTGAACCAACATGACAAATTTAGACTGATGATGTCTTAAAGCGCGAAACGCTTCACAAGAAACTTTTTCCACTTTGTCTTATATATTTCCCCAATACATTTTTAAGTAAAGATCAAATATTTACATAAATTAATAAAATTATGAATTCGTTCATCTTTTATGTTAGCTTAATGGTTATGAGCTTGAAATCTTTGTGCAAGTCCTTCAGAAAAAACCGTGCACTTGCCGAAATCGAAAAATATAGGATTTGCTACTGTTTTACAAGGGGGTCCAGTTTTTAATATCAATACAGTGTCAAATCGATCCCCGATTCTTACAGACGTACGAAAACAGGCATTTCTAGATGTGGGTTTACGAAAAGATTTCTCTTAAATGACGATATATAATTTTTAAAGTAAAGAACAATCTCTCTATCTTATTCTGTTCATAGCTAGCTAGATATCTTTCTCGGTCTGTTCATTATATATCTATCTGTATCAGTTTGTTCATTAACTATCTATCTATCTTTCTATGTCAGTCTGTTCATATCTATCTATCTATCTCAGTCTGTTCACCTCTATCTATCTATCTCAGTATGTTCATAACTTACTCAGTGTGTTCATATTTATCTCAGTCTGTTCAAATCTATCTATCTGTCTGAGTCTATTTATATCTATCTATATCAGTCTATTCATATCTATTTCAGTCCATATCTATCTGAGTCTGTACATATCTATCTAGCTAGCTATCTAGCTATCTATATCAGTCTGTTCATATCTATCTATCTATCTATCTATCTATCTATCTATCTATCTATCTATCTATCTATCTCAGTGTGTTCATACCTATCTATCTATTTATCTATCTGTCTGTCTGACTGTCTGTCTATCTATCTCAGTCTTTTCATATCTATCTATCTCAGCTTATTCATATCCATCTATCTATCTATCTCGGTCTGTCCATATCTGTCTATCTATCTAGTTATCTATCTATCTGTCTGTCTGACTGTCTGTCTATCTATCTCAGTATTTTCATATCTATCTATCTATCTATCTATCTATCTATCTATTATACCTATCTATTTATCTCAGTCTGTTCATATCTATCTATCTATCTATCTATCTATCTCTCTATCTATCTATCTATCTATCTCAGTCTGTTCAATATCTATCTATCTATCTATCTATCTATCTATCTATTATACCTATCTATTTATCTCAGTCTGTTCATATCTATCTATCTATCTATCTATCTATCTATCTATCTATCTATCTATCTATCTATCTCAGTCTGTCCAATATCTATCTATCTATCTATCTATCTATCTCTGTCTGTTCATATCTATCTATCTATCTATCTATCTATCTATCTATCTATCTATCTATCTATCTCTGTCTGTTCATATCTATCTATCTATCTATCTATCTATCTATCTATCTATCTATCTATCTATCTATCTCTGTCTGTTCATATCTATATATCTATCTAGCAACGTAATAAATGAAATTAAAACGGATACGTTGTCATAGTCGGCGGGTTTGTTCGATGGAGCGTGCCAGAGAAACAATCTAACAAATATATCGACCATTTAAATATCAGGTACGCAAATGTCATCACCCACCACGAAGACAGTCAATAAATAAATACATAAAAATGGCAGAAAAACGTCTATATTTTTTCAGCTTTCCGAAAATTAATAAATAAATTTACAAAGAGAGAATATATCACGCATCTCATCTCTGCAAATGGGTTTTAGAAATACTTTTGTATCTTTATTAAAATCTAAGATTTTAGAAGTATACAATATATGTGCTAAGTTATCTAGTATTTGGAGATTTTCACCGCTGATAGACTGTTATGGATAATGCTAAAGGTATATAAATAATATAGGAAAAAACAGGTGATTTAACCAAGGAAAGAGATATTTTTTTTTATTTTGGAATCAGTTATGTGCTATGTAATCCACACACAGACAGTTTCGCTGTATCACAGCTCTTCAGTGTCGCTAGCCGTCCGATTGCTTTCAAAGCGGGATCAAAACTCGACCGATTTGGCATCAGTCAGAGATCCGACCCCTAGGCTAGGCGATCATGTATCTTTTCATACATGACTGGCGAGGTAGAATTTTTTTCCCCACAGTAGGTTGGGAGAAGGTGAGAGTTAGAATGAACAAGGAAAATGTAAAGAGGAGGAAAGTCTTGATGGCAAATAAAGTCAAATGATTGCTGGGCAAAATCCTAACAGATAAGTACAGGACATGTTCCTTTAAACTTTATCTTTTGACCATCTCTTGCTTTGAAAACCAAAGGGAATTAGTATCCTGTTGAGCAATAACCTCAAAACAAGTTCACTATTTTTTAACTGTTTGGAGGCATGGATGGTGGCTGGATTGAGGAATTTCAACTCTGCAAATGGCTTTTCGAAATACTTCATTCATATCTAAGATTTTAGAAGTATGCAATATATGTGCCAAGTTGTCTATTTGGAGGTTTTCACTGCTGTTATGGATGATGCTATAGGTATATAAATAATATAGGAAAACCAGGTAATATAAACGTGATAGAAAAGGAAATGGAGAGAGTGGGAAAGAGGGGAATATTAGGAGAGAGAGAGCAAAAGCAGTCGGGGGGGGGATATCGAGTAATAGAGAGAATAATTGTAAAAATTTACTGTTACCCTCTCTTAATAATTAAACACAAAAAATAACATGTTAAGTACAGAGACAAAAAATTAATGGAATCTGGAAACTGGTATTGTTTATGTTTAAAAATAAATTATTTTTAAATCTACATAACCAACAATTTACAAATATAATTTTTTTTGGAAACAACCTCAGTCACTTATGCGCCATATGTGATACACTCTTAGCTGATCATGTATCTTTTGATACATGACTGATGAGGGAGATTTTTCTTTTGCAGTAGGTTGACATTTCTTTCTGTAGTAGACCAGGTTAGGACCAAGGAAGAACAACACAAACACAAGAGTAGAAATAACGAAGGTATATTACACGAAATAATAATACAAGATGTGGAAGGTGTTAGTATGACTGTCAGTCTGGTTTGGAGTGAACTACTATAGGCTCGACTCGATTCGTCCCTCTCTCTTGAGAGGCGTAATATACATAGTGTTAGGAAGAGTTCATTCTGTAGTTATAAGTAAGGACCCATGACAAGAACACAGTCTGTCCTACTATTTACCCATAGCTGGGGGGAGAAGGAGAGGATTCATAACTTTCCCAAGAGTATTAATACCACGTAAGTGAATATAATGGATTCGACTGGAATTCGAACTAGGCTCTCCGATTCCTCAGGGAGGTATGGTGGAGTAATGGATAGTGGCTTGGATTGAGGAATCAGAGAGCTGAGTTCAAATTCCAGTTGAATCCATTACATTCACTTATATGCTAATACCCTTGGGAAAGATATAAATCCTCTTCTTCTCCCCCCAGCTATGGGTAAATAGCAGGACAGATTGGGTTCTATAGCTTTGGATGGCAACTGGTCTACCGCAGAAAAAAATGGCAACCTTCTGCGAGAAAAAAAATCTGCCTTGTCAGTCATGTATCAAGAGATGCATGATCACCTAAGCGTGTATTATGCATTTTTTCGCGGAGTAGGTTTGCCGTTTCTTTCTGCGGTAGACCAGTTGCCATCCAAGGCTATCGAACACAGTCTATCCTGCTATTTACCCAGAGCTCTGGGGAGAAGAAGAGGATTCATGCCTTTCCCAAGTGTATTAGTACATAAGTAAATGTAATGGATTTGACTGGAATTCGAACTCGGCTCTCCGATTCCTTAATCCAATCTGCTATATGTTACTCCACTATATTTATTAAATTCACCTGATAAAGTCTATTTGTTTAATTTTCAAGGTGAGTGTGGAGAATGTTCAACAACTGATTTGATAATTGTAAAAATATCAGTCAGTTGATTGCCAATCGTAATACACGTTTAGGCGATCATGTATCTTTCGATACATGACTGACGAGGCAATTTTTTTCTCGTAGTAGGTTGCCATTTCTTTCTGCGGTAGACCAGTGGCCATCCATAGTCTAGGGAACCCGGTCTGTCCTGCTATTTACCCATAACTGGCGGAGGGAGAAAAGGATTCATGCCTTACCCAAGGGTATTAGCACGTAAGTGGATGTAACGGATTCAGCTGGAATTCGAACTCAGTGGAGTAGTGGATAGTGGCTCGAATTGAGGAATCAGAGAGCCGAGTTCGAATTCCAGTGGAACCCATTACATTCACTTACGTGCTAATACCATTAGGAAAAGTATGAATCCTCTTCTTCTCCCCCCAGCTATGGGTAAATAGCAGGACATGAATGTCACATAACTGACTGACTGGAAACAGCCTATCCAAGTGGAACTTACTTCAAAATTTTTAACTTTTCTTTTAGTGTAATTTTTATTGGAGGTTCATAATTATTTATCTTACGAATAAGAAGATAAATAATTTTATTAATTTAGAATTAAAAATGTATGCTATGAATAATCAAGAGTAGTCTCCTCTTGTTTCGTTACTCTCCTCTTTGAGAGAGCTATTTCTGTTTACTGGGACTATACTGATGTTCAGGTAGGTAGGCATCTGTAGCTGGCCTCGTGCTAAGCTCTTTGCTGTTGTCGAACTCTCTGCTTACAGACAGAGAGAAACACGGAGAAGTCTATGCCGAAGAACAAAGTCCCGTCCGGGAAGGTAGACAGACCCGACCCCGTTTATGTGGGGTCTTTGTGTAATTTTTGGCCGAGCCTGCGGGATCGGATTACCCGACATTAAATTCGGCCTTGTGCCACACCCTACAAGGTGTGGAGATCAGTAAATACTACTGGGACTATAAAAGGAAATTATACGCGAATTTTGTATTCTCAGTTAAATAACGCCTTCTTAAAGCCTACACCTGATCCCCCGACAAAAAAGGGGTCAAAATATATTATGAATAATCAAGCGAGGTCTCCCCTTGTTTTGTTACTATCCTCTTTGAGAGAGCTATTTCTGTTTACTGAGACTATAAAAGGACAATATAGGCGAACCTTGCATTCTCAGTCGAATAAAGCTTCCTTAAAGCCTACACCTGCGTACTTCTGTCATTACAATGTAAATGTGTTTGTTCCTTATTTAAAATAGAAATCTTTTTGCATCTCACCTAAAACATTAGTTTTGTTTTTATAGTTAGGTCAATTACTCTGTAAAAGTCAGGGATTGATTTGACATTGTATTGATATTATAAACAGGACACCCCTTCTAAATCGATAAGAAATATTTTTAGTTTCTGACAAGTATTAGGTTGGTGCAAAAATAATGACGTAATAATATCGTTTTTTGACGTATTTTTTAACGTCAAAAAACGACATTATTATGTCATTATTTTTGCACCAACCTAATATCTTGGTCCAAGTAAGGTCCGAAAAACACAATTCTTCAAAAGTTATGTATATTTAAGTAGTTTGACGTTTTTAAAACATTGACAAAATCACTCATCAACTGATCTAACGTCCATTATTGATGAAAAATAAAAACAACAAATTTAAAAATCAGTTAAAAATCCAATATTTGCCTTTGAGTTATATTTCAAAATAAATTAGTAAATTTCAGGATTGATTAACTGAATTTTGTCTCTATCAAAAGTACTTTTTGCTTAAAATATAGTGCAAACAACATTAATTTATGCATAATAGCACCTGACCTATCATCAAAATTAGACGTAAAAATAGTAGTCTTCTACTGTCACCCCCACTTAATAATTAAACACAAAAATACGTATGTAAAACTGCATTAAGTACAGAGAACAGGAACTACTGGAATCTAGAAACTGCTAGTGTTCATGTTTAAAAATAAATCATCTTTAATCCCGCATTACTAACAATTTAAGAATATAATTTTTGTTTTATCCACGCGGAACTTAATGCAAAATGTTCAATTTTTCTTTGAGGGTAATTTTTTCAGAGGTTCATAATTATTTATTTTGAATTAAGAAGTGGTTAGATAATTTTATTAATATAAATGTTTGATCTTTACATAAAATTAAAAATGTATATCCGTTTGTTCATTATTTAAAGTAGAAATCTTTTTGTAACTCACCTAAAAAAAAAAAAAAGTTTTGTTTTAACGCTAGGGACATTACTCTGTAAAAGTCAGGTATTGAATGTAATGATATTATAAACTGGACCCCAACTTCCAAGTCGATAAGAAATCAATATTTTATAAATAAATAAATGTATTATAAATATATTATAAAAACAACAAACTCAAAAAATCACTTAAAAATCCAATATTCGTCTTTAAGTTATGCTTCAAAATAAATTAGTAAATTTCAGTATTGATGAACTGGATTTTGTCAAAAAGTACCTTGTGATTAAGACAGCTCAAAAAACATTTATTTTTGTACAATAACTATCAGGAAAGTTATAGGTAAACAACAATACTCTTCTAATGTCACCCGCATTTATTAATCCATTTTTGTTTAATCAAAAATAAATATACAGTGTAACCCGGATATAAGAGAGATTTTATCTGGTCCGAAATTAGAGCCATACTTACCTAAACAAAATAGACCAAACCCGTATATAAGAGAAACCCGTATATAAGAGACTTCTTATCCGGTCCCGACAACTCTCTTATATCCGGGTTACACTGGATTGGTTATTTAAGAGAAAATCTTTTTGTAACATCCCTACTGAAAAAAAAAAAAAAAAATTCATACGCATAATTTTCATATAGCCAGGACCAATAACTCTGTAAATGACAGAGATCGATTTGACATTGTATCGATATTTTGAAAAGGGCCCCATTTCTAAATCGATAACAAATCAATTTTTTTTTTTTTTCGATTCTGATAAGTGTCGCCGCATAAAGAATGCTAATTTATAACAAAAAATATTATGCTTCTAAAATTTATCTCTATTTTTATGAGTGGACCGCTCTATTTAAGTAGTTCCGACGTAAAATGTGTGTGTGTGTGTGTGTGTGTGCGTGTGTGTGTGCGTGTGTGTGTGTGTGTGTGTGTGTGTGTGGTGCACAATACTATCTGAAACGTGAATAAGGAAGCCCAATAAATTCATATGACGCCATTGACTTCACTTCAATGAATGTTCCAAGAATCAAAACGCACATCAAATGTCTATTGGCCAAAGGCAAATTCAAGAATACAAAGAAAAGTCTTTTGGCGAACTTCGAACCGTACGACATACTATAAGGATGTATACAACGCTTCAAGTGCCGTCCGGGACGATTCTGCAGCCGCCATCACATTGAGGCTGCGGCGTAATGCCAAGGCAGGTGCAGTTGACAGGAAAATGCCCGCTAGGTGGTGCTGCTTTCCTCCAGCGATGTTCTTTCTTTAGAAATCCGTTTAGACTTGCATTGCGAGCGCTGTGTGTCGAATTGCAAAGCGCAGTTCATACGGCGTGTGATTCTCTTTTTATCACCGACATGACTTTCAGTCAAATATCAGATAATGCTCTTCGCCCTCTATTAGTGGCATTAATCCTCTTAGGGGTGGGGAAATGGGCTTCTTCATGGAAATGGTTTATTGTGATTCGCTAAGGATTTTTGCCTGCTGGACCAATGGCAGGAAGTGAGGAAACAGACAGTGGGACAGGCTACAGGAAAAATTACATCCGTGACAAAACCGGAAATATCAGAATGAAATATCACTGATGGCAAGCGACCAGAATCGAAACGATTTCCACTGTTCTGTTTCCGGGTTGCAGATCAGGTTTTCATGCCTTGTACGAAGAAACACTTTAAATACTTATTCCCTATGCGTAAAGTTTTGTTACAGGGCTACAATTATCGGGAATCTAGTGAAGATCGAACTCATAATTAAAAATAATGGTCAGTAAAACTAGCTCGCTAGATCACCACAAGGAAGACATAGATAATCGCGCAGACATATAATTGCGCCTGTGATAATTTAGGAAAAGCAATAGTCACAAAATGCAACAAAAAAAAAGATGTGGGGTTTGTGAAACCATTATAGAAGGAAACTCCTACACTTTTGAAAACCCCAAAACGACTTTCATAATAAATAAAAACTTAAACTGCAACTCCAAAAATGTAATTTATGTACTTAAATGCACAAAATGCAAGAAGTCATATATAGGCATCAGCCAACAACTGAACAACAGGGTCTCCCTACACAAAAGCAACATAAAATTACCATACAACAGAAAACTTTTGTATCACAACACATCTTTAAATGTAACCACGGTAAATTTAAAATTATACCAATATATCAAACAGACAATTAGTCTTACCTACAAATACAAGAAGAAAAAAACTTCATAAACAAATTTAAACCAGAACTAAATATTTCATAACCCCACACGATATAAAATCAAATTTTGGGCGAATCTCGCCATGGTCGAATTGTCAGAAAGAAGACTTACTGACATTATTGGTCCAAAGGAAGCACCTTTGGAAAGTGCTTGAAACCATATCACGGGTTGACCCAAGTGAAATTGGATAGACGGAACCTTTGCGGGTCGTTCATAGCAGTGCTAGCATGAAGTCAAAAGTCATCGTGACCGAGGATTTGAGTGTGCTAGCATTGTTCAGATTGTTGATCACGCTAGATAACACGCTCTTTCCCAGAAACTGTAACTAAGGTCTGCTCAGCATAGTTGCAGTATAAATCACTGGTAGGCTCTGTGGGTATTGAACAAAACGCAAATATGCTTGAGCGAGCATCTGCAGCAGGGATTGGCTAGTCACCCTAATAGACGGGTATCCTCGAATAAGAGTGGCCAGCTATTATAATCAGATGAATAAATGTACGTGGAAGTTTTCACATACAAATATATGTGATGTAAGTGAAAAAGTGCTCGATGTAAAATGACAGAGCTTTTAAGCTCTGTTATTTTAATTTTATTATATATATATATATATATATATATATATATATATATATAAGTGAACATAGAAGTCAACACTTAGAGGCCTCTAAGTGTTGACTTCTATGTTCACTTTTATATTTACACACGCTCTATCTCTGATATTGAGCACTTTATTCCATAAATATAGCACACCTTAAGACTATATTTCTTTATATATATATATATATATATATATATATATATATATACATCTTATAATGCTTAGCAGACGATATGAAAAGAATTTACATAAAATAAAGAGGCAAAACTTGTCTATATTATTTAATGAAACATGCATTAATGAAAAAATGCTGTCTAAATACACACAATATATATATATATATATATATATATATATATATAGAAGTCAACACTTAGAGGCGATAGTCTTTTTCATGCTATATGCAATCGTCAGGCCACATGTGCTGTTATTTTTCTCGGCTATTTATATATATACGGGTTAGTGGTGCATTGTGGGTATTCTGTTATGGCGGTTATTTCACCGGAAGTCGTTTGTTTATCTATTTAGGTCAAATTATATTCCTTGTTTTTATTTTTGCTTCTTATTTTATTTATTTATTTATTTATTAACGTAGTAAAAATTTGTTTATATCACTTATTTAACAGTTTTGTTTTGGTTTGGGAATTTAATTAAAGCTATTTGTTCAGTTTTGGGGTTGATTGTTGTAGTTCATTCTAAGTATTATTTTGGCGGAAACAGTTTTAATTGATTATCTTTATTTGGGATTGGTTTGTTTATTTATTTACTTGGATGAATTTAGATTAATTTATTTTACTTGTATATTTTCTCTTTTCGGTTTCCGATTTTTAAGTAACATAGTATTTTTTTATGTTTTATTTCTATAGATAAAAAAAATAAAAAAATATAGAAATAAGCTGTTAAATAAGTGATATAAACAAATTTTTACTACGTTAATAAATAAATTTGTTGCCTCCCTCTGTCTTTTTTACAAATACTTTCACGGTAACTGCTCCGATGAGCTCCTTTCGCTGGTTCCCAGACTTCATGAATTTAAGCGCTCAGCTAGACTGGCATCTCGCTCTCACCCTTTCACTGTCGAAACTGTTAAATGTAGCCGTCTCTTCTACTCCAATAGATTCATGTCTCGCACCTCGCGCCTGTGGAACTTCCTGCCCTTTTCTTGTTTTCCTGATAGCTATAATCTCCAACTATTCAAATATAATGTCAATCGACGTCTCCAGATGCCTTGATCTATCCCCTATCCTTCTCTTCATTCTTTCCTCTATCACTCCTATTTGCTCCCGCTCCAACTCTCTGTAACCCCTTGCGTGCTAGCGGCTTCCCGTCTTGCTTGGTGTGAAACGCTTAATATATATATATATATATATATATATATATATATTAATAAGAATACATAATAACCCACGTCGACAGTACAACTTGGTGTTTCATGCCCGGTGCAATCATCAGGTACTGAACGTTGTTTACAGTTTGGTTAATATTTGTAGGTTTCGAGAGATCCGTGATGTTGTTTGGATGTATAATTACAGTTGTTAAATATTTAATTACACTATAATCTAATTTTAAATTTAAATTTAGGCTCAAACTTACACTTAAAGTTGAAAATGAAAATTAGAAAGTCTCATATTCGTTTCAAAAAATGATATTCATGGACGCTGTTGGAGAAATACGTTTGAAAATCAAGGTCGGTAACTCTATTTTCGCTTAAAAAATAGTGATAAAATTCATAAAAATATTTGCAGTGATAAAATGATAATAATAGTATATTTAATAATAACAAGTAATATTGATAATAGTAAAACTAGAAAGAACAATGATGATATAATAAAAACAGTAAAAATAACAAAAATAAAATCATATTTATATATATATAAGTGTGTGTGTGTGTGTGTGTGTGTGTGTGTGTGTGTGCAAATATACAGAAAAATAGGAAAAAATACATTAGGTAAATACTCTGAAGTTCTTTAGTATTTTTGGTTTTATTTTTAAAAAACAGTATTCAATAAAAAAGTAGAGCCTAAATTTTAATTATATTTATTTTTTTTTAGAAATATGATTCCTTCGCTACACAAGAGTTCTCATGTTTCAAAAACAGAAGCCAAAAACTTCAATATAATTATAAAAATTAAATTGAATTAAAGTATCAAGCTCTGTTTTCAAAAATTTCGCTTGAGGATGAAACAGAGCTTGATACTTTAATTCAATTTAATTCTAATTATTATATTGAAGTTTTTGGCTCCTGTTTTTGAAACCTGAGAACTCTTATGTAGCGAAGGACTCAATTTTTAAAAAATAATTATATATATATATATATATATATATATATATATATATATATATATAATGTGGCACATGAGGACATCAATAATTCCAGTTGTAGTTGAAGCCTTCGGTTTGACTTGAAAATATTCTGATAGACTCATTGAAGAGATCTCTGGTAGCCCAAGCCTTAAAGAAAAAGAAACAAGTGTACTCACTGGTACGGCTGACACCTTACAAAGAAGAAGAAGAAGAAGAAGAAGAAGAAGAAGAAGAAGAAGAAGAAGAAGAAAAAGAAGAAGAAAGAAAGAAAGAAAGAAATGAAAGGAAATAAAATAATAATAATTATTATTATACAAGGATCATGAAATGGAAATCTAAAAATGTGATACATGAAAACATCAACATTTCCAATTGTAGTTGGAGCCTTCGGATTGATTAGAAAATGCTCGAAAAGACTCATTGAAGGGATTCCTAGTTGCCCATGCGTTAAAGAAATATAAAAAATTGTACTCACAAGTACAGCCCACACCTTACGAAGCCCTTTATCTATGTGATATGGTAATTTACCCACGCACGCATGAACTCTACCAGCTATAAATAGGAGCAGGTACTGCCTTTTGGAGAGGGAAGTTTCCAACAGTCACGTCTGACAGTCGAATCGAACATTCTTGCTGTAACACTCTCGTTTGTATATGTTTGTGTTACTGTTTCTGTTAATATATTTGTTTAACTCAATTCCTCTTTTTGTGTCTTTATTTTTGGTCCTAACAAGGCCACAACAGAAAGAAAGAAAGAAAAACATGCGGAGAAAGAAAGAAAGAAAGAAAGTGTTATGGTAATTTACACACGCACGCATGGACTCTCCCAGCTATAAATAGGAGCAGGTACTGCCTTTTAGAGAGGGAAGTTTCCAGCAGTCAGTTCTGACAGTTGGACCAAACATTCTTGCTGTAACACTCTCGTTTGTATGTTTGTATAACTGTTTCTGTTAATATATTTGTTTAACTCAATTCCTCTCTTGTGTCTTTATTTCTGGTCCTAACAAGGCCACAACACTATGTAAAATATGTGTGATTTTTTTTTAATCCTCAGTGGAAAATATCATGATGCCATTTCTGACCTTAAGTCTCTGGGTGGTCAATGAAAGCTAAATATTTCCTTATAAGGAAACGGCTACCATTACAGTTAACATACGGCCTTGTTCCACATCAAAACTGCGCTTAATTAATCACTATAAAATTTAATAGTTACAAACATTGATATCATCTACCTTTGGTGATATCAACTTTCTTGACTCCCTAAAGGACTATTTAAGAAAAAAAAATAAGAAAAAAAGTAATCGCCCACGTCCTGAATATAAACGGAACGCACCAGCAGTAAAAAAAGATATCCTTGGCAAGCTATCACTTACAATCTGTAGTACGCATGACGTAAATTTTATCCTATTTTCGTACAATTAGGAAAGAATTATTGCGTTTAAAAAAATGACCAGGATAGGGCTAATAAATAAAATTCATCACTGTGACTGATGGTATTAACGTTTCTGATAATGATGGGAAGATTGTAGAAGGATTCAAAGAAAAAATATCAAGAAGTCAGAAGTCAGGTCAGTTTATTCATAAATCAGATCCGGATGTGTGACAGCATATACGGAAACTGGAAATGCATATTGAAAGATTAAACAAACAGATCTTGTGGGTAGACTATACATGTCTATATCTATATGCATGTCTATCAACACACATTATATATATATATATATATATATATATATATATATATATATATATATATATATATATATATATATGTATGTGTGTGTGTGTGTGTGTGTGTATTTATTTAGCCATTTTCAAGGATGAAATATTTAACTGTTAAAATATTTCATCCTTGAAAATGGCTAAACGTTTAGTTGAAAGCGCTGAAAAAAGAACATTCGGATAGTTTTTATATAATTTACCATCTGAAAAGAAAAAATGATAAGATCACATGAGAAATTGTATAAAAATGTAAATGAAAGTACCTTATAAGTAGTATTATATATATATATCAATATTATATATATATATATATATATATATATATATATATATATATATATATATATATATATAAAAGTGAACATAGAAGTCAATACTTAGATGCGGCAGTCTGCTTCATGCTAGACGCAAACGTGGGCTGACAATTGCGTCTAGCATAAAACAGACGGTCGCCTCTAAGTGTTAACTTCAATGTTCACTTTTATATTTACACACGCTCTATCTCTGATATTGAGCACTTTATCCCATAAATATAGCACATCTTAAGACTATAATTCTTCATATATATATATATATATATATATATATATATATATATATATATATATAAGGAGGTACGGTGGAGTAGTATAGGATAGCGGCTTGGATTGAAGAATTGGAGTTCGAATCCCAGTCGAATCCATTATATTCACTTACGTACTAATACCCTTGAGAAAAGTATGAATCCTCTCCTTCTCCCTCCAGCTATGGCTAAATAGCAAGACAGACAGGGTTCTATAGCCTTGGATGTCAACTGGTCTAGGAGAAGGACAACTCTGAATTCAAAACCTGCGGAGGGTCGTTTGGGGACTTTGTGACACGTAGTGCACCAGGGCTCTGTATTCTGCCCTTCAAAAAGTGTGGGTGATTCTGCACAAAGCCTTCACCACTGTAATCAAATCATATATGCTGATGTCCGGGCTGTCGGTTCCTAGGAACTGAGCTGACTGACCCTCATACATCGAATACGACTGGAGAGTCCACCGTATATATATATATATATATATATATATATATATATATAATGTACGCTTATCAGAGACTGTATAAAGAGAGAGATATATAGATAGGAGTAATACAAATATAAAATTTGTTACATAGCTGATGGATGTTGTAATTAGCACCCCGACGAGTTTCGTAGACGAACCTTAAGCGCCGGGTCCACTCATCTGTCCGTATCAACAATTATCTGCTGATTTTGTCATATTTGTTATTTTTATATTAATTTATAAAATAATTTATTCACCTTTTCACTGATGTTAGATTGATTTTTTTTTCTTCTGTGTGTGTGCGTTTGTGTGCGTTTCGCGTGTGTTTGTATACGCGTGCGTATTTGTGTGTTTCCGCCTGTACGTATGTGTATGTGCACATGTATAATATCTTCGTTATTCCCTCCAGCCTTTCTTACGTTTCTTGTATCCTTACATTCTCTTTTTCCCATCTTTCTGCTCTGGGTGTAAAAAATAGCATAACAATGTAATTTCCGGTGTCATAGACCGGACATTTATTTAGGGTCATTTTCTCTAATATATATATATATGATGATGATGATGGACATTCCCGTCGATATCGACGGATGAGGATCTGATAACCTCATTCAGTTTTTATGTTCATGCCGTATGTGACACTTCAGTCTCGTTAATGACCTGCATACAAGTCCACATATTGTGCCACAGCGAGGGTCTCGAGACATAACAACAGGAACATTTGCTGACGCTTTTTACTGTTCTCATTCATCTCTTAGCCGTTCAATACGACTGATTTCAAAATTTCTGATGTCACTGTTACACAAATATCTCC